>CM068364.1:37345495-37685495 GCA_034769755.1 Odontamblyopus lacepedii | reverse complement strand
ACATGGAAGGAACTCGGAGTAGACCCGCTGCTCCTTCACGTTGAGAGGAGCAGCAAATGTTCGGAGCATTTCTGGGCATTTTCCACCAGGAGGAGGCCCAGGACACGCTGGAGGGACTGTGTCTCTGGGCCTGGGAACGCCCCCCCCTGTATACAGTGTTTTTTATCATTAAAAGTTGGTGTTTTGAGTTTTCCTGATTGTCTTTTCGTCAAAACGCTCCTGTGTTTCACCTCTGCACAAAGTCACAAAGAGCTGATGAAACCCTCTTTGAAAAGCTGAAATCCTTTGGTCGCTCGATGGACGGACGAGACGCTTTCTTTCTCTTCTGTCGTTTAATTTCACTGCAGACAAAAGCGCTCGGTCTGCGCTGTTATCTCTCGTCTTAATCAGGTCTGAATGTGTTTTCGGTCTCTCACGCAGCCTGTGTGATTCTTTAAATAAAAAACACACAGAACTTTTCCCCACACACTGACAAAACACGTTACTGTTACGACTGCTACTTCATTTTGTAGAATTATTAAAGGTACATTATGTAAAGTTCTTGGAGGATCCCACAAGGAAAATGAGGTGAGAACAAACTTTGGACCACTGCTTGGGTCTTTCTGTGAGTGGAGTTTGCATGTTCTCCTGTGTCTGAGTGGGTTTCCTCTATTTTTCCCCATAACAGAGGAGCTGTTAAGGACCAAAATAGTTTGCGTTTATGGTACATGCATGAAACTTTGATTCCTAACACCCCCAGGACTAATATTTCTGGATATGGAACCAAGTTTAATCTAACACTGGAGCTGAGAACTGCGAATGTCACAAAATGGACTGCGTAAAAACAAGGCTGGCATAAAAAATACTGCATAATCCCTTTCTTATGGTCTCATTTGCTTACCGTATTTTCCGGACTATTGAGCGCACCGGTATATAAGCCCCCTGCACATACAGAACGATTTTGTACTGTAAATGTACATTTATGTACCTGAACAGATTCTTTCTGAACAGTGCCTTTTAACACGGCAGCAACTGTGCTGATTAAAACGGGTCAAAAACAGAAAAGAACCGGTAATTGACCTTCATTTCTCCTGTGCAGTGAAACCACAAGTCACTTTAATCATCTCCCCTGGCGCCGAGCTTACAGCAGCAGCACGGCAGAGGTCTGCGGGACACAGTCCCACTCCCGCCGGCTGCCGCAGTCTTCAGTGCCGCTACCGCCCGCAATAAGCTTTCAGAATGTTCTTTCAGAATGTTCTTTCAGAATGTTCTTTCAGATGCTCTTATTACATCCATGGTGCCGCGCTGCACTGTTTTGTGTTGGTCCCGCGGGTGCAGGGCTCTACAGCGGTTTCCTTCCTGCAGCAAGATCGATGCCTTCAACTTAAAACTTGCATCATACAAACTCCTTCGTGCTTTTCATGATGAAGGGGCGAGGATTTGAAAATAATTACCAGTTAGTAATTTGTCATGCGTGTTATATCTGCTAAATAAAAAGTAGCATATTCTTCTCCGTCTATCTTGTTTTTGAAATTCCGGTCAGAGCGCCCCTAGCGGTGGAAGAAAAAAATCTAAATTTATCCGCTCCGCACTAAAAGCCGCATGGTTCAAAGTCTGGGAAAAAAGTAGCGGCTTATAGTCCGGAAAATACGGTAGTTATCAATTTTGCAATGTTGAACAAGCATTTTTTTTTCTAATCTCCATAGCATTAAGGAGGTCACGTGACCGTTTTCCTTGAGAATGTAGGAAGGGTTGTGTGGGTTCCCTGTGGTTGAAATCCAAGTTAATAAAATATATAACTCAAAACATGTACAAATCCTCCAGCTCAGGTAGTTCTGATGATAGTGAAGCAAACAAACAGGAGAGAGACGACCCAGACAGACTTTTATAGCACTTATTTTGGACACTCATTTGGACACACATTCAAGAATGGGTCAAATTTTCCTACGGGGATAAAAAGTGACCCTTTGGAACTGCCAAAATCTACTGAAATACAGGCTAAAGATACTGATGCTAACTTGAAATGGGTTTGAACTGTTCTAGTTTTGGTTTAGTCCTGGTTTAGACACAGGTCCGGATCCCCCAGATTAAAAACCAGGACAGCGAGTGACAGACCGGGCATTTACGTTCATCCTATAGGAAAATACACAGTGAGAGAGCGCCCTCATGTGGCTGAGAGGCAGAAATGCAAAGGCCACTGTCACATTTGCACTTTGTGTTGGATATAATACAATCATAACACTTCTTCACATTAGACTTTAGAGGAACAACAGGTAAAAATCGCATCATGAAAACAATTTAATAACTCCACATTTTTTGCAAATGTTTTCCAAATGTTAAATTAGCAAAATCACAAGACAAAAATATAAGAAAACACCTTTATTTTGTTGAAATCACGTTTAAAGTATCAGAAAAACATGCTTCTTTTGTGTCTTGCAGAACATTTGGATAGAATTCATGCCACAATATGGACCTCTCTAAAATAGAACTCTACCTCCTGTAATTTTATGTACATCTAACATATTTTTCTACTTTTGTTTGCAAATTGCTTCTCGGTTAATGTAAAACTATAATTTATATTAGCAGCAGGAAGTATCCCTCCAAATAAAATAAGAGGATCAAATCAGCACATGTATGGAGTGGTTTGAGATTTCCACAGCCTCTCTGGACAATAGAGGAGGCAGGGCAAAGAGGCGAGCACTACTTTTTAAATAAATTGTGCTTTTCAGAGTACTTTTCTGGCCGTAACTTTTACTCCTACTTGAATTATATTTGTATTGAAGTAGCAGTACTCTTACTTGAGTAAAGGCTGTGCTTCCTCTTCTCGCTGTAAGTGAATCTAAAGTGACAAAAGCTTCATGCAATATGAAGTTATTTGAACATTTGTGTTTCTTGCAGCTTCTTCATGCAGTTTTTGATGTTTTGTCCTTCAAATTATATTAACTTCAAATTATAAATAACGTGTTACGGCCCGACACTTACCTACTTGAGTCGTAGTTTTCCCTGATACTTTTTACTCAAGTAGTGACGTCTTGGATCATTACTTTGTACTTCTATGTGAGTAATATGAGGATATGAGGCTACATCATCAGTATCTTAACTTCTTAAAGACAGTTTTTATTGGTTGGGCTTCTTTTAGCCGGTTTTAGCTTATTTCTTTTGATGGATACGAATGACAAATCCTGTTGGTGTATATGCCTGAAGCAGCCTGAGGGTGGCGCTAAAATGTAAACAATAGTGTAAACAAATCACAACACCGGAACATGCTATGCTAACCCATAGCACTAGACTAAAAGAAGAGGGTCTGGCTGCAGACGCATAGGGAAAGTGTAGGTCCGCTCCACTAACCAGAAACACGTGACCTCCACCGGAAACACGTCACATCTACCATAGACTTTTTTTAAAATTTATATTCGCCAAACACTTCACATCTATCATAGACTTTTATTTTTTATTTTTTATTTATATTAGCCGTGGCCCAATTCACGGGCAGATTGCCTAAATGATTTTGATGATGATTTTATTATAGTTTTATGTCTAGCCCACGGAGAAGCCCCGTTGCCGAGCAACCGAGACACGCTGCTAATGTTATTGCTAACCACACGTACCATGCAGATTATGCACAGGTAATCAAACTGTCGGATTTTAAAATCAAGTTATTCTAATAATTCTCTCCAAAACGAAAACTTATGCATAACATTTGCCAAACAATACGGCTGTATTTCTGGGAACAAACAGTGATGAGATATGCATTATTAATTACGTATTTTTAAATTGATAAGGGATTACATTTATGCAGGGAATGTATTTAAGCCAGTTTAAAAGATGGTTTATTATACAATCAAAGGAACTTCTGGAAATTATCTCATGAATAGTCAAACATTAAACCCACCACACGTACACAATGCATTAATAGGTTAGTACAAACAGCTGTGTGTCAGTGTGCTCTCAAATAGTTGTTCCCGTTTTGCTAAAGCAGGTGACAATCCAAAATGAAATTTATCTGATATTTATCTTTGCCAAATATGATCAGGTGGAATATCACCGCTTAACTGCAGTATAATAGTACATTCTTATAGTAAATGTAACTGCAATACAGTGGTTTATTCTCATAGTACATGTAAGTATAGTGACTATGAAAAGAGACATCAAATAACTGGCACATTTCATCATGAATCAAATGTCAGTATAGAGTGAAAAACATTCAGATAATCTTATTATGATCAAATTATATGTTTTTTATGTTTTGACTTGGACACTTGATAAGGTTATATAAGGCCACATTTATCCTGGGACACTGTTTGACCTCCGTTCAATCAATTTTTTCTTCTCTTCAAGAGGACTCCACTCTCCACTCGATCAATCGGCAAATTCTGATTATGATTCAATCTGTCTGAGGCTGGAGAGGGAGGGGGAAAGGCGGTCGTCATTGACGTGTTTCCGGTGGAGGTCACGTGTTTCCGGTATGTGGAGTGAACCTACACTTTCCCCATGCGTCTGCAGCCAGACCCCTCTCGAGTTTGGTGGTGTGGTAGCCCGTAAGATAACAGGCCAATGGCAGAAAGAATGGGATGCAGAACAGAGAGGGAGACACCACTATGCAGTGCAGAAAAGTGTGAAAGGCGGAGACACCAACTGGGGAAGAGGCAGAGATGAACAAGTAATATTTGCAAGACTGAGACTTGGACACTCTGGTTTGGCCCTGATCTTGCACTGATTGGAAAAAGAACAAATGGACTCTGTTCATGCGGACAAGAAGAGACAGTAAAGCATGTATTGATGGAGTGTGGAAATGATAAAGAACAACGAGACCATTGTTTGTATATATAATGAAGAGTCTCAGACATGTGTCGCTGGCTCCGTGTTTAATCGTAACAAGCAGGTAATAGCACAGCATACAACAACGGTACTAGACGGACCGTACCATTCCAGAACACAGAGGGGGTTAGCCCCGTAACAACCATCTCTTCAAAGACTTACGGAGCTAGGGTTGAGTATATCGCTGACATCTCTTCTTGGGCCAACAATGTGTATGAAGGAAGTTATTGGGGCCGTTATTGACTTTGTCCATAATACAGATCTACATCTGAGAATTTGAGGTGGTCTGATCTGCGCAGTCCCCCAAAAACACAGGGAAGGCAGCAATACGCCAGGAGGCGTCTAGCCTGGCGGAAACGCAAAAGGAGAACAAGAAGTTCTATGTTCCTCCTCCTCATTGTGCCTCCTGCTCGGCTCGGCGTGAAAGGCAAACCTGTGAATTTGTGGATTTTTCGGATTCCAAACTGCCTCTTCCTCCACGGTGAGTTGTTGAGCAGCAATCCGTGAACTATTCTTGTGATTAGCGCTCGTATTTATGTGGCTAAATGGCGCTTACCCAGATAACGACACGTATTCTCCGCGGGTTTTCTGCTCCGGACCTGCCCCAGATCTGTTTATGATGTCGTTAGGAGCCTAAATATGCTTCAGATTTGATACTGATCCACTTTTTTCTGATATAAATACACACAAGCAGCATTTGCATTGAAATTCACAAATTCACACAATCATAATTCGGATGTAGCGCAGGGATGGGCAATTGTTTTATCCATGGGGCCACATGAGGAACAGAAAATAATGTGGAGAGCCAAAATGCTTAACTCAATTCTGCAAAATATTAATTGTCTTGAAAGACAGTAAACCTGTTTAGTCTTGGTTTAGACCTGTTTAAGACCTGGTTTAGACCTCGTTTAGTGTTGATTCCTTTCTCACAAAAGTCTTGCCCAGCAAAACTTGGAAAATATGATACTCAAATACCTGCGTGAAGTTGGCCCCCCAACAAACGCAAACCTACACAAAAACTGTCAATCGTTTGTGCTTCGTTTGTGCTGCAAAAAGTTTTCTTTGTGCGATTCTGGTTCTTAACATATTTGCAGTTTTATTTTTGGCCGATATCGTCATCCCGCCCCTCAAAATGTTAAATAGAGCTCAAAACAGGCAGAAAATTATAGAAAATGTTTGTATTTCATTTGTGCTGTGATAATTTTCATTTGTGCGAGTTTATTTCTAAAATTATTAATTATTATTTCTGCGGTACTTATAGACGTCATTTCCGCTCAGCTGACGGCGACAAAACCATAGACCGTAGCCGTGTCCCAATTCAGAAGGCTGCAGCCTCCGGAGGCTGTGAAGGCTGCAGCCTCCTGAAGCCGCATTGGCCGCAGCCTCCTGAAGCCGCATAGGCCGCAGCCTCCTGAAGCCGCATAGGCCGCAGCCTCCTGAAGCCGCATAGGCCGCAGCCTCCTGAACATACCTCTGTGGACCGCGTGGCCGTGTCGAAACGGGACAGGTCCAGCCCACGGAGCCGCGCCCGTCGCCCAGCAGCCGAGACACGCTGCTAATGCTATTGCTAATGCTAATGCTAACAACACGCACCTGCAGATTACCCGCACAGATCATTAACAAAGATTACACACAGGTAATCAAACTGTCACATTTTGAGAACAAGTTATTCTAATAATTCCAAAACACATTTTATGGCTAAAATATTGCTGCTTCTTCAATACATCTAAAATAGGCTAAATTACCTTAAAGTTTCAAAAACAGTGATGAGATGTGCATTAAGTATTTTTAAATTGATAAGGGATTACATGTATACAGGAATGCATTTACCGTAATTTCACGACCATACGGGCGCACCGCATTTAAAAGGCGCAGTCTCAGTTTTGTGTGGCTTTACTTTATTTTACACACACATATAGCGCACCTTACTAAAAGGCGAACTAACAAGATTTCATATGTGAGTATTGAAAAATATATAGGGAGCAAAACTGAGTTTGGTTGTGCTTTATTTAAGTACTAATTACAACAATATTAAACAATAGTCATTATTCAAATCCGTCAAAGTCCTCATCCTCTGTTTCGGAATCGAACAGCTGCGAAAAATCCATAGCAGGTCCACTTCGCTCCTCGCTGTTGGAGTCACTGTCTGTACCGGGCGGCTCCTCAGAAATTATACCGCTTTTGCGAAAGCTCGTTTAACAGTACCAGCAGACACGTTAGCCCAAGCATCTACAATCCATTGGCAAACTGTAGCGTAACTCGCCCGGGCGCTGCCTTCCACCCTTCGTGAAGCTGTGGTCTCCTTCGGTCATCCATCGCTCCCATGCCGCTCGCATCCTTACTTTGAACGGCCGGTTCACGCCGATGTCCAGCGGTTGGACTTCTTTCGTCAGCCCTCCCGAATCACAGCAAGCGTAGCGTTCATTTGCTTCACTTGTTTTTTCACGTCAGCGGTGAGATGAGCACGCATAGAGTCATAAATTAGAAGCCACCTCGCCTTATTTCCGCGGAAACTCAGCTGCGTCTTCTTCACCTGTCGCAGTTCGTTTTCCATCTTCCTCCACTTACGAACCATCGACTCGTTAATGTTGAAATTTCTCGCGGCGGCTCGATTCCCATGTACCTCCGCGTAACTGATCGCCGTCAGTTTAAATTGAGCTTCATAGGCGTGTCTCTTTGCCATTTTCAGGGTTGTTAAAACAGCAATGTTGTGCATAAAGCACATACCTGTTCTTTTATACACAAGCCACGCCCACACTTCCCCCTTTAACGTTCTCATGCTTTTTCTAACACGTCCGCCTCACATGGGGCGCACCCCTTTTTCTATCACGTCCGCCTCACACAAGGCGCACTGCACGAAAGGGCGCGTGGCTCATTTTGAAGAAAATCTAAGACGTTTATATGCGCCTTATGGTCGTGAAATTACGGTAAGTCATTTTATAAAGACTCTCCTTTGAGAAAAAATGGTTTATTAAACAATCAAATAAACTTCTGGAAATACTTTGTCATAATATGAATAGTCAAACATTAAACCCATCACACACACACACACACACACACACGCACACAATGCATTAATAGGTTAATAATAAATAAATAAAACATGTCAGTGTACTCCCATTGTGTAACTTTTTTTTTTTTACAGAAGCAGGTGCCAATCCAAAATGAACAAATTATCTTTGCCAAATATGATCAGATTGAATACTGCTTCACTGCAGTACAATAGTTCATTCTTATAGTACATGTAATTATAGTTACTATTAAAAGACACATCAGATAACTGGGACATCTCACCATGAATCAAATGTCACAGTGAAAAACGTTCAGATAAACTTATTCTGAACCTAAACTGCATGGAGACATCACTATTAGGACACATTCAGGACAGCAGCAGACAGCGGTGCAGGAAGCCAGATGCACCCAGAGGCCCCACAGGTCTTCTGCAGGTTGTGACTCTGCAGGTTGTGACTCTGCAGAAGTCCTCAGTGACTTTGGACATGGACAGTGGAGACATCTTGTATCTTCTGAAGGAGGAAGAGCAGAATGAACCTTACATCTGATTGGTTCTGTTGGTTCAAAGTCCTGTCCTGCAGAGTGAAAACCTGTAATGACACATTAAGAAAACTACCAACTATTACAGGAAAATGAGGTCCACAGAGCAAAGTACAATCACATCCAAAGTGTGTTGTGTCCTCATCCAGGAAGTTGCAGATGAGAAAAGAAAATTCATATAAAACATTTCAAACAGTTTTCTCATTGTTATATTAAATGTGACTGGCCTAACAGACACAGGTGTCAATATAATGTATTCCCAGAATGAAATGCATGTGTGGGAGGCTTATATTACGTGATTTACAAGTAAATATTATTATACTGCATGAAATAATGCATGTTTTTACCTTACCTCCGAGCTACCCCTGTCCGTGAAAACGTGGCGTTTCTTCCTCTTTAATCACTCCATGATCTTTTCCCCTAACAGTAAAAAAAAAAACATTAGTGTTTGATGGAAATCTGTCCATGATTTCATGGATGAAATGAATGAAAGTCTGAGCGGACTTGCTTAGCTGTAAATTACTAGCCAAACTTTTAGCTCAAAGCTCCAAAGTTCACGCAGTTAAAAACAAACTTTTTTGACAGTTTTGTAGGAGTTATGGCCGCATTTTAAGTTTACCGTTGTGTTAGTGATGATTTCCAATAGTTAAAAGTGTGTACTCACATGCCTGCTTTTTGCTACGTGTTTTGCGGTCCCTGTTTTTCGCTCTGTGTTTTTGCTGTTTTCGAACATTACAGCGCTGCATGTGCATGCTGGGATATTGGAGACCGTGAAGGATACTCGGATGTAGCCTTCGTTCACGGCCCGATCTCCATAGAAACGAGGCCAGTTTTAAGACTGCATTTGAAGGCTGCACGAAATATAATGAAATGGGACAGGCCTTGGTTTACCGGAAGTGACGTATGCAGCCTTAAAACCAGCCTCCGGAGGCTGCAGCCTTATGAATTGGGACACAGCTCGTATATATGAGTGGACTAAGCTAACCCGTTAGCCGCCGCATGCCAAACAGGAAGTGCTCCAGGAGGCTCTTCCGGCTTCCACTTTATCCCATTGACTTACATTGGGATCTGATCGCTCCTCTCTCTGTACCTGTTGCTGTGGCCTCGTCATTTTGGTCTTAAAATGATCGTATGAACCCGCTCTACATGATCCTGAATTTTTTTCCGATATTTTGTCCGTCAAAAAACCCTTTTCATAACATAGAGCCTGGCTCCAGATTTGCTCCTGTAGCCGTTAGCATCGTGAGCCTCATTTGAACGGCACTAAACGCTGTGGGTGACGTCACGCTCACTTAGTCCACTTCTTTTATATGGTCACAGCCCAACAGTCTTGGGCAGCCTGACGTCAGACATTGGGCTGCGTTGGGCTGCAAACAAGGAAGTAAATGCGGAAATGAAAATCTTTTTGCCAATGAGGCCATTGAAAACAACAGGGCGCCATCTTGAATTCATCTTCCAGATTTTATTATAGTTCTATGCGCAAAACTAGTGGTGAAAACTTTCTCAGGCTGTGGAAAAGTCTGTATTATTCTATAAAATATGAATCAAAAGCAAATTATTAAAGACTGTTACAGACTTTTTCACAGCCTCAGAAAGTTTTCACCACTAGTTTTGTGGAGTTTGCCGCCATCAGTTGAGCGGAGATGACGTCCTATAATTACCGCAGAAATAATAATTAATACTTTTAGAAAGAAACTCGCACAAATGAAAACTGTCACAGCACAAAACAGCACAAACGAAATACAAACATTTTCTATAATTTTCTGCCTGTTTTTAGCTCCATTTAACATTTTGAGGGACGGGATGACGTCATCTGTCGAAAATAAAACTGTAAAAATATCTTAAGAACCAGAATCGTACAGATGAAACTTTTTGCAGCACAAACGATGCACAAACGATTGGCGTTTGATAAGGGGCCAACTTCACGGAGGTGCTGCACACGCCACCGTTTATATTTCAGCCAAATGTAACTTGCAATGTAATATTCTTACATATGATTTATTATGTGTGATTTTATGTGTATTTAGTTAGCTACTTTTCAGTTTGCTGCTTTTTTCCTTGACACTTCCTTTCCCTTGTTCCTTTGTTCTCATGCAGAGCTACAAGATCCATCAACAGAATGACCTTCACATGTGACCAGTGTGGAAAGGTGTGTCCACGTGCTACTGTACTGAAAAGACACTACAGAATCCACACAGGAGAAAGACCATACAGCTGTGATGTTTGTGAAAAGACATTTTCAGAGCCAGGCTCATTAGTATCACATATGAGAGTCCACACAGGAGAAAGACCATACAGATGTGATATTTGTGAGAAGACATTTTCAGAGTCAGGCTCTCTAAAATCACATATGAGAGTCCACACAGGAGAAAGACCATACAGCTGTGATGTTTGTGAGAAGACATTTTCAGAGTCAGGCCACCTAGTATCACATATGAGAGTCCACACTGGAGAAAGACCACACAGTTGTGATGTTTGTGAAAAGACATTTTCACAGTCGGGCAAACTAGTATCACATATGACTGTCCACACTGGAGAAAGACCATACAGATGTGATGTTTGTAAAAAGACATTTTCAGTGTCAAGCTCTCTAAAATCACATATGAGAGTCCACACTGGAGAAAGACCATACAGATGTGATGTTTGTAAAAAGACATTTTCAGTGTCAAGCTCTCTAAAATCACATATGAGAGTCCACACAGGAGAGAAACCATTTGAATGTGACCTGTGTGGAACGGGATTTAAGCGATCTGATGACCTCCGTAAACATATGAGAATCCACACAGGAGAAAGACCATACAGATGTGATGTTTGTGAAAAGACATTTTCACAGTCAGGCTCATTAGTATCACATATGAGAGTCCACACAGGAGAAAGACCATACAGATGTGATGTTTGTGAGAAGACATTTTCAGAGTCAGGCTCTCTAAAATCACATATGAGAGTCCACACAGGAGAAAGACCATACAGCTGTGATGTTTGTGAAAAGACATTTTCACAGTCAGGCCACCTAATATCACATATGACTGTCCACACTGGAGAAAGACCATACAGTTGTGATGTTTGTGAAAAGACATTTTCACAGTCAGGCAAACTAGTATCACATATGACTGTCCACACTGGAGAAAGACCATACAGATGTGATGTTTGTGAAAAGACATTTTCAGTGTCAAGCTCTCTAAAATCACATATGAGAGTCCACACTGGAGAAAGACCATACAGATGTAATGTTTGTAAAAAGACATTTTCAGTGTCAAGCTCTCTAAAATCACATATGAGAGTCCACACAGGAGAGAAACCATTTGAATGTGACCTGTGTGGAACGGGATTTAAGCGATCTGATGACCTCCGTAAACATATGAGAATCCACACAGGAGAAAGACCATACAGATGTGATGTTTGTGAAAAGACATTTTCACAGTCAGGCTCATTAGTATCACATATGAGAGTCCACACAGGAGAAAGACCATACAGTTGTGATGTTTGTGAGAAGACATTTTTACAGTCATGCAACCTAGTATCACATATGAGAGTCCACACAGGAGAGAAACCATTTAAATGTGACCAGTGTGGAAAAGCTTTCTCTACATCATCCATCTTGGTTAAACACATGAGAACCCATTTCAAACGCACACAGGAGACGGACCAGACGACTGAAAAAGAGGGAAGGCTTTCGGGTCTGAAACATGTTCAAATGTTCCAGAGTGAAAAGAAAAGCTGCAGCTCTGACCAGTGTGGAAGGACTTTGAGAAAACCTGCTCATCTGAAGGTTCACACTAAAGGAGAAAGAGCCGCTGAGGCCGGATCAAGTGAGCCTAAAGTCAGACTCAAAAAGCTGGAGATCAGGCTTCAGAGGCTCCTGTGGAATTGAACTCTATGTAGAGTCAGAAGTTAAAAGCTTAAAATCATATGTATGTAATATGTTTGTTTTTTATTAGAAAGAGGTTTTAGCTGAGGTTTGTCCAGCTTATTCTTTATTGTATTGTTTTTAATTTGAGCTTTTAGTCCTGCTTCACTGCAGTTTCCTAATCAATTCCCTAATCTTTTTATTCTGTCTTGTATGGAAGGCCATTTCCACCAGTAAAAAAGAAATTTAAAACAAGCCTCACAGAAAGTCAATTACGAGTTTGAAAGTCATAATTACAAGTTTAAAAGTCTTAATTACAATTTAAAAGTTATAATTACGAGTATTAAAGTCATACTTATGAGTTTTAAACTCATAATTAGGAGTTTTTGAAGGTGTTTAAAAGTCGTAGTTTTCACCCACAACTGATGTTTATACTTTTCATGGCTGCTGTGTTAAAAAAATGACATAAAATATTAGAATTAGAAAATAGAACCTGTTTTAGTGTTTTGAGCTTTGCAGAAGAAGAGAATGTAGTAACGCCTCCTGCATTACTACATTCTCTACTTGTACAAAACACAACTCCAGGTCTGTTTTTGAGGAGGGAACAGCATTAGAACGTGACTTAAAGCTCACATCAGTCTCTTTTACAGGGACCGTTTAAATGTATTCATCTATTATGGCATTATAATTATTACAAACCTGTTGAATAATTTGTTTTGAATTTATTTGTTTATGGCCCTATTACAGAACATGAGCTTGTAGAGTTCAGCCATTACAAATGAGTGGGAATGCTGTTGTTGAATGAATGTGCAATTATCGCCAATTTACCCCAAAAGTTCCATTTGTGTTCCAAAGCCTGAGGGAGATCGTGCCACTGTAAATAAAAGAGCTTTAGGCCCCGTTTACACGTACACGGGTATTTTTAAAAACGGAGACATTTCCCTTCCTTCTCCGGTTAGAGTGGAGATTCTGGAAAACTACAGTTTGGCATTTGCGTGTAAAGTGAGAAAGTTTTAGGAGCTGTTGCTCCAAAAGTACGACTAATGTAATCAACACTTTGGTGGTCACTGGGATACAGAAGGAGATGATGGTTTTGACAGCACCTAAGTATTATGTTGACATTCCTGAGAGCAAGGTGGAGCTGGACAGTAATGAAAAGGGGGGATCCATAGAATGAAGGGAGTGTAGGGACTAACCATGCTTAATTTCCTGGTTGGGGTACAGGTTATGTGCTGGTAACCTCTCACCCTCCCCCCAACAAAGAGCCTCTGCTGTGCGCAAAGTACATGGGGCGAAGATGTCGTTAATAAATTGTTAATAAACTTATTAAAGGGACTCTATGATTATCAGTAATCCAATATAATCCAAATGTAATCATTTTATAATTATACTCTGAGTGTTTGCACACAATGCAGTGCAGGTGCAACAGTTTTGCAATAGCTTCCAAACATGGACAAGACCACAGATTACACAGATTGTTCTTGTTATTCAAATGTGTTCCTAATGTATCGCTGCTGTTACAGCAGACCACACACTTGAATGTTGTGACTGTCGATGTGATGATATGATGAATTGACACCAACAGATCTGATCTGCCAGTGGAACGAGCCTTTTTGTAGTTAAAATGTGAAAGTACATCTTGTTAGACTTAAAATAAGAAACAAAATCAAATGTTGCTTGAATTAATAAAAATACACTTGTTCCATTGACAGATAATTTGACTTGTCAAGTTGAATCGACTCAAATAAAGTAAAATGTTCTTAATATAAGTCATTTTAACTTGGATATTGTTTTTTCCCAAAGTTTAAGGGCCTGTGTCTGAGTAAAATGTGTCTTACCCCAGTACAGATGTATTGTATAAGCAGCTCTTGAGGTCAAATAAGTCTCCTGTGGACCGTCTGCAAAGAATTAGGAATTACGCTGTTAGCATGCTAGTTGTTTTTAGCTTTATTGTGACGCTAAACTCCTCCGTGGTGTCGGAAAGTTGCGAAAAGCACTTATAAACTCGCCGTGGTGAATAATTAGGACGCTCTGAATGATTAACGTAAGTGAAGGTTAAATTTGGACGATCACCAAAAGATTAAGTTTGGTTTTCCACGTTTTTAAGGCGGTAAAAGTCAGATCCAGCACCTTCAAACTATGTAAAACTACGATCAGGTTCGTCGGAAGGAATTTAGGAAGCCTCGTACGGCCCCTTCGCTTATGTAAAGTCAAAGGAAGACGGTTCAACGCACTTAAAATAACCCGGAGAGAAAATGATTTGAGAACAAGAGATGAACCGACAGCTTCATTTCTCATAATCTGCGATCACGAAAATCGAAGAAGCGGAAATATGGAGTGACGCAGAATTAGCTGAAAGTTCTGGTAAAGCTGTTAGAAAGATTATGGGAATACACTGGGTCCTTCTGAATGTGCCGTGTTGGGAAATAACTGAATACGTGAACCGAGAATACGTATTTTGAGTAGGAATGTAACGATAAGGGAAATATCGGGATATCGTATCGTCAAAAGTATCACAATAATATCGTGGACCATCACAATATATCGAATCACGGGTGTCTGCTTAAATTAAGAGTTATAGTGATTTTAATGTCTTTCTTAAATAAATAAAATAATAAAAAAAGAATTAATAAATAAAAATAATAAATCAAATAATAATGAATAACTAATAGATAAATAAAATAATAAATCATAATAAGTAATACAAAAATACATTCTTAAATAAAAAAAATACATAAAATAATAAATAACAAAAAATAAAGAATGAATAAATAAGGATTAACGTATAATTAATAAATAATACATAATAAATAACTAAAATAATATATAATACAAATAGAAATAATAATAATAAAAACAGAGGGAACTACATAGACCATGATCCTTTGGTGATATCGAATCACAGGTCTTAAATTCATAGTTATAGTGATTTTAATGTCTTTCTTAAATAAAAAATAATAAATACAATAATAAATAAAAAACAAAAATCAATGTTTAATAAATAAATAATAATTAATGAATAATAATTAATAAATAATAAATAAATTAAATAATAAATAATTAAAAAACTAAACAAAAAATAATAAAAACAGAGGGAACTACATAGACCATGATCCTTTGGTGTCTGTTATTAAGCACTTTTAAATCTTAATTCTTCATATTATAACAGTAACAAAGGCTTTTCCAAGGCTTTTAAAAGGAAAAGAAGAAGATTCACAGTTTTGTTGAAGAGTTTTTGTTAAAGAGCCTCTCGAAGCCCCTAGTAAAATCTGAAAAATCCTCCAGAGTGGGCGGTGAAAAAGTTACATAGTGCATCTTTAACAAACAGTTAAACAAATCCTATGTTATAATAATAATAATCTATGTTGCTTCTTTACACTGTAATTTTAAAGCAACTAAAAGTATTCAAAGTCTTTCATTATACAGTACTCTGATTGGACTGTTTATTAGAATACAAAACATTTTATTTCAGGTATTCACTGCTCTGTAACTAAAACATTTTCACAGTATTTTCTCTTCACTGCACTGGGAGGTTCGAATGGGGCATTGCTGACACCTGGAGGACATGTAGGGAACTGCATATGAACTCTGGGGAAAGGAAAAGTCCATAAAACATGAGCCTGTTCATGGTCCACGTGGATGATCCTGGTGTTTAAGTGCAGCTGAGACTTGGTGCTTTGTGTCTGGTGTTAAATAATGACCTTTTGTAACATTAGTGATAAGTGCACTAGACTCAAACGCAACTCTTTCAATTCTGCCTGACAAAAAATATAAAATGAAAACAGAAAATTGCCATTTAAACTTGGATGTACCTTCTGGGACATGAAGGAATTGTGAAAAGAACATGAGATCGTCACTTGTGCAAAATTTGGTGCCGATAAAATCAAATATGTAAATTAATTTTTTTTTTTTTATTTAACCTTTATTTACCCAGGAAAGTCCCACTGAGATCACTAATCTCTTTTTAAAGGGAGTCCTGGCATCACATATCACTTTCACACTAGGCAATGTGGGTGAAGTGTCTTGCCTAAGGACACAACAACAGTTTTTGTGACTGGCGCCCCCCTGTGCCACCTGGAATTCCCAGTGTCTCCATCTAAGTACTGACCAGGCCCTGCTGAGCTTCTGAGATCTGACATTATATAATATTAGTGCTAATTAAGTATAAGTACCCTAGACTCAAACAAAATCCTTTCAATTCCACAAAAAACATTAAATTAAAAGTGAAAATTGCCGTTTAAACTTTGGATGTATCGTCTGGGACACCAAGGAATTGTAAAAACAACATGAGATCATCACTTGTGCAAAATTTGGTGCAGATAAAATAAAATATGTAAATTTGATACTGTTTTTTAGTAGTCACATGGAAGGAACTCGGAGTAGACCCGCTGCTCCTTCACGTTGAGAGGAGCAGCAAGTGTTTGGAGCATTTCTGGGCATTTTCCACCAGGAGGAGGCCCAGGACACGCTGGAGGGACTGTGTCTCTGGGCCTGGGAACGCCCCCCCCTGTATACAGTGTTTTTTATCATTAAAAGTTGGTGTTTTGAGTTTTCCTGATTGTCTTTTCGTCAAAACGCTCCTGTGTTTCACCTCTGCACAAAGTCACAAAGAGCTGATGAAACCCTCTTTGAAAAGCTGAAATCCTTTGGTCGCTCGATGGACGGACGAGACGCTTTCTTTCTCTTCTGTCGTTTAATTTCACTGCAGACAAAAGCGCTCGGTCTGCGCTGTTATCTCTCGTCTTAATCAGGTCTGAATGTGTTTTCGGTCTCTCACGCAGCCTGTGTGATTCTTTAAATAAAAAACACACAGAACTTTTCCCCACACACTGACAAAACACGTTACTGTTACGACTGCTACTTCATTTTGTAGAATTATTAAAGGTACGTTATGTAAAGTTCTTGGAGGATCCCACAAGGAAAATGAGGTGAGAACAAACTTTGGACCACTGCTTGGGTCTTTCTGTGAGTGGAGTTTGCATGTTCTCCCTGTGTCTGAGCGGGTTTCCTCTATTTTTCCCCATAACAGAGGAGCTGTTAAGGACCAAAATAGTTTGCGTTTATGGTACATGCATGAAACTTTGATTCCTAACACCCCCAGGACTAATATTTCTGGATATGGAACCAAGTTTAATCTAACACTGGAGCTGAGAACTGCGAATGTCACAAAATGGACTGCGTAAAAACAAGGCTGGCATAAAAAATACTGCATAATCCCTTTCTTATGGTCTCATTTGCTTACCGTATTTTCCGGACTATTGAGCGCACCGGTATGTAAGCCCCCTGCACATACAGAACGATTTTGTACTGTAAATGTACATTTATGTACCTGAACAGATTCTTTCTGAACAGTGCCTTTTAACACGGCAGCAACTGTGCTGATTAAAACGGGTCAAAAACAGAAAAGAACCGGTAATTGACCTTCATTTCTCCTGTGCAGTGAAACCACAAGTCACTTTAATCATCTCCCCTGGCGCCGAGCTTACAGCAGCAGCACGGCAGAGGTCTGCGGGACACAGTCCCACTCCCGCCCGCTGCCGCAGTCTTCAGTCCCGCTACCGCCCGCAATAAGCTTTCAGAATGTTCTTTCAGAATGTTCTTTCAGATGCTCTTATTACATCCATGGTCCCGCGCTGCACTGTTTTGTGTTGGTCCCGCGGGTGCAGGGCTCTACAGCGGTTTCCTTCCTGGAGCAAGATCGATGCCTTCAACTTAAAACTTGCATCATACAAACTCCTTCGTGCTTTTCATGATGAAGGGGCGAGGATTTGAAAATAATTACCAGTTAGTAATTTGTCATGCGTGTTATATCTGCTAAATAAAAAGTAGCATATTCTTCTCCGTCTATCTTGTTTTTGAAATTCCGGTCAGAGCGCCCCTAGCGGTGGAAGAAAAAAATCTAAATTTATCCGCTCCGCACTAAAAGCCGCATGGTTCAAAGTCTGGGAAAAAAGTAGCGGCTTATAGTCCGGAAAATACGGTAGTTATCAATTTTGCAATGTTGAACAAGCATTTTTTTCCTAATCTCCAAAGCATTAAGGAGGTCACGTGACCGTTTTCCTTGAGAATGTAGGAAGGGTTGTGTGGGTTCCCTGTGGTTGAAATCCAAGTTAATAAAATATATAACTCAAAACATGTACAAATCCTCCAGCTCAGGTAGTTCTGATGATAGTGAAGCAAACAAACAGGAGAGAGACGACCCAGACAGACTTTTATAGCACTTATTTTGGACACTCATTTGGACACACATTCAAGAATGGGTCAAATTTTCCTACAGGGATAAAAAGTGACCCTTTGGAACTGCCAAAATCTACTGAAATACAGGCTAAAGATACTGATGCTAACTTGAAATGGGTTTGAACTGTTCTAGTTTTGGTTTAGTCCTGGTTTAGACACAGGTCTGGATCCCCCAGATTAAAAACCAGGACAGTGAGTGACAGACCGGGCATTTACGTTCATCCTATAGGAAAATACACAGTGAGAGAGTGCCCTCATGTGGCTGAGAGGCAGAAATGCAAAGGCCACTGTCACATTTGCACTTTGTGTTGGATATAATACAATCATAACACTTCTTCACATTAGACTTTAGAGGAACAACAGGTAAAAATCGCATCATGAAAACAATTTAATAACTCCACATTTTTTGCAAATGTTTTCCAAATGTTAAATTAGCAAAATCACAAGACAAAAATATAAGAAAACACCTTTATTTTGTTGAAATCACGTTTAAAGTATCAGAAAAACATGCTTCTTTTGTGTCTTGCAGAACATTTGGATAGAATTCATGCCACAATATGGACCTCTCTAAAATAGAACTCTACCTCCTGTAATTTTATGTACATTGAAGGAAGAAACCTGCGTCCTATGGAGCTTTTCTTTCATGCGTGTTCAGTATCGAGGAGAGACGACCAAGATTCAATAGATTCAAATTAACAAAGTTTAATCCCTGACAGTACAATTCTAAGCAGAGCTCTGGGTTTGAAGAGGTCCCTCAGCACACAATCTACGTGCGTCTTAGGTTAGGCACAACTTCCGAACGCACACACCCCCTTCAGCCCAGCATTTAAAGACAAGCATTATAAATATTCATGAACCTATGACTAAACATTTCCCCGTGTCCAGCTGACTCCATCTCCTTTCCCAAATTTGGTGTTCCTGTTGTCTCCTCACAGCCAGACCTCACGTGACTCCATGACCTTGAAGACATGACTTTTCCCACTCCTGGACAGAAAGAAACATGGATCCTGCCCTAATGATAAGCTCCGGGCCAGCTGTGGGCCTGCTCTGTACGCCTTTGTTCCAGAGATGTTAAAGGCACAATATGAATTTTATAATGACTGGTAGAAATGATTACATTCTTCATTACAAGGCATATATTAAAGGCACACAATGAATTTATAATCAGTAGTGAAAATGATTATATTCTTCAGTAGTAAAAATGATTATACTCTTCAACATCTAACATATTTTTCTACTTTTGTTTGCAAATTGCTTCTCGGTTAATGTAAAACTATAATTTATATTAGCAGCAGGAAGTATCCCTCCAAATAAAATAAGAGGATCAAATCAGCACATGTATGGAGTGGTTTGAGATTTCCACAGCCTCTCTGGACAATAGAGGAGGCAGGGCAAAGAGGCGAACACTACTTTTTAAATAAATTGTGCTTTTCAGAGTACTTTTCTGGCCGTAACTTTTACTCCTACTTGAATTATATTTGTATTGAAGTAGCAGTACTCTTACTTGAGTAAAGGCTGTGCTTCCTCTTCTCGTTGTAAGTGAATCTAAAGTGACAAAAGCTTCATGCAATATGAAGTTATTTGAACATTTGTGTTTCTTGCAGCTTCTTCATGCAGTTTTTGATGTTTTGTCCTTCAAATTATATTAACTTCAAATTATAAATAACGTGTTACGGCCCGACACTTACCTACTTGAGTAGTAGTTTTCCCTGATACTTTTTACTCAAGTAGTGACGTCTTGGATCATTACTTTGTACTTCTATGTGAGTAATATGAGGATATGAGGCTACATCATCAGTATCTTAACTTCTTAAAGACAGTTTTTATTGGTTGGCCTTCTTTTAGCCGGTTTTATCTTATTTCTTTTGATGGATACGAATGACAAATCCTGTTGGTGTATATGCCTGAAGCAGCCTGAGGGTGGCGCTAAAATGTAAACAATAGTGTAAACAAATCACAACACCGGAACATGCTATGCTAACCCATAGCACTAGACTAAAAGAAGAGGGTCTGGCTGCAGACTCATGGGGAAAGTGTAGGTCCGCTCCACAAACCGGAAACATGTGACCTCCACCGGAAACACGTCACATCTACCATAGACTTTTTTTAAAATTTATATTCGCCAAACACTTCACATCTATCATAGACTTTTATTTTTTATTTATATTAGCCGTGGCCCAATTCACGGGCAGATTGCCTAAATGATTTTGATGATGATTTTATTATAGTTTTATGTCTAGCCCACGGAGAAGCCCCGTTGCCGAGCAACCGAGACACGCTGCTAATGTTATTGCTAACCACACGTACCACGCAGATTATGCACAGGTAATCAAACTGTCGGATTTTAAGATCAAGTTATTCTAATAATTCTCTCCAAAACGAAAACTTATGCATAACATTCCCCAAACAATACGGCTGTATTTCTGGGAACAAACAGTGATGAGATATGCATTATTAATGACCTATTTTTAAATTGATAAGGGATTACATTTATGCAGGGAATGTATTTAAGTCAGTTTAAAAGATGGTTTATTATACAATCAAAGGAACTTCTGGAAATTATCTCATGAATAGTCAAACATTAAACCCACCACACGTACACAATGCATTAATAGGTTAGTACAAACAGCTGTGTGTCAGTGTGCTCTCAAATAGTTGTTCCCGTTTTGCTAAAGCAGGTAACAATCCAAAATGAAATTTATCTGATATTTATCTTTGCCAAATATGATCAGGTGGAATATCACCGCTTAACTGCAGTATAATAGTACATTCTTATAGTAAATGTAACTGCAATACAGTGGTTTATTCTCATAGTACATGTAAGTATAGTGACTATGAAAAGAGGCATCAAATAACTGGCACATTTCATCATGAATCAAATGTCAGTATAGAGTGAAAAACATTCAGATAATCTTATTATGATCAAATTATATGTTTTTTATGTTTTGACTTGCACACTTGATAAGGTTATATAAGGCCACATTTATCCTGGGACACTGTTTGACCTCCGTTCAATCAATTTTTTCTTCTCTTCAAGAGGACTCCACTCTCCACTCGATCAATCGGCAAATTCTGATTATGATTCAATCTGTCTGAGGCTGGAGAGGGAGGGGGAAAGGCGGTCGTCATTGACGTGTTTCCGGTGGAGGTCACGTGTTTCCGGTATGTGGAGTGAACCTACACTTTCCCCATGCGTCTGCAGCCAGACCCTCTCGAGTTTGGTGGTGTGGTAGCCCGTAAGATAACAGGCCAATGGCAGAAAGAATGGGATGCAGAACAGAGAGGGAGACACCACTATGCAGTGCAGAAAAGTGTGAAAGGCGGAGACACCAACTGGGGAAGAGGCAAAGATGAACAAGTAATATTTGCAAGACTGAGACTTGGACACTCTGGTTTGGCCCTGATCTTGCACTGATTGGAAAAAGAACAAATGGACTCTGTTCATGCGGACAAGAAGAGACAGTAAAGCATGTATTGATGGAGTGTGGAAATGATAAAGAACAACGAGACCATTGTTTGTATATATAATGAAGAGTCTCAGACATGTGTCGCTGGCTCCGTGTTTAATCGTAACAAGCAGGTAATAGCACAGCACACAACAACGGTACTAGACGGACCGTACCATTCCAGAACACAGAGGGGGTTAGCCCCGTAACAACCATCTCTTCAAAGACTTACGGAGCTAGGGTTGAGTATATCGCTGACATCTCTTCTTGGGCCAACAATGTGTATGAAGGAAGTTATTGGGGCCGTTATTGACTTTGTCCATAATACAGATCTACATCTGAGAATTTGAGGTGGTCTGATCTGCGCAGTCCCCCAAAAACACAGGGAAGGCAGCAATACGCCAGGAGGCGTCTAGCCTGGCGGAAACGCAAAAGGAGAACAAGAAGTTCTATGTTCCTCCTCCTCATTGTGCCTCCTGCTCGGCTCGGCGTGAAAGGCAAACCTGTGAATTTGTGGATTTTTCGGATTCCAAACTGCCTCTTCCTCCACGGTGAGTTGTTGAGCAGCAATCCGTGAACTATTCTTGTGATTAGCGCTCGTATTTATGTGGCTAAATGGCGCTTACCCAGATAACGACACGTATTCTCCGCGGGTTTTCTGCTCCGGACCTGCCCCAGATCTGTTTATGATGTCGTTAGGAGCCTAAATATGCTTCAGATTTGATACTGATCCACTTTTTTCTGATATAAATACACACAAGCAGCATTTGCATTGAAATTCACAAATTCACACAATCATAATTCGGATGTAGCGCAGGGATGGGCAATTGTTTTATCCATGGGGCCACATGAGGAACAGAAAATAATGTGGAGAGCCAAAATGCTTAACTCAATTCTGCAAAATATTAATTGTCTTGAAAGACAGTAAACCTGTTTAGTCTTGGTTTAGACCTGTTTAAGACCTGGTTTAGACCTCGTTTAGTGTTGATTCCTTTCTCACAAAAGTCTTGCCCAGCAAAACTTGGAAAATATGATACTCAAATACCTGCGTGAAGTTGGCCCCCCAACAAACGCAAACCTACACAAAAACTGTCAATCGTTTGTGCTTCGTTTGTGCTGCAAAAAGTTTTCTTTGTGCGATTCTGGTTCTTAACATATTTGCAGTTTTATTTTTGGCCGATATCGTCATCCCGCCCCTCAAAATGTTAAATAGAGCTCAAAACAGGCAGAAAATTATAGAAAATGTTTGTATTTCATTTGTGCTGTGATAATTTTCATTTGTGCGAGTTTATTTCTAAAATTATTAATTATTATTTCTGCGGTACTTATAGACGTCATTTCCGCTCAGCTGACGGCGACAAAACCATAGACCGTAGCCGTGTCCCAATTCAGAAGGCTGCAGCCTCCGGAGGCTGTGAAGGCTGCAGCCTCCTGAAGCCGCATTGGCCGCAGCCTCCTGAAGCCGCATAGGCCGCAGCCTCCTGAAGCCGCATAGGCCGCAGCCTCCTGAAGCCGCATAGGCCGCAGCCTCCTGAACATACCTCTGTGGACCGCGTGGCCGTGTCGAAACGGGACAGGTCCAGCCCACGGAGCCGCGCCCGTCGCCCAGCAGCCGAGACACGCTGCTAATGCTATTGCTAATGCTAATGCTAACAACACGCACCTGCAGATTACCCGCACAGATCATTAACAAAGATTACACACAGGTAATCAAACTGTCACATTTTGAGAACAAGTTATTCTAATAATTCCAAAACACATTTTATGGCTAAAATATTGCTGCTTCTTCAATACATCTAAAATAGGCTAAATTACCTTAAAGTTTCAAAAACAGTGATGAGATGTGCATTAAGTATTTTTAAATTGATAAGGGATTACATGTATACAGGGAATGCATTTACCGTAATTTCACGACCATACGGCGCACCGTACGAAAAGGCGCAGTCTCAGTTTTGTGTGCCATTACTGTATTTAACACACACATAAAGCGCACCGTACGAAAAGGCGCACAAACAAGCATGCAAATGTGCGTATTGAAAAATATATAGGGAGCAAAACTGAGTTTGGTTGTGCTTTATTTAAGTACTAATTACAACAATATTAAACAATAGTCATTATTCAAATCCGTCAAAGTCCTCATCCTCTGTTTCGGAATCGAACAGCTGCGCAAAATCCATAGCAGGTCCACTTCGCTCCTCGCTGTTGGAGTCACTGTCTGTACCGTGCGGCTCCTCAGAAATTATACCGGCTTTTGCGAAAGCTCGTTTAACAGTACCAGCAGACACGTTAGCCCAAGCATCTACAATCCATTGGCAAACTGTAGCGTAACCCGCCTCGGGCGCTGCCTTCCACCCTTCGTGAAGCTGTGGTCTCCTTCGGTCATCCATCGCCCCATGCCGCCGCATCATTACTTGGAACGGCCGGTTCACGCCGATGTCCAGCGGTTGGACTTCTTTCGTCAGCCCTCCCGGAATCACAGCAAGCGTAGCGTTCATTTGCTTCACTTGTTTTTTCACGTCAGCGGTGAGATGAGCACGCATAGAGTCATAAATTAGAAGCCACCTCGCCTTATTTCCGCGGAAACTCAGCTGCGTCTTCTTCACCTGTCGCAGTTCGTTTTCCATCTTCCTCCACTTACGAACCATCGACTCGTTAATGTTGAAATTTCTCGCGCGCTCGATTCCCATGTACCTCGCCAGAACTGATCGCCGCCAGTTTAAATTGAGCTTCATAGGCGTGTCTCTTTGCCATTTTCAGGGTTGTTAAAACAGCAATGTTGTGCATAAAGCACATACCTGTTCTTTTATACACAAGCCACGCCCACACTTCCCCTTTAACGTTCTCATGCTTTTTCTAACACGTCCGCCTTCACATGGGGCGCACTTTTTTCTATCACGTCCGCCTCACACAAGGCGCACTGCACGAAAGGGCGCGTGGCTCATTTTGAAGAAAATCTAAGACGTTTATATGCGCCTTATGGTCGTGAAATTACGGTAAGTCATTTTATAAAGACTCTCCTTTGAGAAAAAATGGTTTATTAAACAATCAAATAAACTTCTGGAAATACTTTGTCATAATATGAATAGTCAAACATTAAACCCATCACACACACACACACACACACACACGCACACAATGCATTAATAGGTTAATAATAAATAAATAAAACATGTCAGTGTACTCCCATTGTGTAACTTTTTTTTTTTTACAGAAGCAGGTGCCAATCCAAAATGAACAAATTATCTTTGCCAAATATGATCAGATTGAATACTGCTTCACTGCAGTACAATAGTTCATTCTTATAGTACATGTAATTATAGTTACTATTAAAAGACACATCAGATAACTGGGACATCTCACCATGAATCAAATGTCACAGTGAAAAACGTTCAGATAAACTTATTCTGAACCTAAACTGCATGGAGACATCACTATTAGGACACATTCAGGACAGCAGCAGACAGCGGTGCAGGAAGCCAGATGCACCCAGAGGCCCCACAGGTCTTCTGCAGGTTGTGACTCTGCAGGTTGTGACTCTGCAGAAGTCCTCAGTGACTTTGGACATGGACAGTGGAGACATCTTGTATCTTCTGAAGGAGGAAGAGCAGAATGAACCTTACATCTGATTGGTTCTGTTGGTTCAAAGTCCTGTCCTGCAGAGTGAAAACCTGTAATGACACATTAAGAAAACTACCAACTATTACAGGAAAATGAGGTCCACAGAGCAAAGTACAATCACATCCAAAGTGTGTTGTGTCCTCATCCAGGAAGTTGCAGATGAGAAAAGAAAATTCATATAAAACATTTCAAACAGTTTTCTCATTGTTATATTAAATGTGACTGGCCTAACAGACACAGGTGTCAATATAATGTATTCCCAGAATGAAATGCATGTGTGGGAGGCTTATATTACGTGATTTACAAGTAAATATTATTATACTGCATGAAATAATGCGTGTTTTTACCTTACCTCCGAGCTACCCCTGTCCGTGAAAACGTGGCGTTTCTTCCTCTTTAATCACTCCATGATCTTTTCCCCTAACAGTAAAAAAAAAAACATTAGTGTTTGATGGAAATCTGTCCATGATTTCATGGATGAAATGAATGAAAGTCTGAGCGGACTTGCTTAGCTGTAAATTACTAGCCAAACTTTTAGCTCAAAGCTCCAAAGTTCACGCAGTTAAAAACAAACTTTTTTGACAGTTTTGTAGGAGTTATGGCCGCATTTTAAGTTTACCGTTGTGTTAGTGATGATTTCCAATAGTTAAAAGTGTGTACTCACATGCCTGCTTTTTGCTACGTGTTTTGCGGTCCCTGTTTTTCGCTCTGTGTTTTTGCTGTTTTCGAACATTACAGCCGCTGCGCGGTGCATGCTGGGATATTGGAGACCGTGAAGGATACTCGGATGTAGCCTTCGTTCACGGCCCGATCTCCATAGAAACGAGGCCAGTTTTAAGACTGCATTTGAAGGCTGCACGAAATATAATGAAATGGGACAGGCCTTGGTTTACCGGAAGTGACGTATGCAGCCTTAAAACCAGCCTCCGGAGGCTGCAGCCTTATGAATTGGGACACAGCTCGTATATATGAGTGGACTAAGCTAACCCGTTAGCCGCCGCATGCCAAACAGGAAGTGCTCCAGGAGGCTCTTCCGGCTTCCACTTTATCCCATTGACTTACATTGGGATCTGATCGCTCCTCTCTCTGTACCTGTTGCTGTGGCCTCGTCATTTTGGTCTTAAAATGATCGTATGAACCCGCTCTACATGATCCTGAATTTTTTTCCGATATTTTGTCCGTCAAAAAACCCTTTTCATAACATAGAGCCTGGCTCCAGATTTGCTCCTGTAGCCGTTAGCATCGTGAGCCTCATTTGAACGGCACTAAACGCTGTGGGTGACGTCACGCCACTTAGTCCACTTCTTTTATATGGTCACAGCCCAACAGTCTTGGGCAGCCTGACGTCAGACATTGGGCTGCGTTGGGCTGCAAACAAGGAAGTAAATGCGAAATGAAAATCTTTTGCCAATGAGGCCATTGAAAACAACAGGGCGCCATCTTGAATTCATCTTCCAGATTTTATTATAGTTCTATGCGCCAAAACTAGTGGTGAAAACTTTCTCAGGCTGTGGAAAAGTCTGTATTATTCTATAAAATATGAATCAAAAGCAAATTATTAAAGACTGTTACAGACTTTTTCACAGCCTCAGAAAGTTTTCACCACTAGTTTTGTGGAGTTTGCCGCCATCAGTTGAGCGGAGATGACGTCCTATAATTACCGCAGAAATAATAATTAATACTTTTAGAAAGAAACTCGCACAAATGAAAACTGTCACAGCACAAAACAGCACAAACGAAATACAAACATTTTCTATAATTTTCTGCCTGTTTTTAGCTCCATTTAACATTTTGAGGGACGGGATGACGTCATCTGTCGAAAATAAAACTGTAAAAATATCTTAAGAACCAGAATCGTACAGATGAAACTTTTTGCAGCACAAACGATGCACAAACGATTGCCGTTTGATAAGGGGCCAACTTCACGGAGGTGCTGCACACGCCACCGTTTATATTTCAGCCAAATGTAACTTGCAATGTAATATTCTTACATATGATTTATTATGTGTGATTTTATGTGTATTTAGTTAGCTACTTTTCAGTTTGCTGCTTTTTTCCTTGACACTTCCTTTCCCTTGTTCCTTTGTTCTCATGCAGAGCTACAAGATCCATCAACAGAATGACCTTCACATGTGACCAGTGTGGAAAGGTGTGTCCACGTGCTACTGTACTGAAAAGACACTACAGAATCCACACAGGAGAAAGACCATACAGCTGTGATGTTTGTGAAAAGACATTTTCAGAGTCAGGCTCATTAGTATCACATATGAGAGTCCACACAGGAGAAAGACCATACAGATGTGATGTTTGTGAGAAGACATTTTCAGAGTCAGGCTCTCTAAAATCACATATGAGAGTCCACACAGGAGAAAGACCATACAGCTGTGATGTTTGTGAGAAGACATTTTCAGAGTCAGGCTCATTAGTATCACATATGAGAGTCCACACAGGAGAAAGACCATACAGTTGTGATGTTTGTGAAAAGACATTTTCACAGTCGGGCAAACTAGTATCACATATGACTGTCCACACTGGAGAAAGACCATACAGATGTGATGTTTGTGAAAAGACATTTTCAGTGTCAAGCTCTCTAAAATCACATATGAGAGTCCACACTGGAGAAAGACCATACAGATGTGATGTTTGTAAAAAGACATTTTCAGTGTCAAGCTCTCTAAAATCACATATGAGAGTCCACACAGGAGAGAAACCATTTGAATGTGACCTGTGTGGAACGGGATTTAAGCGATCTGATGACCTCCGTAAACATATGAGAATCCACACAGGAGAAAGACCATACAGATGTGATGTTTGTGAAAAGACATTTTCACAGTCAGGCTCATTAGTATCACATATGAGAGTCCACACAGGAGAAAGACCATACAGATGTGATGTTTGTGAGAAGACATTTTCAGAGTCAGGCTCTCTAAAATCACATATGAGAGTCCACACAGGAGAAAGACCATACAGCTGTGATGTTTGTGAAAAGACATTTTCACAGTCAGGCCACCTAATATCACATATGACTGTCCACACTGGAGAAAGACCATACAGTTGTGATGTTTGTGAAAAGACATTTTCACAGTCAGGCCACCTAATATCACATATGACTGTCCACACTGGAGAAAGACCATACAGTTGTGATGTTTGTGAAAAGACATTTTCACAGTCGGGCAAACTAGTATCACATATGACTGTCCACACTGGAGAAAGACCATACAGATGTGATGTTTGTGAAAAGACATTTTCAGTGTCAAGCTCTCTAAAATCACATATGAGAGTCCACACTGGAGAAAGACCATACAGATGTAATGTTTGTAAAAAGACATTTTCAGTGTCAAGCTCTCTAAAATCACATATGAGAGTCCACACAGGAGAGAAACCATTTGAATGTGACCTGTGTGGAACGGGATTTAAGCGATCTGATGACCTCCGTAAACATATGAGAATCCACACAGGAGAAAGACCATACAGATGTGATGTTTGTGAAAAGACATTTTCACAGTCAGGCTCATTAGTATCACATATGAGAGTCCACACAGGAGAAAGACCATACAGTTGTGATGTTTGTGAGAAGACATTTTTACAGTCATGCAACCTAGTATCACATATGAGAGTCCACACAGGAGAGAAACCATTTAAATGTGACCAGTGTGGAAAAGCTTTCACATCATCCATCTTGGTTAAACACATGAGAACCCATTTCAAACGCACACAGGAGACGGACCAGACGACTGAAAAAGAGGGAAGGCTTTCGGGTCTGAAACATGTTCAAATGTTCCAGAGTGAAAAGAAAAGCTGCAGCTCTGACCAGTGTGGAAGGACTTTGAGAAAACCTGCTCATCTGAAGGTTCACACTAAAGGAGAAAGAGCCGCTGAGGCCGGATCAAGTGAGCCTAAAGTCAGACTCAAAAAGCTGGAGATCAGGCTTCAGAGGCTCCTGTGGAATTGAACTCTATGTAGAGTCAGAAGTTAAAAGCTTAAAATCATATGTATGTAATATGTTTGTTTTTTATTAGAAAGAGGTTTTAGCTGAGGTTTGTCCAGCTTATTCTTTATTGTATTGTTTTTAATTTGAGCTTTTAGTCCTGCTTCACTGCAGTTTCCTAATCAATTCCCTAATCTTTTTATTCTGTCTTGTATGGAAGGCCATTTCCACCAGTAAAAAAGAAATTTAAAACAAGCCTCACAGAAAGTCAATTACGAGTTTGAAAGTCATAATTACAAGTTTAAAAGTCTTAATTACAATTTAAAAGTTATAATTACGAGTATTAAAGTCATACTTATGAGTTTTAAACTCATAATTAGGAGTTTTTGAAGGTGTTTAAAAGTCGTAGTTTTCACCCACAACTGATGTTTATACTTTTCATGGCTGCTGTGTTAAAAAAATGACATAAAATATTAGAATTAGAAAATAGAACCTGTTTTAGTGTTTTGAGCTTTGCAGAAGAAGAGAATGTAGTAACGCCTCCTGCATTACTACATTCTCTACTTGTACAAAACACAACTCCAGGTCTGTTTTTGAGGAGGGAACAGCATTAGAACGTGACTTAAAGCTCACATCAGTCTCTTTTACAGGGACCGTTTAAATGTATTCATCTATTATGGCATTATAATTATTACAAACCTGTTGAATAATTTGTTTTGAATTTATTTGTTTATGGCCCTATTACAGAACATGAGCTTGTAGAGTTCAGCCATTACAAATGAGTGGGAATGCTGTTGTTGAATGAATGTGCAATTATCGCCAATTTACCCCAAAAGTTCCATTTGTGTTCCAAAGCCTGAGGGAGATCGTGCCACTGTAAATAAAAGAGCTTTAGGCCCCGTTTACACGTACACGGGTATTTTTAAAAACGGAGACATTTCCCTTCCTTCTCCGGTTAGAGTGGAGATTCTGGAAAACTACAGTTTGGCATTTGCGTGTAAAGTGAGAACGTTTTAGGAGCTGTTGCTCCAAAAGTACGACTAATGTAATCAACACTTTGGTGGTCACTGGGATACAGAAGGAGATGATGGTTTTGACAGCACCTAAGTATTATGTTGACATTCCTGAGAGCAAGGTGGAGCTGGACAGTAATGAAAAGGGGGGATCCATAGAATGAAGGGAGTGTAGGGACTAACCATGCTTAATTTCCTGGTTGGGGTACAGGTTATGTGCTGGTAACCTCTCACCCTCCCCCCAACAAAGAGCCTCTGCTGTGCGCAAAGTACATGGGGCGAAGATGTCGTTAATAAATTGTTAATAAACTTATTAAAGGGACTCTATGATTATCAGTAATCCAATATAATCCAAATGTAATCATTTTATAATTATACTCTGAGTGTTTGCACACAATGCAGTGCAGGTGCAACAGTTTTGCAATAGCTTCCAAACATGGACAAGACCACAGATTACACAGATTGTTCTTGTTATTCAAATGTGTTCCTAATGTATCGCTGCTGTTACAGCAGACCACACACTTGAATGTTGTGACTGTCGATGTGATGATATGATGAATTGACACCAACAGATCTGATCTGCCAGTGGAACGAGCCTTTTTGTAGTTAAAATGTGAAAGTACATCTTGTTAGACTTAAAATAAGAAACAAAATCAAATGTTGCTTGAATTAATAAAAATACACTTGTTCCATTGACAGATAATTTGACTTGTCAAGTTGAATCGACTCAAATAAAGTAAAATGTTCTTAATATAAGTCATTTTAACTTGGATATTGTTTTTTCCCAAAGTTTAAGGGCCTGTGTCTGAGTAAAATGTGTCTTACCCCAGTACAGATGTATTGTATAAGCAGCTCTTGAGGTCAAATAAGTCTCCTGTGGACCGTCTGCAAATAATTATGAATTACGCTGTTAGCATGCTAGTTGTTTTTAGCTTTATTGTGACGCTAAACTCCTCCGTGGTGTCGGAAAGTTGCGAAAAGCACTTATAAACTCGCCGTGGTGAATAATTAGGACGCTCTGAATGATTAACGTAAGTGAAGGTTAAATTTGGACGATCACCAAAAGATTAAGTTTGGTTTTCCACGTTTTTAAGGCGGTAAAAGTCAGATCCAGCACCTTCAAACTATGTAAAACTACGATCAGGTTCGTCGGAAGGAATTTAGGAAGCCTCGTACGGCCCCTTCGCTTATGTAAAGTCAAAGGAAGACGGTTCAACGCACTTAAAATAACCCGGAGAGAAAATGATTTGAGAACAAGAGATGAACCGACAGCTTCATTTCTCATAATCTGCGATCACGAAAATCGAAGAAGCGGAAATATGGAGTGACGCAGAATTAGCTGAAAGTTCTGGTAAAGCTGTTAGAAAGATTATGGGAATACACTGGGTCCTTCTGAATGTGCCGTGTTGGGAAATAACTGAATACGTGAACCGAGAATACGTATTTTGAGTAGGAATGTAACGATAAGGGAAATATCGATATCGATCGTCAAAAGTATCACAATAATATCGTGGACCATCACAATATATCGAATCACGGGTGTCTGCTTAAATTAAGAGTTATAGTGATTTTAATGTCTTTCTTAAATAAATAAAATAATAAAAAAAGAATTAATAAATAAAAATAATAAATCAAATAATAATGAATAACTAATAGATAAATAAAATAATAAATCATAATAAGTAATACAAAAATACATTCTTAAATAAAAAAAATACATAAAATAATAAATAACAAAAAATAAAGAATGAATAAATAAGGATTAACGTATAATTAATAAATAATACATAATAAATAACTAAAATAATATATAATACAAATAGAAATAATAATAATAAAAACAGAGGGAACTACATAGACCATGATCCTTTGGTGATATCGAATCACAGGTCTTAAATTCATAGTTATAGTGATTTTAATGTCTTTCTTAAATAAAAAAATAATAAATACAATAATAAATAAAAAACAAAAATCAATGTTTAATAAATACATAATAATTAATGAATAATAATTAATAAATAATAAATAAATTAAATAATAAATAATTAAAAAACTAAACAAAAAATAATAAAAACAGAGGGAACTACATAGACCATGATCCTTTGGTGATATCGAATCACAGGTCTTAAATTCATAGTTATAGTGATTTTAATGTCTTTCTTAAATAAAAAATAATAAATACAATAATAAATAAAAAACAAAAATCAATGTTTAATAAATAAATAATAATTAATGAATAATAATTAATAAATAATAAATAAATAATAAATAAATAAAATAATAAATAATTAAAAAACTAAACAAAAAATAATACAAACAGAGGGAACTACATAGACCATGATCCTTTGGTGTCTGTTATTAAGCACTTTTAAATCTTAATTCTTCATATTATAACAGTAACAAAGGCTTTTCCAAGGCTTTTAAAAGGAAAAGAAGAAGATTCACAGTTTTGTTGAAGAGTTTTTGTTAAAGAGCCTCTCGAAGCCCCTAGTAAAATCTGAAAAATCCTCCAGAGTGGGCGGTGAAAAAGTTACATAGTGCATCTTTAACAAACAGTTAAACAAATCCTATGTTATAATAATAATAATCTATGTTGCTTCTTTACACTGTAATTTTAAAGCAACTAAAAGTATTCAAAGTCTTTCATTATACAGTACTCTGATTGGACTGTTTATTAGAATACAAAACATTTTATTTCAGGTATTCACTGCTCTGTAACTAAAACATTTTCACAGTATTTTCTCTTCACTGCACTGGGAGGTTCGAATGGGGCATTGCTGACACCTGGAGGACATGTAGGGAACTGCATATGAACTCTGGGGAAAGGAAAAGTCCATAAAACATGAGCCTGTTCATGGTCCACGTGGATGATCCTGGTGTTTAAGTGCAGCTGAGACTTGGTGCTTTGTGTCTGGTGTTAAATAATGACCTTTTGTAACATTAGTGATAAGTGCACTAGACTCAAACGCAACTCTTTCAATTCTGCCTGACAAAAAATATAAAATGAAAACAGAAAATTGCCATTTAAACTTGGATGTACCTTCTGGGACATGAAGGAATTGTGAAAAGAACATGAGATCGTCACTTGTGCAAAATTTGGTGCCGATAAAATCAAATATGTAAATTAATTTTTTTTTTTTTATTTAACCTTTATTTACCCAGGAAAGTCCCACTGAGATCACTAATCTCTTTTTAAAGGGAGTCCTGGCATCACATATCACTTTCACACTAGGCAATGTGGGTGAAGTGTCTTGCCTAAGGACACAACAACAGTTTTTGTGACTGGCGCCCCCCTGTGCCACCTGGAATTCCCAGTGTCTCCATCTAAGTACTGACCAGGCCCTGCTGAGCTTCTGAGATCTGACATTATATAATATTAGTGCTAATTAAGTATAAGTACCCTAGACTCAAACAAAATCCTTTCAATTCCACAAAAAACATTAAATTAAAAGTGAAAATTGCCGTTTAAACTTTGGATGTATCGTCTGGGACACCAAGGAATTGTAAAAACAACATGAGATCATCACTTGTGCAAAATTTGGTGCAGATAAAATAAAATATGTAAATTTGATACTGTTTTTTAGTAGTCACATGGAAGGAACTCGGAGTAGACCCGCTGCTCCTTCACGTTGAGAGGAGCAGCAAGTGTTTGGAGCATTTCTGGGCATTTTCCACCAGGAGGAGGCCCAGGACACGCTGGAGGGACTGTGTCTCTGGGCCTGGGAACACCCCCCCCCCGTATACAGTGTTTTTTATCATTAAAAGTTGGTGTTTTGAGTTTTCCTGATTGTCTTTTCGTCAAAACGCTCCTGTGTTTCACCTCTGCACAAAGTCACAAAGAGCTGATGAAACCCTCTTTGAAAAGCTGAAATCCTTTGGTCGCTCGATGGACGGACGAGACGCTTTCTTTCTCTTCTGTCGTTTAATTTCACTGCAGACAAAAGCGCTCGGTCTGCGCTGTTATCTCTCGTCTTAATCAGGTCTGAATGTGTTTTCGGTCTCTCACGCAGCCTGTGTGATTCTTTAAATAAAAAACACACAGAACTTTTCCCCACACACTGACAAAACACGTTACTGTTACGACTGCTACTTCATTTTGTAGAATTATTAAAGGTACATTATGTAAAGTTCTTGGAGGATCCCACAAGGAAAATGAGGTGAGAACAAACTTTGGACCACTGCTTGGGTCTTTCTGTGAGTGGAGTTTGCATGTTCTCCCTGTGTCTGAGCGGGTTTCCTCTATTTTTCCCCATAACAGAGGAGCTGTTAAGGACCAAAATAGTTTATGCTTATGGTACATGCATGAAACTTTGATTCCTAACACCCCCAGGACTAATATTTCTGGATATGGAACCAAGTTTAATCTAACACTGGAGCTGAGAACTGCGAATGTCACAAAATGGACTGCGTAAAAACAAGGCTGGCATAAAAAATACTGCATAATCCCTTTCTTATGGTCTCATTTGCTTACCGTATTTTCCGGACTATTGAGCGCACCGGTATGTAAGCCCCCTGCACATACAGAACGATTTTGTACTGTAAATGTACATTTATGTACCTGAACAGATTCTTTCTGAACAGTGCCTTTTAACACGGCAGCAACTGTGCTGATTAAAACGGGTCAAAAACAGAAAAGAACCGGTAATTGACCTTCATTTCTCCTGTGCAGTGAAACCACAAGTCACTTTAATCATCTCCCCTGGCGCCGAGCTTACAGCAGCAGCACGGCAGAGGTCTGCGGGACACAGTCCCACTCCCGCCCGCTGCCGCAGTCTTCAGTGCCGCTACCGCCCGCAATAAGCTTTCAGAATGTTCTTTCAGAATGTTCTTTCAGATGCTCTTATTACATCCATGGTCCTGCGCTGCACTGTTTTGTGTTGGTCCCGCGGGTGCAGGGCTCTACAGTGGTTTCCTTCCTGGAGCAAGATCGATGCCTTCAACTTAAAACTTGCATCATACAAACTCCTTCGTGCTTTTCATGATGAAGGGGCGAGGATTTGAAAATAATTACCAGTTAGTAATTTGTCATGCGTGTTATATCTGCTAAATAAAAAGTAGCATATTCTTCTCCGTCTATCTTGTTTTTGAAATTCCGGTCAGAGCGCCCCTAGCGGTGGAAGAAAAAAATCTAAATTTATCCGCTCCGCACTAAAAGCCGCATGGTTCAAAGTCTGGGAAAAAAGTAGCGGCTTATAGTCCGGAAAATACGGTAGTTATCAATTTTGCAATGTTGAACAAGCATTTTTTTCCTAATCTCCAAAGCATTAAGGAGGTCACGTGACCGTTTTCCTTGAGAATGTAGGAAGGGTTGTGTGGGTTCCCTGTGGTTGAAATCCAAGTTAATAAAATATATAACTCAAAACATGTACAAATCCTCCAGCTCAGGTAGTTCTGATGATAGTGAAGCAAACAAACAGGAGAGAGACGACCCAGACAGACTTTTATAGCACTTATTTTGGACACTCATTTGGACACACATTCAAGAATGGGTCAAATTTTCCTACAGGGATAAAAAGTGACCCTTTGGAACTGCCAAAATCTACTGAAATACAGGCTAAAGATACTGATGCTAACTTGAAATGGGTTTGAACTGTTCTAGTTTTGGTTTAGTCCTGGTTTAGACACAGGTCTGGATCCCCCAGATTAAAAACCAGGACAGTGAGTGACAGACCGGGCATTTACGTTCATCCTATAGGAAAATACACAGTGAGAGAGTGCCCTCATGTGGCTGAGAGGCAGAAATGCAAAGGCCACTGTCACATTTGCACTTTGTGTTGGATATAATACAATCATAACACTTCTTCACATTAGACTTTAGAGGAACAACAGGTAAAAATCGCATCATGAAAACAATTTAATAACTCCACATTTTTTGCAAATGTTTTCCAAATGTTAAATTAGCAAAATCACAAGACAAAAATATAAGAAAACACCTTTATTTTGTTGAAATCACGTTTAAAGTATCAGAAAACATGCTTCTTTTGTGTCTTGCAGAACATTTGGATAGAATTCATGCCACAATATGGACCTCTCTAAAATAGAACTCTACCTCCTGTAATTTTATGTACATTGAAGGAAGAAACCTAAGGCCCTATGGAGCTTTTCTTTCATGCGTGTTCAGTATCGAGGAGAGACGACCAAGATTCAATAGATTCAAATTAACAAAGTTTAATCCCTGACAGTACAATTCTAAGCAGAGCTCTGGGTTTGAAGAGGTCCTCAGCACACACCCACGTGCGTCTTAGGTTAGGCACAACTTCCGAACGCACACACCCTTCAGCCCAGCATTTAAAGACAAGCATTATAAATATTCATGAACCTATGACTAAACATTTCCCCGTGTCCAGCTGACTCCATCTCCTTTCCCAAATTTGGTGTTCCTGTTGTCTCCTCACAGCCAGACCTCACGTGACTCCATGACCTTGAAGACATGACTTTTCCCACTCCTGGACAGAAAGAAACATGGATCCTGCCCTAATGATAAGCTCCGGGCCAGCTGTGGGCCTGCTCTGTACGCCTTTGTTCCAGAGATGTTAAAGGCACAATATGAATTTTATAATGACTGGTAGAAATGATTACATTCTTCATTACAAGGCATATATTAAAGGCACACAATGAATTTATAATCAGTAGTGAAAATGATTATATTCTTCAGTAGTAAAAATGATTATACTCTTCAACATCTAACATATTTTTCTACTTTTGTTTGCAAATTGCTTCTCGGTTAATGTAAAACTATAATTTATATTAGCAGCAGGAAGTATCCCTCCAAATAAAATAAGAGGATCAAATCAGCACATGTATGGAGTGGTTTGAGATTTCCACAGCCTCTCTGGACAATAGAGGAGGCAGGGCAAAGAGGCGAACACTACTTTTAAATAAATTGTGCTTTTCAGAGTACTTTTCTGGCCGTAACTTTTACTCCTACTTGAATTATATTTGTATTGAAGTAGCAGTACTCTTACTTGAGTAAAGGCTGTGCTTCCTCTTCTCGCTGTAAGTGAATCTAAAGTGACAAAAGCTTCATGCAATATGAAGTTATTTGAACATTTGTGTTTCTTGCAGCTTCTTCATGCAGTTTTTGATGTTTTGTCCTTCAAATTATATTAACTTCAAATTATAAATAACGTGTTACGGCCCGACACTTACCTACTTGAGTAGTAGTTTTCCCTGATACTTTTTACTCAAGTAGTGACGTCTTGGATCATTACTTTGTACTTCTATGTGAGTAATATGAGGATATGAGGCTACATCATCAGTATCTTAACTTCTTAAAGACAGTTTTTATTGGTTGGCCTTCTTTTAGCCGGTTTTATCTTATTTCTTTTGATGGATACGAATGACAAATCCTGTTGGTGTATATGCCTGAAGCAGCCTGAGGGTGGCGCTAAAATGTAAACAATAGTGTAAACAAATCACAACATCGAACATGCTATGCTAACCCATAGCACTAGACTAAAAGAAGAGGGTCTGGCTGCAGACTCATGGGGAAAGTGTAGGTCCGCTCCACAAACCGGAAACATGTGACCTCCACCGGAAACACGTCACATCTACCATAGACTTTTTTTAAAATTTATATTCGCCAAACACTTCACATCTATCATAGACTTTTATTTTTTATTTATATTAGCCGTGGCCCAATTCACGGGCAGATTGCCTAAATGATTTTGATGATGATTTTATTATAGTTTTATGTCTAGCCCACGGAGAAGCCCCGTTGCCGAGCAACCGAGACACGCTGCTAATGTTATTGCTAACCACACGTACCACGCAGATTATGCACAGGTAATCAAACTGTCGGATTTTAAGATCAAGTTATTCTAATAATTCTCTCCAAAACGAAAACTTATGCATAACATTCCCCAAACAATACGGCTGTATTTCTGGGAACAAACAGTGATGAGATATGCATTATTAATGACCTATTTTTAAATTGATAAGGGATTACATTTATGCAGGGAATGTATTTAAGTCAGTTTAAAAGATGGTTTATTATACAATCAAAGGAACTTCTGGAAATTATCTCATGAATAGTCAAACATTAAACCCACCACACGTACACAATGCATTAATAGGTTAGTACAAACAGCTGTGTGTCAGTGTGCTCTCAAATAGTTGTTCCCGTTTTGCTAAAGCAGGTGACAATCCAAAATGAAATTTATCTGATATTTATCTTTGCCAAATATGATCAGGTGGAATATCACCGCTTAACTGCAGTATAATAGTACATTCTTATAGTAAATGTAACTGCAATACAGTGGTTTATTCTCATAGTACATGTAAGTATAGTGACTATGAAAAGAGGCATCAAATAACTGGCACATTTCATCATGAATCAAATGTCAGTATAGAGTGAAAAACATTCAGATAATCTTATTATGAGCAAATTATATGTTTTTTATGTTTTGACTTGCACACTTGATAAGGTTATATAAGGCCACATTTATCCTGGGACACTGTTTTACCTCCGTTCAATCAATTTTTTCTTCTCTTCAAGAGGACTCCACTCTCCACTCGATCAATCGGCAAATTCTGATTCTGATTCAGTCTGTCTGAGGCTGGAGAGGGAGGGGGAAAGGCGGTCGTCATTGACGTGTTTCCGGTGGAGGTCACGTGTTTCCGGTATGTGGAGTGGACCTACACTTTCCCCATGCGTCTGCAGCCAGACCCCTCTCGAGTTTGGTGGTGTGGTAGCCCGTAAGATAACAGGCCAATGGCAGAAAGAATGGGATGCAGAACAGAGAGGGAGACACCACTATGCAGTGCAGAAAAGTGTGAAAGGCGGAGACACCAACTGGGGAAGAGGCAGAGATGAACAAGTAATATTTGCAAGACTGAGACTTGGACACTCTGGTTTGGCCCTGATCTTGCACTGATTGGAAAAAGAACAAATGGACTCTGTTCATGCGGACAAGAAGAGACAGTAAAGCATGTATTGATGGAGTGTGGAAATGATAAAGAACAACGAGACCATTGTTTGTATATATAATGAAGAGTCTCAGACATGTGTCGCTGGCTCCGTGTTTAATCGTAACAAGCAGGTAATAGCACAGCATACAACAACGGTACTAGACGGACCGTACCATTCCAGAACACAGAGGGGGTTAGCCCCGTAACAACCATCTCTTCAAAGACTTACGGAGCTAGGGTTGAGTATATCGCTGACATCTCTTCTTGGGCCAACAATGTGTATGAAGGAAGTTATTGGGGCCGTTATTGACTTTGTCCATAATACAGATCTACATCTGAGAATTTGAGGTGGTCTGATCTGCGCAGTCCCCCAAAAACACAGGGAAGGCAGCAATACGCCAGGAGGCGTCTAGCCTGGCGGAAACGCAAAAGGAGAACAAGAATTTCTATGTTCCTCCTCCTCATTGTGCCTCCTGCTCGGCTCGGCGTGAAAGGCAAACCTGTGAATTTGTGGATTTTTCGGATTCCAAACTGCCTCTTCCTCCACGGTGAGTTGTTGAGCAGCAATCCGTGAACTATTGTGATTAGCGCTCGTATTTATGTGGCTAAATGGCGCTTACCCAGATAACGACACGTATTCTCGGCGGGTTTTCTGCTCCGGACCTGCCCCAGATCTGTTTATGATGTCGTTAGGAGCCTAAATATGCTTCAGATTTGATACTGATCCACTTTTTTCTGATATAAATACACACAAGCAGCATTTACATTGAAATTCACAAATTCACACAATCATAATTCGGATGTAGCGCAGGGATGGGCAATTGTTTTATCCATGGGACCACATGAGGAACAGAAAATAATGTGGAGAGCCAAAATGCTTAACTCAATTCTGCAAAATATTAATTGTCTTGAAAGACAGTAAACCCGTTTAGTCTTGGTTTAGACCTGTTTAAGACCTGGTTTAGACCTTGTTTAGTGTTAATTCCTTTCTCACAAAAGTCTTGCCCAGCAAAACTTGGAAAATATGATACTCAAATACCTGCGTGAAGTTGGCCCCCCAACAAACGCAAACCGACACAAAAACTGTCAATCGTTTGTGCTTCGTTTGTGCTGCAAAAAGTTTTGTTTGTGCGATTCTGGTTCTTAACGTATTTGCAGTTTTATTTTCGGCCGATATCGTCATCCCGCCCCTCAAAATGTTAAATAGAGCTCAAAACAGGCAGAAAATTATAGAAAATGTTTGTATTTCATTTGTGCTGTGATAATTTTCATTTGTGCGAGTTTATTTCTAAAATTATTAATTATTATTTCTGCGGTACTTATAGACGTCATTTCCGCTCAGCTGACGGCGACAAAACCATAGACCGTAGCCGTGTCCCAATTCAGAAGGCTGCAGCCTCCGGAGGCTGTGGTGGGTCAGTGATCAGTGGTCTGCATACATGGAGATACAGAACTCTACTGGCTAGAAAACAGCAGTCTGACTGCCATTAGGTATCGGGGTGAAATCCCTGAACCCACTGTCAGACCTACGCTGGTGCAGTAGGTCCTGGGCTCCTCCTGATGAATGGCCAGCCTCATGTGGCAGAACCTGGAGGATGAAGGGATTGACACAACTGAATGACCCTCACGATCACCTGACTTAAACCCGATAGAACACCTCTGGGACATTATGTTTGGGTCCATCAGACGCTGCCAGGTTCCTCCTACATCCCACAAGACTCAATCCATCGTCTCATCAGGAGCGGCCACGATGTTGTCAAACATGTGCACAAGCACGTGGGGATCACACAAGATAATGAGAAAGATTTTGAGTTGCAGAAATGAGTTTGTCAAAATGGACAAACTGCCACATCAGTATTTCACTTTGATTTTCAGGGTGTCTATAAAAGAAAGCCCTCTGTACCTGAAAAACTGTGTATGTTATATTATTGTACTTCTGTTATTTCACACATAATAAAAAAGATGGTCTCCACTGTTGTGAGTGTATTTGTTCTCTGAGGTGTGTCTCTGTTGGACTGTGTAAATACTAACAGTAAAATATGTAAACAGTGTCAATAAATATAAGCCTACTGCTGTATTGGATCCTTTTTTGGTTTTAGGCTCTGTCCCCAAAATAAATCAGTACATAAGCTGATGGGTTTAACAGTGAATGTCAAATGACTGGACTCACTTTGTCCCACAGAGATCCGGCTCAGTGCTGCCCCCTGGAGCTTCTTTTCTGATGGAACGTCCTTTTGTCTGCTCAGCCCCTGAAGCCATTTCCCCGCTCGCTCAGCCTGGAGGAGAATCCACAGAGAGACATGTTTCCCTCTTTACATTTAACTCTGCTCCATTTGAAACAGGCTTTAGTCATTTTAACAGCACTTCTACTAAAGTGACAGTAGCTCTGGTCACGACTTTAGGGGAACCTGTGACCCAGTTCTGCTGGACCAAAGTGAGTATTAGTAGTACTTAGGCCTGTCATGATAACACATTATACTGATATATTACTACAGAGAAATATAATGATAATCCTGAAACTACTTTAACAAACACATAAACAAACAATAAAACTGGATAATCCCAGTGAACCATTATTAAAATAGACAGTATCATTTAAAGGCAGAGAACCAAAAACTCACCTTGTCTCAGACGACGTCTCTGCTCCAAACACTTTGACTAAACGGCTCAGTCACGTCACCCGCCTCTGTGGACTGTGGACCATGGAACCTTTTATTATTATCCCTGCTGTAAAAAGGTAAAAACACTTGCCGCACCCACACGACATGTATTTAATATCTCTGCTTGTGATCTCTTTGTGAGAAAGTGAACTTATGAAGCTCTATAATTATTTAGGTTGGCACAATTGCTGTGAAAAGGGACATAAGAGTCACATTTGAGTTCAGCTGGAAACAAAATATGACTTTTTGTAAAACCCCAGTTATGGAGCTCAGCAGTAACAGCCTGCTCTGACTCTGGAAGAAAAATTTCCATTAATTTTTGTATTTTTGTAAATGTAAAATATTCAGAGTTCAAAGACATGGTGAAGACTAAACAGCCACGCAATAAGTTCAAAAGGACGTTTAAAACACAAGATTCTGCAAAATACACTTGAATCAAAAAGAGATCCATATTTTAATGATCCATAACCTATACCTAATATATATATACTATCATATAACTGCTATAATAGAAGATCTTTGAAGAGGTAACAACATTCTGACATGGATTCAAATTCTCAAGCATCAATTCTGCATAATGTACGACTTTTAAACTGCCACTGAATGTCCTCCAGCTCAGTTTGAACCCACTTTTAGAATCGCCATAGTGATTAACAATTTATAACCAAACAATATCTTTTGAAAGGGAAATAAAAGTCCTCCTCAAGTTGCATTCAAAAGTTGCATGAAACACAAAGCTGAAACCCACCAGTAGAGACAGACTGGAGCGATGTCCCGTGAATCTTTCTCGTTCTCCATTTCTCTGTGAAAATGTGGGACAGTGAAAGTGAAAGTATAATGACCCTACAAGGACGTTTTAACTGTGACGATATAAATGAACAGGTAGAGGTAATATCCGACTATATAAATTTTTGCACAGTCATACCTACAAAAAACAAAAAAGTGTTTCCCAATGATAAACCGTGGGTGTCCAACAAACTAAAGCACCTTATAATGGTGCACTGAGAGCTCTCAAGATGGCGGCGCAGTAGTTGCAGCTCTGTTTATCTATGCACTACTCACAAGTAATGTTAGTATTTCTGATACTGGCCAACTCCTTAAAGACTCTAAAGAATACATCAAGCCATCACCTCTGCACAAGCTGTCGACGACTCAAGCAAGGAAACACTTTGGATTTGGATTTGGGAAACACGCCCTGGCTGCAGCATTCATTCATCCACATCTCTTCAGTCATTTATCAACACACTCTAAAACCGTCTTAAAACCACAACAAAGTTTGGTCTTCACTATCACCATCTGCCTTTTGCTATCTGGGGATATCCACCAGTGTCCCGGCCCACTCAATAGTCCAGCAAAGGAGAGACCCCTCATCACAACCGCTAACAGCAGGAGCACCGCCGATAACTTACAGGTCGCTCACTATGCACTTTCTACACAACAAAGCAACACACTTACCTGGATTGTTCTATCCCTTCGGCGAGTGCCGTGGCGGTACCAGTGACCACAACCGATGATGGGGAAAACGGAGCAGAGGCATCGGGAGTCGGCAGGAGGGTGTTTACGTGGGACGAGCCGCTAACTCTCCAACAACCGCACCCAAAGCCCCAACAGATTCCAGTACACCTCTCTTCGGCTGACGTGGCTGGTGCGAGGACGCGAGGACTCCTTTATGAGGCAAGATTCCTTTCAAAAGTAACACGCGCATAGAAACTCTATGCGAGGTGCAGGAACTGTTCAGAAACTGCTCGCGGGCGCCGAAACTACCTCGTGCCTGCCGGAACTGTGCGCGCGAGCAAAGAAACACGCTCGCGCGAGACGGAGAACTGCGCGCGTGAGCAAAGAAACACGCTCGCGAGAGTAGAAGCAGCTCTTGCGCGAGCAGAGAAACTCCCCTCTTATGTGGGACAAAACCACTCTGCTCGCGCGGAGTTGACTTCTGCTCGCGCGGAGAATGTGGACTAATGGGGGAGGGAACCTGAGGATGACGGCTGTTGTGATTGGTCTGTCCTGAGACACAGGACTTTGACAGACCGCCCAAAATGTCCAAACACTGCATGACATGTGCGTTGGCCGCCACTAGGGGGAAACGCTACATTACAGAATCTCTGTGAATACATGGGTAGAGCCAGAACCATAGATGAGACAGCGGAGTTTGACAGGTTTAATAATAATAATAATAATAATAATACATTTTATTTAATAAGCGCCTTTCAAGGTACTCAAGGACACTGTACAGTAAACATAAAGCACAAACATAAATTATAGAAATAGAATATAGGTTAAAACAAAATCAAAGGAAATAGTAATAATGTTGGTAATAATAATAGAAGATGATGATAATAATATTAATATGAACAATAATTTGGCAATAAGATTATAACACAAAATAACAGGACCATTCATAGAATAGATTTAAAATAATAAATGAATAATGAATAAATAATACATTTTTAAAATAAATAAATAAAATAAAATAAAATAAATAATAAATAAAATAATATAAAAAATGAGAAAGAAACAATGAATTTGGATTCAGGAATTGGGATAAGCCAGGGTAAAAAGGGCTTTTAATTATTTTTTGAATGTGGACAAATTTGAGCATTGACGAGTGAAATTCCATTCCATAGTTTAGGACCAGCAACAGTGAAAGCCCTAAACCCATGAGTCCAGACTGAGGGACGGTCCACAGATGTGCATCAGTGGAGAAGACTACAGACAGGCTGGTATGGAGTTAGGAGGTTAGATAGAGAGGGAGGGGCCAGAGGAGGGATTTAAAAACAAGGACGATAATTTAAAATTGGATACGAAAATGAACTGGGAGCCAGTTCAGTTTATGGAGTATACAGTCGTGTGAAAAAGTTTGGACCCTGATCATTTTCAAGATTTTCCTTTATAAATCATTGGTTGTTCGGATCAGCAATTTCAGTTAAATATATCATATAGCAGACAAACAGTGATATTTGAGAAGTTAAAAGAACTTTATAGGATTTCCAGAAAGTGCAATAATTACTTAAACAAAAGTAGGCATGTAGTCTGGACTCAGTCTGGACTCATGGGTTTAGGGCTTTCACTGTTGCTGGTCCTAAACTATGGAATGCCCCATTTCACTCGTCAGTGTCAAAGTCCTGTGTCTCAGGACAGACCAATCACAACAGCCGTCATCCTCAGGTTCCCTCCCCCATTAGTCCACATTCTCCGCGCGAGCAGAAGTCAACTCCGCGCGAGCAGAGTGGTTTTGTCCCACGCAAGAGGGGAGTTTCTCTGCTCGTGCAAGAGCTGCTTCTACTCTCGCGAGCGTGTTTCTTTGCTCACGCGCGCAGTTCTCCGTCTCGCGCGAGCGTGTTTCTTTGCTCGCGCGCACAGTTTCTGCAGCACGAGGTAGTTTCGGCGCCCGCGAGCAGTTTCTGAACAGTTCCTGCACCTCGCATAGAGTTTCTATGCGCGTGTTACTTTTGACAGGAATCTTGCCTCATACTCCTTCGCCTGTCAGATTACGCCAATAGACCAGATTTATCTCACAAAAAGTGGAGCTTCACCACTCCTGCGTCCACACCTAAATTTCACCGGCTTTACGGCGCTAATCCAGCACGTAAGTGGTTGCTACGTCATCAGAACACGACTACCACAACGTCCTATAATGGATTACGTCAGGATCGGGGCCATGTGAGACGTGGAAAACGTGGAGTGGATTTTAGTTTACTACGTCCTCTCCTACGACTTAAGCCCCTCTCCAACATAAAAATAGAACTCTTTAATGCTCAGTCATTAACAAATAAAGCCAGTCTTATACAGGACCATATCCTTGATAGTAAAATAGATCTTATGTGCCTCACAGAAACTTGGCATTAACATGAGTCATTTCTAGCTCTAAATGAAGCATGTCCCCCAGGATACACATACCTTGAAAAAGCTAGGACTATAGGTCATGGCGGAGGCCTGGCAGTCTTATACTGCAAAGACCTGCACCTGTCACCACTCCCACTTCCAGGTTTGTCTACATTTGAATGTCTCCTATTCAAATATAGATCAAAATCAACAACTACAACAATAATCCTCATCTATCGCCCACCAAAATCAAACCCTAACTTTATCACTGAACTACAAGACCTGTTGACATCGCTCTGTGCCACATCCTCCAGTACACTAATACTTGGAGACTTCAACTTGCATGTGGACTCCTCCACTAATCACTCTGCTGCTGAGTTCCTGGAACTCCTTGACTGTTTACACCTGACGCAACACATTGAAGTACCTACACACACTAAAGGGCATACTCTTGATCTGGTCATTACTGACACTGCTCCCATTAACAACATAAAAGTGTATGACTTAGGTGTGTCTGACCATAAGGCCATTTCTTTTGATTTGTCATTAGCATGCCCACATCACAAACCAAAACGCCAAATGCAGTTTAGAAACTTAAAAAAGATAGATCCTGTCTCCTTGAACCACGACATACAGTCACTCTCAGATTCATTACTGCTGTCTACACAATCCGTGACGGTTAGTGAATCAGTTGATTATTATAATTCTGGTTTACACAAGATCCTCGAGGTTCATGCACCTTTAAAAACAAGAACAGTCTCCTTTTCTAAATCAGCTCCCTGGTACACAGATGAGCTGAGGAGGATGAAAACGGCAGGTCGCACACTGGAGCGGAAATACGTTGTTAGTGGCTTGGTAGTGCACAAACAGGCGTACCGCGACCATCAAAAATCCTACTCTAAAGCTCTTTCACTAGCCAGATCTATATTCTATTCGCATAAAATCACCAATACTACTGGTAATTCCAAACAATTATTTTCTACAATAAACTTCCTACTCAAACCCCCCACCTACATTCACAGTGACACCACCAGTGATGCTCAGTGCAACAAACACATGGACTTTTTCACAAACAAGGTAGCTTCCATACGGTCATCGCTTCCTGCTGCAGTACGTCCTCTGTCTGCAAACATGTCCTTGAAGCCAGAGAATATCTTCTCTGAGTTTACAATGACCACACACAATGAGGTTGAGAACATTTTAAAAGGCATGAGAAGCTCTTCATGCCCGCTGGACCCTCTCCCAACACCACTGATAAAATCTAGCACTGCAGTTATCAAACCACTTATTACTGCAGTCATAAACAAATCATTGCAAACTGGTGAAGTACCCCCTGCCCTCAAGACTGCTGTCATCCACCCCGTCTGAAAAAGCCCTCATTAGATCCTGAAAACCTGGCAAACTATCGGCCCATCTCCAACTTACCTTTTATATCCAAGGTCCTAGAAAAAGTTGTGGCAGCACAACTTAATAACCACCTTCTCACTCATAGCCTGTATGAAAAATTTCAGTCGGGCTTCAGATCAGCCCACAGTACAGAGACAGCCCTGGTCCGGGTCATAAATGACTTACTCGTGACCGTGGATCAGGGCTCACCATCTCTCCTCATCCTTCTGGACTTGTCAGCTGCTTTTGACACGGTTGATCATAACACTCTGCTCCACCGACTCCAGACTGTGGTTGGTCTCTCTGACACCACACTCCGCTGGTTCCAATCCTATCTTGCGGGTAGAACAGAGTATGTGGCTTTAGGGCAGGCCAAATCACTGCCCCACACTGTCACAAGGGTCGGTCCTAGGTCCGCCCCTTTTTACAATTTACATGCTCCCGCTGGGTCAGATCATCCGCAAACATGGACTTTCATTCCACTGTTATGCTGATGACACTCAGCTTTATATGAAAATGGACCCCACCTCCTCCTCAGCCCTACCATCTGTCCTCCACACTTGCCTCGAGGAGATAAAGGCATGGATGGCAGATAACCACCTCCAACTAAACAGCAATAAAACTGAAGCTATGGTATTTGGAACTCCACATCAAACCCAGTCATTCTCTAATTCAAGTATTCTTCTCTCTGGTCACAACATCCCCTTTTCTTCATCTGTCACAAACCTTGGAGTCAAACTCGACCCACATCTTTCATTTGACAGTCACATACACCACCTTTCCAAAGTGTCTTTCTTCCATCTTAAAAACATTTCTAAACTCCGTCCCTTCCTTTCCCAATCTGATTCTGAAAAACTGATCCATGCCTTTGTCTCCTCGCGACTTGACTATTGCAACGCCCTCCTCGTTGGGATCTCTGGCAGGAGCCTACAGAAGCTACAGCACATCCAGAACTGTGCTGCCAGGATCCTGACGAGGAGGCGTAAATACGACCACATCACCCCTGTTCTCCGCTCACTTCACTGGCTGCCCATTCAACATCGGATTCATTACAAACTCTGCCTCCTCACCTATCAGTGCATACACGGAACTGCCCCAGCCGACCTCTCAGAGCTTCTCACGCCATACACCACCTCACGACACCTTCGCTCATCCTCCACCTACTGTCTCCATCAGCCAAGGACCAAACTCTCCACTATGGGAGATAGAGCTTTTCAGGCTGCAGCCCCACACCTGTGGAAAGCCCTCCCAGAGTCCCTGAGGATGCCTCAGAGTCTGGAGGCTTTTAAGAAAGGACTTAAGACATTTCTGTTTAAAAAGGCCTACTAGGTTTTTGCCTTGTTTACCTTGTGCTAGGATGTTTTAAATGTACTTTGTAAGTGTTTTTTTTTTTTTTTTTTATCATCTTTTTATGCTTTCACTGTAGCACTTTGAGATTTCATTGAAATGTAAAGTGCATTACAAATAAAATTTATTATTATTATTATTATAATGGAAAAGAAAAAAGCATACTGGGCTCACGATGACATAGGCAGGAGGGACATACAGAGACAAATTAAAAAACAAATACAGTTGGACAAATACAGTTATACACAGAAGATCGAAGCCACCCTGGAGTCAGGCAACTCCCGGGAAGCATGGCAGGGAATTAAGGCCATGACCAATGTCCCACACAAGGGCAGGGGGAAATCATCTCTGGACTGGAAAAATTGCTTGGACATTCTTGGAGGTGAGGGCAGAGAGGGTGTTAATCAGCGGAACCACTTCTTCTGCCGCTTTGAAAGCGGCAACAATGACACCGTTGGCTCCCCATCACTGCCCTCTCCCCCCTCTGCATCTGAGTGGAATATCAGACAGTCTGATGTTCTTAGGATGTTTAGGCACAGTAACCCTCGGAAGAGCCCTGGTCCAGACAACATCTGTGGCAGTGTGCTAAAGAACTGTGCCCAACAACTGACCCCTGTTTTTACTGACATTTTTAACACGTCTCTCAACCTTTGTAAAGTCCCTACCCTGTGGAAGACATCTACAATCGTACCTGTTCCAAAAAAAACCAGACCTTCAGAACCCAATGACTTCCGGCCAATAGCACTGACCTCCCTGGTCATGAAGTGCTTGGAGCGTCTGGTAAAGCAGCACATTATCTCCCAAACCTACAAGCTCATGGACCCCCTGCAGTTTGCATATCAAGCCTCCAGGGGGGTGGAGGATGCCATTTTAACACTAATGCACCTTTTGCACATGCACTTGGAGAAACCTAAGGCCCATGCTAAGATTTTATTTGTGGACTTTTCCTCTGCTTTTAACACTATGCTACCAAAGACTCTTGCAGGGATACTTGCTAATGATTTTAACCTTAATACTGGTCTTATTCTTTGGATTATGGACTTCCTGACTGGCAGAGCTCAGCGTGTCAGAGTTGCTCTCTCATCTCTGACACTATGACCACATCCATGGGCTTCCCACAAGGTTGTGTTTTATCTCCCCTGCTTTTTATTTTATATACAAATGCATGCACTAGCACTTTCCCCAACAGGCACTTTATTAAATATGCAGATGATACAGCTCTAGTGAGCCTCCTAGAGGATGGAGAAAATGATCACGGCCCAGTTTTAGATTACTTTTTAGCATGGTGTAAAAGGTCAAACTTAATTTTAAACACAAAAAAGACAAAGGAAATGTCCATTGATTTTAGAAGATCACAATCATCCTCTGCCACCGCTGTGATGGGAGAGACCATTCAGTCTGTCCCTACTTACAAATACCTTGGCGTCGTACTTGACAATAAGCTGAAATGGGACTCATGGACTGATCTACTGCAGACCAAGACACAGCAAAGAATGTACTGTACTTTTTAAAGAAACTGCTTGTTTTTAATGTTGACAAACGGATGCTTCATATGTTTTATACTGCTTTTATTGAAAGTGTTTTAACCTTCTGTATTATTTGCTGGTTTGGCAACGCCACTGAGGCACAGAAAAAAGTGGTCAGAAAGACAGTCACTACTGCTAGAAGGCTGCTTGGGATTACTCTGCCAAGTATGGAGAGTATCTATAGAGACAGACTTGTTAAAAAGGCTGATAATATCATTGAACAAAGCTCACATCCGTTGTCTTCTTCATTTCAACTCCTGCCATCTGGACGTCGTTTTTGCCTCCCCCCCTGCTGTCCAAAAATAGGTCAAGGTTTTCTTTTGTACCCCAAGCAATAAAAGCACTAAACGAAGTGGTAAACCATCCAATGTAGTGTGTGCTAGTGTGAATAGCAATGTGTATGTGTTCTTTCGTATGCCTGTCTGTGTCTCATGTCTTGTGCCAGCGACTGTACTGCAAATACAATTGCCCCATGGGGATCAATAAAGCTCTAACTAACTAACTTCTCCACATTTTCAGTCTGCATCAAACCAAAAACATTCAGGGACATTTTTTTAAAGAGTTTAGTCTACAGACATAGCGGCAGAAACAGGACATCTCTTTAGTCTGTGTGAATATGTGAAACCGGGAACAGATGCACAGACAAGGGACGGTGTTCTGTCGAAATGAACTACCTTATGTTTTTGTACAGAGCCAATAAAGTGAATTTTTACAACGTATTTGTTTGGATTTGAGACAGCGGGTTTGATGCTGTTTGCACTTTATCCCATAGTTATGTCAAATTTCACCTCATTAATACGAATATGCGTAGGTAGTTCATTTCGACAGTTGTATTACGCTAACAAACAGGGCTCTGACCATAGACCGTTTATATGAGTGGACAAAGCTAACCCGTTAGCCGCCGGGAGCCAAACAGGAAGTGCTCCAGGAGGCTCTTCCGGTTCCTTCGCTCCCTTTTTCTCATTGACTTACATTGAGATCTTCTCGCCCCTCGCTGGACCCGCTGCTGTGGCCTCGTCATTTTGGTCTTAAAATGTTCGTGTCAAGCCTCCCTACATGATCATGAATTTTTCATTTTGCTATTTTGTTCCTAAATCAAGATATGAACGTAAATAACGGACCAATCGGACGCCTTCATTCGCCGAGGTCGCTGCCGACTAGCGTTAGCAACAGGTTTGATTGACAGCTAATTGTCGTTCGTACATCACAGAACATATAACATAAATCAGTGACTTAAACTTACTATTTAAAGTTTGATGAGAAAAGCTAAAAGTTTCCTTATTATTCTCAAGAATCACTGAAAAACGAATGAACGGAAAAAAAAAAATCAGTGTATGGTCCGTGTTCTTTTTTGTTCATTCATTATTCTATTTTGGGAGTGGCACGAGAAATGAAAAAGGACTTGATTTTTTTATGAAGTAACTTGTGAAATGGAATCCAGCGCCATGTTTTGACATTTTTTTTGTTATTGAAAATGAATTATTGAACCGTACAAAAAGGGAAAAATCAATTTGTAAAAATGGCGTTCTGAATTGTGTCTTAGTTTATTTGCGGTTTAGGTTTGGTGTGGCCTGGAAGTAGATCGCCTACCCGTAAGCTTTTGGGCGGGTTAGGCGCAGTTTGTAGGCTGTAGGCTCATCAGTGACATGGCGTCTTTGGAGGCACATTATAGCCGTGTCCCAATTTAGGAGGCTGCAGCCTCCTGAAGCCGCATAGGCCGCAGCCTCCTGAAGCCGCATAGGCTGCAGCCTCCTGAAGCCGCATAGGCTGTAGCCTCCTGAAGCCGCATAGGCTGCAGCCTCCTGAAGCCGCATAGGCTGCAGCCTCCTGAAGCCGCATAGGCCGCAGCCTCCTGAAGCCGCATAGGCCGCAGCCTCCTGAAGCCGCATAGGCCGCAGCCTCCTGAAGCCGCATAGGCCGCAGCCTCCTGAAGCCGCATAGGCCGCAGCCTCCTGAAGCCGCATAGGCTGTAGTCTTCGAACACACCTCCGCGGACCGCATGGCCGTGTCGAAACGGGACAGGTCCAGCCCACGGAGCCGCGCCCGTCGCCCAGCAACTGAGACACACTGCTAATGCTAATGCTAACAACACGCACCTGCAGATTACGCGCACAGATCATTAACAAAGATTACACACAGGTAATCAAACTGTCACATTTTGAGAACAAGTTATTCTAATAATTCTAATCCACATTTTATGGCTAAAATATTGCTGCTTCTTCAATACATCTAAAATAGGCTAAATTACCTTAAAGTTTCAAAAACAGTGATGAGATGTGCATTAAGTATTTTTAAATTGATAAGGGATTACATGTATACAGGGAATGCATTTAAGTCATTTTATAAAGACTCTCCTTTGAGAAAAATGGTTTATTAAACAATCAATTCTTTATTTGTATTTTCATTCTGGAAATACTTTGTCATAATATGAATAGTCAAACATTAAACCCATCACACACACACACACACACACACACAATGCATTAATAGGTTAATAATAAATAAATAAAACATGTCAGTGCACTCCCATTGTGTAACTTTTTTTTTTTTTACAGAAGCAGGTGCCAATCCAAAATGAACAAATTATCTTTGCCAAATATGATCAGATTGAATACTGCTTCACTGCAGTACAATAGTACATTCTTATAGTACATGTAATTATAGTTACTATTAAAAGACACATCAGATAACTGGGACATCTCACCATGAATCAAATGTCACAGTGAAAAACGTTCAGATAAACTTATTCTGAACCTAAACTGCACGGAGACATCACTATGAGGACACATTCAGGACAGCAGCAGACAGCGGTGCAGGAAGCCAGATGCACCCAGAGGCCCCACAGGTCTTCTGCAGGTTGTGACTCTGCAGGTCGTGACTCTGCGGGTCGTGACTCTGCGGGTCGTGACTCTGCGGGTCGTGACTCTGCGGGTCGTGACTCTGCAGGTCGTGACTCTGCAGGTCGTGACTCTGCGGGTCGTGACTCTGCGGGTCGTGACTCTGCAGGTCGAGACTCTGCAGGTCGTGACTCTGCGGGTCGTGACTCTGCGGGTCGTGACTCTGCAGGTCGAGACTCTGCAGGTCGTGACTCTGCAGGTCGTGACTTTGCAGGTCGTGACTCTGCAGGTCGTGACCCTGCAGGTCGTGACTCTGCAGGTCGTGACTCTGCAGGTTGTGACTCTGCAGAAGTCCTCAGTGACTCTGGACATGGACAGTGGAGACATCTTCATTCACAGAAATAATAATGAATAATGTTAGAAATACACTTGCACAAATGAAAATTGTCACGAAGCACAAACGATTGACATAATTTTGTATAGGTTTGCGTTTGATGGGGGCCAACTTCCCGCAGGTGTCAGGGGGTCAAGAGCATATACAGTCTGTGGTCAGAGGTCAGAGCGACTGGCGCCAATTCAGAAACCCAGTGTTCAAGATGCGTTTATTACGAATTGGCTTTAGCTTAGCTAGCTGTGCCTTAGCCATTGACATGTACGGAGGACGGGACTTGGTCACTCTCTCCAGTTCTTTATAAAGCCTCCATGATTTTTGTAACATGCTCAAGTAGAAGCAGCAAACGGAGCAGTAACATTGAGTGCGCTCACATTACCGTTACCATTAACAAGAGATACGCGACCGCAGATCGGGCAAATGGCGAAAAATATTTACATCCAGTCTATTATTACTTTGTTTTAAATAAAAAAAATAACATACCTGGAAAATGACTGCGATCTTTTCTGTTGTCATGTCTTCGGATCTTAGAGTTACCCTCTTATTTCCACGGAAAAGAACGTAGTTTACCATAGTTTTCCATCTCGTAGCTGCTTTTTTATTTTTATTTTTTACTTTTTTTTTATTAGTAAATGGATCAATTCGCGCGCTGTGCTCCCAGTAAAGGTTCATTTCCGGTTCATTTCCGGTTCACGCAACTTGCTCAAGGATCAAAATTGGACAAAACGGGAAACGGCCGTTATCCGTTTTTTCCATTTTTCATTTAAACACAAAATCGAAAACTGAAAAAACGAATCGTTATCCGTTTTTTCATTTTGGTTTTGGAGACAAATAATGAAAAAAAACTGTTGTTTTTTCGTTTTCTTATTTTTGGTTTTATATTGAAAAACGAATGAACGAATGATACACGGATTTTATACATGATTGGCTCTTGTGGTTGCTATGATACTCGCGGCCGGATTTCCAAATATGGAGCCTGACTCCAAATTGGCTCCTGTAACTGTGAGCATCGGGAGCCTCATTTGAGCGGCGCTGGACATTGTGGGTGACGCACGTATCGACAGGTCAATTTAGCCATCGAATGATGCTCCCGTGGTGTAGAATCACCGTTATTCGCTCATGTATATGAATTTGGGTGGAGGAAGCAAATCTTGACTATATCTTCTCCCAAATAATGCATCCACTAGAGGGCGCATATCTCATCTTTGTGATCCCGGGGACACTGAAAATGGGACAATTCCTGCAATTCAGTTTTATTTATGCAGCGTCAATAAGAAGGGACTTGTCTCTTAGTCGTGATGGACGAGGACAGAAAAAGGACAACAGAAGAAACATCATAACAAACATTTATTTCAAAAATATATCCACACGGAGGGAAATTTATCCCGTCTGTGCCACGGGAGCTCAAATCGACGGGACACCGGCTCACTCACTTTTGACTGTTCTTAGCTTTAGATCTGAGCTAAACACAGAACTGGATGCACTTCTGATCTAGTTTAGTATGGAGGCTGTGACAAGCGCAATGCTGCCCCCTACTGTTACTCCATGTTTTTGAGGTTTGTGGAGAGAAAAGAAGTAATTTTACCACAGTTTAGTCAAGTATCACAGTGATGGGAAGTACTCAGTTTGGTTACTTAAGTAAAAGTGCAGATTCTGGACCATAAAAAAAAAAGTTCAAGTAAAAGTTTATCACATGAAAAACTACTAAAGTAACAGTAAAGTACTTCAACAGTATTTTGCAGAGATTTTCTAGCTGTTTTTATGTGTATATTTTTGTTTGCTCGAACTATAAACATGTTAAAAATAAACCCTCAAGCTTTTCAACAGGCCTCAAACTATAATTAAAAAATACTTTTCACTCCAGTTAAAAAATGTAGTGCAGTAGAAAGTACAGACACCTGCTCTCAGATGTAGTGAAGGAAAATTAAAAAAGAATCTACTTTAAAATGGAGGAAAAGCAGCGGCACAGCGTGAGGAGACTTTTTAGTGAATCTTTCCTCAGTGAATCTAAACCTGAAAATCTGTTTTTGCCTGTTATTTTTTCTGTATTAACCATAATGGAATTACCTACACGTCCCGATTAAAAAATAAGTAATTTGTGTGTCCTGTAGGCCTAATTAGGTTTGATAATCTCAAAAGAAACAGGCAGAAATGTCCATGAACACAGAACATATTTAGATCACCATGTTACCGTTTATTGTTTTGAAAATGCTGTTTTTGCTGAAAACTACGTACTCACATGTTTTCTAAGCTTCACTTGCATTTCTGAAGCTCTTGTCCCTTTGTCTCCACATGAAGCCATTCCCCCTTCAGAGCGCTATCACAACACAATCAGTGAGCAGTGTGAAACTACTGCACATCACATCAGCTTTGTGAAGTTGTACTGTACAGTTTTGTATCATGTTTTTGTATTTTTATGGAGATTTGTCCTGTGGGAGCACGGCCATTGCACAGGATCTTACAACTGCCTGTAAGGAGGGTTTGAATAGGGCCCGAGAGAGATCGCTAGATTACTCAAACATGCAAGGATGACATCTAAAACCTCTTCAGGCGTATTTTTGATGAGGAAACATTATACCTGGAGCTGTCAGTTAAGGGATTTCCCCAGCGCTCTTTTTGTGGGCCTCTGCACCGCGGTGTGTGGTGTTTGCGGTACTGGGACACCTGACCCCATACAAATACTACACGTCTAATAAAATGTATAAATAATAAAACAAAATTGCGTCTCTCATTTATTTTATTTAACATTCAAACATTTCATTGCTGCAAACTCAGCCAGAGCTCCATCAGTGTCAGAAGGACCTGATCCCAGAGGACGACTTGAACGTTTTTTGGTCCATTCTTAGAACCAGAACATGTGGATAGGATATGTACGAGGATATGTAGAAAAATGAAATACAATAATAATTTAAAAAAACATAATCTGTACCACAGGCCTGCAGATGAAACTATTATAAACATGGTCCGTGTCCTCATGTTTCTCTCTGATAAATCAAAAGAAAGTGCACTTGCCTGATGGTTTCACTAGGGGGGCAGAAAAATAACAGGACGAACATGTCTGAAAGAGTCTTTGGAAGTTTCACACGGTTCCCAGGCTCTTTTTGATTCATAAACACACACGATCAGTGAACTCAACTGGTTTTTTGCTTCAGGCTACTATACTTTTCTCATGTGGTGTAAAATGAGCCACACAATCAGGCTGAAGTTGTCTCGTCATATTTGGAATCATTATTAACGTCATCTGTAGAAAAACTTGTCATTAAAAGTTTATTTGTACAGAAAACATCTGCTTCTACACGGTGTGAGTCGAAGTGGAGCTCTGTGGCCGTTACATAAGTAGTTATAAGTTAATCTGCGTCTTTTTTTCTCAACACGTTTCTACAATTTTTGATCTTTCAGAGTGAATTAAATCTATTTTTTGGCCCATTTCGCCTGAATAAAAGAAGCGGTGTAATAATTCTGCACACGTTGACAAAGGGTGTTGATCTCCTTAGGCCACACCCTCCTTCGTTAGACAAATACACATCACCAGATCTGCTTAAATCCAAGAAGAATTCAAGTTTATACAGCTTGGAGTTGGAGAATATGCATAAAAATCATGATGTGGTCAAAATACCATAATGCCACACAGAGTATTTGGATTGAGCTCATATTTACACACAAAATGACCACTGTAAATGCACTGAGTAGAAACAAACTCATAATGAAGGAATTGTGTTGAAATGACACACATTCTTTCATTTTAATGTGTGTTTCTTGTCCCTGGGCTGCGTCTGAGGCGTCTGCACACGACACACATCTTCAGGGACAAAACCTGTGGAGAAGCAGAGATCAGAAATAATTTATTGTAAACTGGACCAGGACTAGACGAGGACCAAACCAGGACCAAACCAGGACAAGTGTTGAGCGCAGCCTTAGATGCACAGTGCAGGTGGAAGCATAAATGGACCGAGCTCACACACAAACAGGAAGTTCACATGCGGCTCTTCCGGCTCCTTCTGACTCTGGCTCCCATTGACTTACATTAGAATATTGTGGCTCCTCTCACTGCACCTGCTGCTGTGGCCTCGTTATTTTGGGCTTAAAATGTTCATATTAACGAGCTCCACATGATCCTGTTTTTTCTTTCACTATTTTGTCTGTGCAAAAAATCCTGTTCATAATCGAGTCTGACTCCAGATTCACCCCTTTTATACAGTCTGTGGATACAACACACACACACACACACACACACACACACACACACACACACACACACACACACACACACACACACACACACACACACACACACACACACACACACACACGCACGCACACACGCACACACACAGACACACACACACACTCTCACACACACACACACACACGCACACACACAGACACACACACACACACTCTCACACACACACACACACACACACCTGTCCTCACGTGTTCACAAATATGAACTTAAATCTGCACAGTTTGACTAAAAGTCCAGTGTCTCTCCCTCTGTCTCTGTGTGTGTGACCCTCAGCCTTTGAGCAAAATGAGGTCTTTAAAATACACTTCACTACAGCCACATAAATGTCATTGATATGATTTCATTCTCCTTTAACATGAGGAAGTGTTTGCTGTGGAATATTCTAGAAAAAGGAAGCACAGGTGGAGGCTCTTCTCCAGGACAAGGAACAGTCGGACACATGTTTTTCTGAGTTTTCCAGTGCAATAAAAATAACTCAGATGAAAACCTGCTTTTACTTGAGTCGATTTTTGTCTCACACACACAGGCGGCGAGGGTCTGTGTGTGTGAGACAAAAATGTAAACTTGGATTGTATTTTGGATGGACGAGGGTCCTAGACTGTGACCCAGGGCGTGCGGCAGTTTGCTGCTCTGGCCTGCTGGGAACTGGGAGCACAAGTGACCCGAGCCTGGTGCAGGGGCCTCTGCTCGCCGTTCTGCTTCTAAACGCTCTTGCAGTGTGTTTGGGGCATAAGGAGCCAGTCCATGTGTCAGTTTGAGAACAAAGGAAATGTGTGCGACTGCTCCAGGCTCAAAACAGCCCCATAAAGTCACTACTCACCCCAGGGTCTTCAGTCGACAGTGAGGACTCCGTTGAAGGTCCAGGAGCTCCTCCACATCTGATTTTATCAGATTGTTCGAGAACAGCTCCAAGTATGTGAGATGTGAGGGGTTGGACTTCAGAGCTGAGGCCAGAGAGGAACAGCTCCTCTTTGACAAACCACAGTCCCACAATCTGAATAAAGAACAAATGATGTGGTTAAAGTCCAAACAAATATAAACTGTGCTTATAGAGACATTCTGAATAATTAAAGAACTCAAATATAACAGGGCAATAATAAAACATATGAAACACAACTGAATGTTTCTGCATCATTTCTGGGCTTAATGTCATTTAAATCATCAATACTTTTCACTCTTGCACTTTGCACTTTTTGGCCTGTGTTTGTGTCGTATCATTTAGAAGTGACACTTCTCTGACCTCCACCAGGCCAAATAACAAGTCAGATCTGTGGAGAGGCGAGCCCACTCACAGTAAGAATACATGTTTTTAAAGGTATTTTTAGCAATGAAACACCAATAACTGAGTAAATGTGTGATAAATATGTTTAAGCCTAAACTGTGGAACATTCTAGACAACACAACAGCATCTCCATGGAGACGAGCAGGTGGCAGAACCCCACCAGAAAAGTTACAGTGAACTTTGTTTGAAGATAATTATTGTCCACCTCTGAGTCCAAGTCCAGAGTAAATCCTAGAGCTTATTATGGCCGAGCTCTTTAGTGAAACACGACACAAATAAGAGACAGAACTGACCTGAGAGTCTCCAGTCGACAGTCTGGACTCTGCAGAAACCCACACAGATCAGACACTCCTGAATCACACAGTTTGTTACGACCCAGCTCCAGTTCTGTGAGATGTGAGGGGTTGGACTTCAGAGCTGAGGCCAGAGAGGAACAGCTCCTCTCTGACAAACCACAGCCCCACAAACTGAATAAAGAACAAAAGATGTGGTTAAACATCTTATATGACAGGTTTTCTCCATTGTTTCCACATTATTTGTCATTCACTGCACCAGGTCCCCACAACTTCAACTCATTTCTCCAAAACTTGACTTTAGTTCAAACCTTAAACCAGTGGTGGAAGGTAGTGAAGTATGAAAGTAAAAGTACAATACTTAAGTACAGATTTTAGGTATCTGTACTTTACTTGAGTACATTTTGCAGGACATTTTTTACTTTATTTCAGTACATTTGAGAGCAGGTATCTGTGCTTCCTACTCCACTACATTTATACAAATACACAAAAACACAAAAGCGGTTTGAAAAATTAAGAAATCAATTAAATCGCTTAAAATCACCTAAATTCTTTTTCACAATCACCACATTTCATCCTTTAATTGTTCTAAAAATCACTGCAAAACACTTTTACTTTTTATTCTTTAAGTACATTTTTAAGCAGGTTCCTTAACAGTAGAAGTACATATTCATCACTTCTCGGACTCATTACAGATGCAAAGTACTAAAGTGTTTCTTTCTGCTGTTTATTTGTTGCAGCTCATGTTTTTTTTTTTTCACAATATTGTAGATTTAGAATAGTTTTTGTGGTTTAAATCTGCTCTTGGGTTTTTGTGTCAGAGGCATAAATGTGTCTCAATATTATCGTTTATCGTCTCTATTTTCTTCAGCGATATATCGTACTTCAAAATGTGTTATGGTAACAGGCCTCCATAGAAATATAGATGGTGCTTATAGAGACATTGTGAATAATCAAATAAAGACATGATAATATAGCATTAATAATAATACAAACATATGAAATAATGTTTAAAGTCTTTTCTGCTTTTAAGGACAAATAAATACACAACACATTTCTTTTCATGTAATAGTTGAGTTCTTCATGAGTGCGCTTTAATTAAACTTATCTATCGCCATGGAGACAAGCAGCTAACACCACCAGGCCAAATAACAAGTCAGATCTGTGGAGAGGCGAGCCCACTCACAGTAAGAATACATGTTTTTAAAGGTATTTTTAGCAATGAAACACCAATAACTGAATAAATGTGTGATAAATATGTTTAAGCCTAAACTGTGGAACATTCTAGACAACACAACAGCATCTCCATGGAGACGAGCAGGTGGCAGAACCCCACCAGAAAAGTTACAGTGAACTTTGTTTGAATATAATTATTGTCCACCTCTGAGTCCAAGTCCAGAGTAAATCCTAGAGCTTATTATGGCCGAGCTCTTTAGTGAAACACGACACAAATAAGAGACAGAACTGACCTGAGAGTCTCCAGTCGACAGTCTGGACTCTGCAGAAACCCACACAGATCAGACACTCCTGAATCACACAGTTCGTTATTGCCCAGGATCAGGTATTTGAGATGTGAGGGGTTGGACTTCAGAGCTGAGGCCAGAGAGGAACAGCTCCTCTCTGACATATCACAGCCCCACAATCTGAATAAAGAACAAATGATGTGGTTAAACATCTTATATGACAGGTTTTCTCCACTGTTTACACATTATTTGTCATTCACTGCACCAGGTCCCCACAACTTCAACTCATTTCTCTAAAACTTGACTTTAGTTCAAACCTTAAACCAGTGGTGGAAGGTAGTGAAGTATGAAAGTAAAAGTACAATACTTAAGTACAGATTTTAGGTTTCTGTACTTTACTTAAGTACATTTTGCAGTACATTTTTTACTTTATTTCAGTACATTTGAGAGCAGGTATCTGTGCTTCCTACTCCACTACATTTACACAAATACACAACAACACAAAAGCGGCTTGAAAAATGAAGAAATCAATTGAATCGCTTAAAATCAGCAAAATCATTTTTCACAATCACCACATTTCATCCTTTAATTGTTCTAAAAACAACTGCAACATACTTTTCCCTCTTATTTTTTAAGTACATTTTTAAACAGGTTCCTTAAAGTTTCACTCCGGCACGTTTGAAGCTAAAGTCCGTTTCTAGAGGAGGTCGAATTCTGTCAGAAGCCAAAAAACGGCACAGATCAGTGTTTCCTCGGTGGAGATCTCACCGTGCTCGCGAGCCTGTCAAGGCATTTATTTACGAGTGAATTCTACTTTTTGAAAAACACTGTGGTTAATTATTTAAATCATCACCACAATATTGCAGAGCCTGTAACAACATGGAGAGGCACTGGGAAGTGCTTTCGAGCTTTTGCAGTTTATTTATAGTTTTCTAACATTTCCAGACACTAATGAGTGAACCAGGCAGAGCGTTTGGTTTGTTAGACTCGTGGCTGTTGTCAGATGGGTTAAAGTGGAGTTAAGCTTCTTCAGTTTTACGTGGAAGTTCAGAACTTGCCCCCATCACTACACTAGTTTGTTGCCTTGACAGACTCACTGCCACAGTGAGATCTCCACCGAGGAAACACTGATCTGTGCCGTTTTTTGGCTTCTGACAGAATTCGACCTCCTCTAGAAACGGACTTTAGCTTCAAACGTGCCGGAGTGAAACTTTAATGGTAGAAGGTTGAATTCATCACTTCTCAGACTCATTACAGATGCAAAGTACTAAAGTGTTTCTTTCTGCTGTTTATTTGTTGCAGCTCAGGTTTTTTTTTACAATATTGTAGATTTAGAATAGTTTTTGTGGTTTAAATCTGCTCTTGGGTTTTTGTGTCAGAGGCATAAATGTGTCTCAATATTATCGTTTATCGTCTCTATTTTCTTCAGCGATATATCGTACTTCAAAATGTGTTATGGTCACAGGCCTCCATAGAAATATAGATGGTGCTTATAGAGACATTGTGAATAATCAAATAAAGACATGATAATATAGCATTAATAATAATACAAACATATGAAATAATGTTTAAAGTCTTTTCTGCTTTTAAGGACAAATAAATACACAACACATTTCTTTACATGTAATAGTTGAGTTCTTCATGAGTGCGATTTAATTAAACTTATCTATCGCCATGGAGACAAGCAGCTAACACCACCAGGCCAAATAACAAGTCAGATCTGTGGAGAGGCGAGCCCACTCACAGTAAGAATACATGTTTTTAAAGGTATTTTTAGCAATAAAACACCAATAACTGAATAAATGTGTGATAAATATGTTTAAGCCTAAACTGTGGAACATTCTAGACAACACAACAGCATCTCCATGGAGACGAGCAGGTGGCAGAACCCCACCAGAAAAGTTACAGTGAACTTTGTTTGAATATAATTATTGTCCACCTCTGAGTCCAAGTCCAGAGTAAATCCTAGAGCTTATTATGGCCGAGCTCTTTAGTGAAACACGACACAAATAAGAGACAGAACTGACCTGAGAGTCTCCAGTCGACAGTCTGGACTCTGCAGAAACCCACACAGATCAGACACTCCTGAATCACACAGTTCGTTATTGCCCAGCTCCAGGTATGTGAGATGTGAGGGGTTGGACTTCAGAGCTGAGGCCAGAGAGGAACAGCTCCTCTCTGACAAACCACAGTCCCACAAACTGAATAAAGAACAAATGATGTGGTTAAACATCTTATATGACAGGTTTTCTCCACTGTTTACACATTATTTGTCATTCACTGCACCAAGTCCCCACAACTTCAACTCATTTCTAGAAATATAGATTTATTCCGAGACATTCTGAAAAATAAAGACATGATAATATGGCATCAATAATAATTAAAAATATGGCTCGGCACGTTAACGTATTTTATCTCATTTACTCAAAAAATAATTCATCACAATGAATTATTCTGTCGCCTGTTAACACAGGTCAAGTGTATCAGTCAAAAAACCTGCATCAAAGAGCCTCGCTCCGGTCTGAGAGTCTCTCAGCACAAACACACACATTAGTCTCTCAGCACAAACACACACATTAGTCTCTCAGCACAAACACACATTAGTCTCTCAGCACAAACACACACATTAGTCTCTCAGCACAAACACACACATTAGTCTCTCAGCACAAACACACACATTAGTCTCACAGCACAAACACACACATTAGTCACTCAGTACAAACACACACATTAGTCTCTCAGCACAAACACACACATTAGTCTCAGCACAAACACACACATTAGTCTCTCAGCACAAACACACACATTAGTCTCTCAGCACAAACACACACATTAGTCTCTCAGTACAAACACACACATTAGTCTCTCAGCACAAACACACACATTAGTCTCTCAGCACAAACACACACATTAGTCTCTCAGCACAAACACACACATTAGTCTCTCAGTACAAACACACACATTAGTCTCTCAGCACAAACACACACATTAGTCTCAGCACAAACACACACATTAGTCTCTCAGTACAAACACACACATTAGTCTCTCAGCACAAACACACACATTAGTCTCTCAGCACAAACACACACATTAGTCTCTCAGCACAAACACACACATTAGTCTCTCAGCACAAACACACACATTAATCTCTCAGCACAAACACACACATTAGTCTCTCAGCACAAACACACACATTAGTCTCTCAGCACAAACACACACATTAGTCTCTCAGCACAAACACACACATTAGTCTCTCAGCACAAACACTCACATTAGTCTCTCAGCACAAACACACACATTAGTCTCTCAGCACAAACACACACATTAGTCTCCAGCACAAACACACACATTAGTCTCTCAGCACAAACACACACATTAGTCTCTCAGCACAAACACACACATTAGTCTCTCAGCACAAACACACACATTAGTCTCTCAGCACAAACACACACATTAGTCTCACAGCACAAACACACACATTAGTCTCAGCACAAACACACACATTAGTCTCTCAGCACAAACACACACATTAGTCTCTCAGCACAAACACACACATTAGTCTCTCAGCACAAACACACACATTAGTCTCTCAGTACAAACACACACATTAGTCTCTCAGCACAAACACACACATTAGTCTCTCAGCACAAACACACACATTAGTCTCTCAGCACAAACACACACATTAGTCTCTCAGCACAAACACACACATTAGTCTCTCAGCACAAACACACACATTAGTCTCTCAGCACAAACACACACATTAGTCTCTCAGCACAAACACACACATTAGTCTCTCAGCACAAACACACACATTAGTCTCTCAGCACAAACACACACATTAGTCTCACAGCACAAACACACACATTAGTCTCAGCACAAACACACACATTAGTCTCTCAGCACAAACACACACATTAGTCTCTCAGCACAAACACACACATTAGTCTCTCAGCACAAACACACACATTAGTCTCTCAGCACAAACACACACATTAGTCTCTCAGTACAAACACACACATTAGTCTCTCAGTACAAACACACACATTAGTCTCTCAGCACAAACACACACATTAGTCTCTCAGCACAAACACACACATTAGTCTCTCAGCACAAACACACACATTAGTCTCTCAGCACAAACACACACATTAGTCTCTCAGTACAAACACACACATTAGTCTCTCAGCACAAACACACACATTAGTCTCTCAGCACAAACACACACATTAGTCTCTCAGCACAAACACACACATTAGTCTCAGCACAAACACACACATTAGTCTCTCAGTACAAACACACACATTAGTCTCACAGCACACACACATTAGTTTCTCAGCACAAACACACACATTAGTCTCTCAGCACAAACACACACATTAGTCTCTCAGCACAAACACACACATTAGTCTCAGCACAAACACACACATTAGTCTCAGCACAAACACACACATTAGTCTCAGCACAAACACACACATTAGTCTCAGCACAAACACACACATTAGTCTCTCAGCACAAACACACACATTAGTCTCTCAGCACAAACACACACATTAGTCTCAGCACAAACACACACATTAGTCTCTCAGCACAAACACACACATTAGTCTCAGCACAAACACACACATTAGTCTCTCAGCACAAACACACACATTAGTTTCTCAGCACAAACACACACATTAGTCTCTCAGCACAAACACACACATTAGTCTCTCAGCACAAACACACACATTAGTCTCAGCACAAACACACACATTAGTCTCTCAGCACAAACACACACATTAGTCTCAGCACAAACACACACATTAGTCTCAGCACAAACACACACATTAGTCTCAGCACAAACACACACATTAGTCTCAGCACAAACACACACATTAGTCTCTCAGCACAAACACACACATTAGTCTCAGCACAAACACACACATTAGTCTCAGCACAAACACACACATTAGTCTCTCAGCACAAACACACACATTAGTCTCTCAGCACAAACACACACATTAGTCTCAGCACAAACACACACATTAGTCTCTCAGCACAAACACACACATTAGTCTCTCAGCACAAACACACACATTAGTCTCTCAGCACAAACACACACATTAGTCTCAGCACAAACACACACATTAGTCTCAGCACAAACACACACATTAGTCTCTCAGCACAAACACACACATTAGTCTCCCTCAGATCTCGGTGAAAAGGCCGTTAAAATCTGCAAACCGAGTGACACTAAATACATGATTCAAAATGCACATGGAGGATTAGCATCTGTCAGCGCAGAGTTTTCCCACTTGTGTCAGTCGTGTTTACTCTGAGAACTATAGAGATATTAACATCCCACATGTTTAGTAAGCAGAGAGCTGGTCTGAACTAGAACTACACCAGGACTAAACAAGGATTACGAGGAGTCTGATGACCAAATCTGAACCAGGACTGAAGTTAGACTAAGCCAGGACTCGGCCTTCTTCCAGGCTCTTAGTGAGCAGAAAGGAGCAGCACTCTACACAGGACAGCATCAGGAGACTTCATCTGAAAAACAGGTTCAGCTTCAAAAGGTCAAATAACATTATTTGAATTTAACATTAGAAAAAGAATCAAACAGGCGAATACTGAGCGTTTTCATATTATTGGGACTTGATTTTGAAATAACTTGGTCCCAGATACATTGAAAAACATATCCAGGTCAAATAGCAAAGCACTGGGTGATTTGTATATTTGTATATTTAGGCCTAAATTGTCATATAAAGAGGTATTTAGCAGCTTAAAAAATGTTTTTTTTTTTTACCATTTTGCACATTTTTTCTCGTATTCGTTTTCTTGTTTGGTTTGACAGTTTTTATTATTATTGGATGAAGACTTGTGGATCATAACAAAGAAATACCTGTGTTTTGTTGTTTATTCTGATTCTATGAGCAGCATTTGATTTAAATGCTTTTTGATGTAAAAGACGTTTAAGAATAGACTCTGCTGTAATTCTGTGAAAACCGTTTCACCAGCTTCAGATCCTGGTCCAGGTCCATATCCAGAGTTTCCCAAACACTGAAGAGACGATGATGCTCTTAATGAGGAATGATAATGACACTAGAATAATGCTTTGGTGATTCCATTTAAATGACATTTATCCCACTAAACACTTTACACTGTGTTTAATAGTGTGATTTGTGCTTAAACGGAGGAGACTGACCTGAGAGAGGAGAGTTCACAGTGAGGACTCTGCAGTCCAGCACACAGCACAGACACTGCTGAGTCTGTCAGGATATTCCGACTCAGATCGAGCTCTTTCAGGTGGGAGGGGCTGGACTTCAGCGCTGAGGCCACCACTTCACAGTGAGTCTCTGAGAGTCCACAGCCAACAAGCCTGTAAGCAGATGTTTCATTTAAATGTGTTTGATTAGTCCTAACACAGGTCTGTGAAGCTGCTGTTTGTGAGTGAGGACTGACTGAGCCTTCCTGCAGTTCCCCACCGCTGGGATCAACCTCTGTCGACCCTCTTTAGACGTGTTGTAGTTCTGTAGGTTCAGTTCCTCCAGGACCTGCTCTGACATCTGCAGCATGTAGGCCAGAGCCGAGCACTGGAACTCAGACAGTTCCTCCTGTGATCCTCCTGTAGACTTCAGGAGGTCCTGGATCTGCTGCAGGAGAGACTGGTCCTTCATTTCCATCAGACAGTGGAAGATGTGGATATTCTGGTCTAGAGAGACTTCCCCTGAGCTCATCTCTTTCAGGTTTTTAATGACTTTGGGGATTTCTGATTGCTTTACTGGACTCAGCAGACCTCTTAAAAGTCTCTGGTTGGAGTCCAGACTGAGGCCATGAAGGAAGCGCACAAACAGGTTCAGGTGGCCATTTGAACTCTTCAGGGATTTGTCAAGAGATCTTTTGAGAAACTCACTTTCACTTAATGTTTTGTTTGTCTCTTCACCAAGAAACTTCTGAACGACATCTGTGTCACTTCCAAAGCAGTGGAGCAGGTAAAGCGCTGCCATAAACTCCTGGACGCTCAGGTGGATGAAGCAGTAGACTGATTTGTTGAAGAGGACACTCTCTCGTTTGAAGATCTCTGTACAGAGTCCTGAGTAGACCGAGGCCTCGGTCAGGTCCAGACCCACCTGCTCCAGGTCTTCCTGGTAGAACATGATGTTTCCTTTCTGCAGATGTTCAAAGGCCAGTCTGCCCAGCTTCAGGAGCAGCTCACAGTCGTCTGTGCTCAGCTCTGGACCGCTGCTCTGTGCTCTGTACTTCCTCTTCCTGTTGGTCTGCACTAACAGGAAGTGGGCGTACATGTCGCTGAGTGTCTGGGGCAGCGCTCCGCTCTGATTGGTTCTCATCATGTGGTCCAGGACTGTGGCTGTGATCCAGCAGAAGACTGGGATCTGGCACATGATGTGGAGGCTGCGGGAGGTTCTGATGTGGGACAGGACTGTGTTACACTGCTCTTCATCTGTGAACCTCTTCCTGAAGTACTGCTCCTTCTGATGGTCAGTGATGAAGCCCCTGACCTCTGTCACCCTGTGCACGCACTGCCCTGGGATCCGATTGGCTGCTGCTGGTCTGGAGGTGATCCATATAAGGGCAGTAGGAAGCAGAGTGCCTCTGATGAGGTTCACTAACAGCACGCTGACCTCTGACCTCTGTGTGACCTCAGAGATGACCTCACAGTCAAAGTCCAGAGACAGTCTGCTCTCGTCGAGGCCGTCGAAGATGAACAGGAGTTTAGAGACGGACAGAGTGTGAGCTGTGAGCGTCTGTGGACACAACAAGAACATGGAACAAGAGGAGACTTTTCAATGTCATCAGGTTTATCCAAGTAGAAGAAGTAGAAGAGCAGATAAAGGAGCGTCACCTGTTTTACCAGCGCTGGATGGAACACTTGTATCAGCTCCATCAGACTGTAGCGCCCCCCTCTGACCAGGTTCAGCTCTCTGAAGGACAGCGGCAGCACCAGGTCCAGCTCCTGGTTCTCTGAGCCCTGGGCCCAGTCCAGAGAGAACTTCAGGACTAAGAAAGTTTTCCCCACTCCAGCTACGCCACAGGTCAGCACCGCTCTGATGGACCTCTGCTCCTTCTGCTGTGGCGCCCCCTGCTGCTCCTCTGTGGGCAGTGCTTTAAAGATGTCCTGACACCTGATGGAGGTTTCCTGGACAGTCTTCTTGGAGACAGTCTTCTTGAAGAGTTCCTCCAGCCTCCTCTCCTCATGTTGGGCTGTGACCTCTTCACTGAGGCCCTCGGTGATGTACAGCTCAGTGTAGATGCTGTTCAGAGGAGTTCTACTTCCTGCTCCTTCAGTTCCCTCTGTCACACTCCCACATCTGCTGCTCAGGCTCAGCTTATGGTCCTGCAGAACCTTCTGGAGCTCTTCATCTGCTGTGAGAGGAACGCAGATGTATCATGTAACATGTGTTTTGTGTGTCCTCATAAACAGTGTAATATAGACTCACCTTGTGTTGTGCTGAGGACCTGCTTTTCATTTGTCACATCAGTGTGTTGAGCCCTGGGCCTGAAACATTGAACTCATTTAATTTAAACTGATGAAGATTTGGATCAGTTTTATTATTTAGGTGTTATCCTCACTGTGAGTCTGAAGGAGCAGGTTCAAGGCTGAAGACTGGAGGTTGACGTCTAGACCGGTCACTCTTCATGGACACAGCAGCACTGGACACTGAGGCTGTGGGTCTGTGTGTGGAGAGAAAACATCGTTGTTAGTTAGAAGACTTTGTTACTGTCACCTTTGTTTCAGAGACTTTGATGTTCTGAAGTTTTAAATTCCACTGACAGTTCTTTTAGTGCAGAGCTTTGATTCTTGGCCATGGCCAAAGTTGGTCTGCAGAACTACTGTTACTCAGTGGTGTAGTGGGGATTTTCTAAGTGGGGCCACACGATTCATGACGTCATTGATGTGATGAATCCCGCCCACCTGCCCCCCATACACTATATACTCAACTTGACATGGTGAAATACACACAGGTGTCATATAGAGTGTTTACAAAAAAAAAAAAAAATTCAGTGCAAATATAAAAGCGCCAGCCCAGTAAAAGTCTGTAATATTTTATGTTTTTTTACTCAAAGTGATGCGGAACCATGTCATTAACAAACACCATGGTGGACAGGAGGAGACGCGGTCTGTGCAGAAAGGTTTAGTCCTGGTTAAATCCTGTTTTAGTCCTGGTTCAGTCCTAGTTTTAATTCTGGTTTAGAGGCGCACAGGAGGACGCACAGAGACACTCTACTTCGGACTCTATTTACTTTCACTACATTTCCTGTTACACTCGCTGTGAAACACACAGTTTTGTCTTTATGTAACATAAAAATGACATAAACTAAACTAATCTAATCTTATTGGCCATTTTCTGTTAAGAACTTTAGAAGGATAAATGCATTTTGTACAAATCTTGTTACAGAAATTACTGAGTTGACAAACACTTCAATAATGGAGAGATGAACAATATTATTTGGAGCTCATTATTCAGATGTATCTTTTTATGCCTCATCTGTAGTGGTTCAAATACTTCACATAATTATGATGCATTTTAGATACTTACCAAAATGTTTCATTATGTTATTTATCTATTCTAGTTTTATTCACAATATGGTTCATTTAGAAAAGGTTTTCGCTGTGATTCTCCTGCTGTAGGGGCACTGTCTGTGCCATAAAGTGATCTTCAATATTACTGTTCATTCTAATATCTCCTGACAGGCCCAGATAGGTCATAGAAAGACATTAGGCCCAATAGTCACATGATAACACTGGCTGTGTAATTGTAAAATATTTCAGATAGTTTCATGTGATTTCATGTGTCCTAACCCCACCCCCTCGTATGTAGTCTAGATATATTTTATAATGACTTTGTTTTATTTAATTTGTACATCTACAAATCTGTATAATGATGCTTGTTAGGAGAAACACAGAGCCCTTCCTGAAGTGTGAGGAACATCTCCAGATCATCACACGTAGAAAAGGTGCCATTTCTCTGGAGGTTCTGTGATAGTGGTGAACTCTTCATCACACGTCTGTAATTCAACACTCAGACTTTGAGGAGCTTCTCATCGTTCTCTTCTAGTCACAGTATTTTATACTGGTGCTGCACTGAACTGCTCACTCTTCTGTCTTCAACAACACTTTAGCCTTTAGTATTACTGAACACACAACTGTAATGCTCATTTGTCTTTATATGACATGTTATTTTAGTGTGACATTTGTTCTTACAGTGAGTCTGAAGGAGCAGGTTCAGGGCTGAAGACTGGAGGTTCATCTTTAGACCAGTCACTCTTCATGGACACAGCAGCACTGGACACTGAGGCTGTGGGTCTGTGTGTGGAGAGAAAACATCATGTGTTGTTACTTAGAAGACTTTGTTACATCAGCTTGGATCAGTGTGACAAAGGCACATGTAACTTGGCGCTCATGATGGTCCTGACCGTGGCTCTCATGTCTTTATATTTCTCTACTTCATACAAGTGACGGTTTGATGGAAAAAAAATGACATGAAAAAAAATCTGTTGTACGTCTATACAAATAAGGACAGGGCAACGTCTTAGGAACAAAAGGAAGCTCCTCTTTTAATGGAAATGAACAACAGGTGCAGTAGAGCGGAAACAATGAGACAAACTAAAACACGACTGGTTTTGCATGTGGAGGTCATTTCAAGTTTCTCTCTCTTGGTGTTTTTGGGCTGGTTTTCCACTAGTGCTGCTTTGGCTAGAGTGATTATCACTACTGAGAGTATGAGGCCATTCCTGAACCCCACAAATTCTCCAGGATGCCACATCTGGATGTGCCATTGCCAGAAAATTTAATGAGTCTCCAGCACAATCTCCAGAACACGGAGGAGATTTCAGGAGACAGGCAGTTACTTTAGGAGAGCTGGACAGGGCTGTAGAAGGTCCTCAACCCATCAGCAGGACCCATATCTGCTTCTTTGTGCAAGGAGGAACAGGTTGAGCACTGCTCATGCCGTACAGAATGACCTCCAGCAGACTTCTGGTGTGAACGTCTCTGTCCAAAACATCAGAAACACACTTCATGAAGTTGGCTTGAAGGCACCACATCCTGTCGTGGGCCCTCTGCCCATCGCCCAGCACCTCAGAGCTCCATTGGCGTTTAAAGACAACACCAGAATTGGCAAGACCTCCACTGGTACCCTGTGTTTTTCACAGATGAGAGCAGGTTCACCCTGAGCACCTGTGACAGACGTCAAAAGGTCTGGAGTAAACAAGGAAAACTGCTGCTGCAACATGGTTCAGCATGAGCGGTTTGGTGGTGGGTCAGTGATCAGTGGTCTGCATACATGGAGATACAGAACTCTACTGGCTAGAAAACAGCAGTCTGACTGCCATTAGGTATCGGGGTGAAATCCCTGAACCCACTGTCAGACCTACGCTGGTGCAGTAGGTCCTGGGCTCCTCCTGATGAATGGCCGGCCTCATGTGGCAGAACCTGGAGGATGAAGGGATTGACACAACTGAATGACCCTCACGATCACCTGACTTAAACCCGATAGAACACCTCTGGGACATTATGTTTGGGTCCATCAGACGCTGCCAGGTTCCTCCTACATCCCACAAGACTCAATCCATCATCTCATCAGGAGCGGCCACGATGTTGTCAAACATGTGCACAAGCACATGGGGATCACACAAGATAATGAGAAAGATTTTGAGTTGCAGAAATTAGTTTGTCAAAATGGACAAACTGCCACATCAGTATTTCACTTTGATTTTCAGAGTGTCTATAAAAGAAAGCCCTCTGTACCTGAAAAACTGTGTATGTTATATTATTGTACTTCTGTTATTTCACACATAATAAAAAAGATGGTCTCCACTGTTGTGAGTGTATTTGTTCTCTGAGGCGTGTCTCTGTTGGACTGTGTAAATACTAACAGTAAAATATGTAAACAGTGTCAATAAATATAAGCCTACTGCTGTATTGGATCCTTTTTTGGTTTTAGGCACTGTCCCCAAAATAAATCAGTACATAAGCTGATGGGTTTAACAGTGAATGTCAAATGACTGGACTCACTTTGTCCCACAGAGATCCGGCTCAGTGCTGCCCCCTGGAGCTTCTTTTCTGATGGGACGTCCTTTTGTCTGCTCAGCCCCCATTTCCCCGCTCGCTCAGCCTGGAGGAGAATCCACAGAGAGACATGTTTCCCTCTTTACATTTAACTCTGCTCCATTTGAAACAGGCTTTAGTCATTTTAACAGCACTTCTACTAAAGTGACAGTAGCTCTGGTCACGACTTTAGGGGAACTTGTGACCCAGTTCTGCTGGACCAAAGTGAGTATTAGTAGTACTTAGGCCTGTCATGATAACACATTATACTGATATATTACTACAGAGAAATATAATGATAATCCTGAAACTACTTTAACAAACACATAAACAAACAATAAAACTGGATAATCCCAGTGAACCATTATTAAAATAGACAGTATCATTTAAAGGCAGAGAACCAAAAACTCACCTTGTCTCAGACGACGTCTCTGCTCCAAACACTTTGACTAAACGGCTCAGTCACGTCACCCGCCTCTGTGGACTGTGGACCATGGAACCTTTTATTATTATCCCTGCTGTAAAAAGGTAAAAACACTTGCCGCACCCACACGACATGTATTTAATATCTCTGCTTGTGATCTCTTTGTGAGAAAATGAACTTATGAAGCTCTATAATTATTTAGGTTGGCACAATTGCTGTGAAAAGGGACATAAGAGTCACATTTGAGTTCAGCTGGAAACAAAATATGACTTTTTGTAAAACCCCAGTTATGGAGCTCAGCAGTAACAGCCTGCTCTGACTCTGGAAGTAAAATTTCCATTAATTTTTGTATTTTTGTAAATGTAAAATATTCAGAGTTCAAAGAGATGGTGAAGACTAAACAGCCACGCAATAAGTTCAAAAGGACGCTTAAAACACAAGTTTCTGCAAAATACACTAATGATCCATAACCTATACCTAATATATATATACTATCATATAACTGCTATAATAGAAGATCTTTGAGGAGGTAACAACATTCTGACATGGATTCAAATTCTCAAGCATCAATTCTGCATAATGTACGACTTTTAAACTGCCACTGAATGTCCTCCAGCTCAGTTTGAACCCACTTTTAGAATCACCATAGTGATTAACAATTTATAACCAAACAATATCTTTTGAAAGGGGAATAAAAGTCCTCCTCAAGTTGCATTCAAAAGTTGCATGAAACACGAAGCTGAAACCCACCAGTAGAGACAGACTGGAGCGATGTCCCGTGAATCTTTCTCGTTCTCCACATTTTCAGTCTGCATCAAACCAAAAACATTCAGGGACATTTTTTTAAAGAGTTTAGTCTACAGACATAGCGGCAGAAACAGGACATCTCTTTAGTCTGTGTGAATATGTGAAACCGGGAACAGATGCACAGACAAGGGACGGTGTTCTGTCGAAATGAACTACCTTATGTTTTTGTACAGAGCCATCCATCCATCCATCCATCTTCTCCCGCTTAATCCGGCTGGGTCGCGGGGGCAGCGTGCTGCCCAATACTCATAGCACCTGACCCCCTATGAACCCCTCTGCAGGTGGTGAGCCCACAGGAGGGCTTTGTACAGAGCCAATAAAGTTAATTTTTACAACGTATTTGTTTGGATTTGAGACAGCGGGTTTGATGCTGTTTGCACTTTATCCCATAGTTATGTCAAATTTCACCTCATTAATACGAATATGCGTAGGTAGTTCATTTCGACAGTTGTATTACGCTAACAAACAGGGCTCTGACCATAGACCGTTTATATGAGTGGACAAAGCTAACCCGTTAGCCGCCGGGAGCCAAACAGGAAGTGCTCCAGGAGGCTCTTCCGGTTCCTTCGCTCCCTTTTTCTCATTGACTTACATTGAGATCTTCTCGCCCCTCGCTGGACCCGCTGCTGTGGCCTCGTCATTTTGGTCTTAAAATGTTCGTGTCAAGCCTCCCTACATGATCATGAATTTTTCATTTTGCTATTTTGTTCCTAAATCAAGATATGAACGTAAATAACGGACCAATCGGACGCCTTCGTTCCCCGAGGTCGCTGCCGACTAGCGTTAGCAACAGGTTTGATTGACAGCTAATTGTCGTTCGTACATCACAGAACATATAACATAAATCAGTGACTTAAACTTACTATTTAAAGTTTGATGAGAAAAGCTAAAAGTTTCCTTATTATTCTCAAGAATCACTGAAAAACGAATGAACGAAAAAAAATCAGTGTATGGTCCGTGTTCTTTTTTGTTCATTTATTATTCTATTTTGGGAGTGGCACGGGAAATGAAAAAGGACTTGATTTTTTTATGAAGTAACTTGTGAAATGGAATCCAGCGCCATGTTTTGACATTTTTTTTGTGATTGAAAATGAATTATTGAACCGTACAAAAAGGGAAAAAGCAATTTGTAAAAATGGCGTTCTGAATTGCGTTTTAGTTTATTTGCGGTTTAGGTTTGGTGTGGCCTGGAAGTAGATCGCCTACCCGTAAGCTTTTGGGCGGGTTAGGCGCAGTTTGTAGGCTGTAGGCTCATCAGTGACATGGCGTCTTTGGAAGCACATTATAGCCGTGTCCCAATTCAGAAGGCTGCAGCCTCCTGAAGCCGCATAGGCTGCAGCCTCCTGAAGCCGCATAGGCTGTAGTCTTTGAACACACCTCCGTGGACCGCATGGCCATGTCGAAACGGGACAGGTCCAGCCCACGGAGCCGTGCGAGACACGCTGCTAATGCTAATGCTAACAACACGCACCTGCAGATTACGCACACAGATCATTAACAAAGATTACGCACGGGTAATCAAACTGTCACATTTTGAGAACAAGTTATTCTTATAATTCTAATCCACATTTTATGGCTAAAATATTGCTGCTTCTCCAATACATCTAAAATAGGCTAAATTACCTTAAAGTTTCAAAAACAGTGATGAGATGTGCATTAAGTATTTTTAAATTGATAAGGGATTACATGTATACAGGGAATGCATTTAAGTCATTTTATAAAGACTCTCTTTTGAGAAAACATGGTTTATTAAACAATCAAATAAACTTCTGGAAATACTTTGTCATAATATGAAGAGTCAAACATTAAACCCGTCACACACACACACACACACACACACACAATGCATTAATAGGTTAATAATAAATGAATAAATAAAACATGTCAGTGCACTCCCATTGTGTAACTTTTTTTTGTTGTTGTAAAGAAGCAGGTGCCAATCCAAAATGAACAAATTATTTGCCAAATATGATCAGATTGAATACTGCTTCACTGCAGTACAATAGTACATTCTTATAGTACATGTAATTATAGTTACTATTAAAAGACGCATCAGATAACTGGGACATCTCACCGTGAATCAAATGTCACAGTGAAAAACGTTCAGATGAACTTATTCTGAACCTAAACTGCATGGAGACATCACTATGAGGACACATTCAGGACAGCAGCAGACAGCGGTGCAGGAAGCCAGATGCACCCAGAGGCCCCACAGGTCTTCTGCAGGTCGTGACTCAGAGGTTGTGACTCTGCAGGTCGTGACTCTGCAGGTTGTGACTCTGCAGGTCGTGACTCTGCAGGTCGTGACTCTGCAGGTTGTGACTCTGCAGGTCGTGACTCTGCAGGTCGTGACTCTGCAGGTCGTGACTCTGCAGGTCGTGACTCTGCAGGTCGTGACTCAGAGGTTGTGACTCTGCAGGTCGTGACTCTGCAGGTCGTGACTCTGCAGGTCGTGACTCTGCAGGTTGTGACTCTGCAGGTTATGACTCTGCAGGTCGTGACTCTGCAGGTCGTGATTCTGCAGGTTGTGACTCTGCAGGTTGTGACTCTGCAGGTCGTGACTCTGCAGGTCGTGACTCTGCAGGTTATGACTCTGCAGGTCGTGACTCTGCAGGTCGTGACTCTGCAGGTCGTGACTCTGCAGGTCGTGACTCTGCAGGTTGTGACTCTGCAGAAGTCCTCAGTGACTCTGGACTTGGACAGTGGAGACATCTTGTGTCTTCTGAAGGAGGAAGAGCAGAATGAACCTTACATCTGATTGGTTCTGTTGGTTCAAAGTCCTGTCCTGCAGAGTGAAAACCTGTAATGACACATTAAGAAAACTACCAACTATTACAGGAAAATGAGGTCCACAGAGCAAAGTACATTCACATCCAAAGTGTGTTGTGTCCTCATCCAGGAAGTTGCAGATGAGAAAAGAAAATTCATATGAAACATTTCAAACAGTTTTCTCATTGTTATATTAAATGTGACTGGCCTAACAGACACAGGTGTCAATATAATGTATTCCCAGAATGAAATGCATGTGTGGGAGGCTTATATCACGTGATTTACAAGTAAATATTATTATACTGCATGAAATAATGTGTGTTTTTACCTTACCTCCGAGCTGCCCCTGTCCGTGAAAACGTGGCGTTTCTTCCTCTTTAATCACTCCATGATCTTTTCCCCTAACAGTAAAAAAAAATAGTGTTTGATGGAAATCTGTCCAAATATGAAAGTCTGAGCGGACTTGCTTAGCTGTAAATTACTAGCCAAACTTTTAGCTCAAAGCTCCAAAGTTCATGCAGTTAAAAACAAACTTTTTTGGACAGTTTTGTGGGAGTTATTCCGTATTTTAAGTTTACCGTTGTGTTAGTGATGATTTCCAATAGTTAAAAGTGTGTACTCACATGAATCCATGTATCATTTGCTCATTCGTTTTTCAATATAAAACCAAAAATAAGAAAATGAAAAAAAGAACAGTTTTTTTTCATTATTTGTCTCTAAAACCAAAATAAAATAAAAAACTGATAACGATTCGTTTTTTTCAGTTTTCAAGTTTGTGTTTAAATGAAAAATGGAAAAAAACGGATCACAGCCATTTCCCGTTTTGTCTGATTTTTATCCTTGAGCAAGTTGTGTAAACCGGAAATGAACCTTTACTAGGAGCACAGACACACGTATATGACGAGGGCGCAAAACAAACCTAATGGCCGCTGGACTTGAGGATCATTATCATATGATTAAACAGCTTTTTGAGGATGGAAAAACGCACACTGAGATTTCTAACACGCTGCAACAGTTCAGTATGAAGAGATCCTCGGAAATGTCCGTGAGAAGATTCTGTATTCAACACCAACTCCGGCGTAAAAGACGTGTATCAGACGCAGAACTGGAAACTGCTCCTGTCATCAATACATAAGGTAAGTACCTGAATTCTTTAAAATATTTGTTGAAAAGCCACTAAAACTGATAATCGATGTGTAACAGACGTCTTTTTTCCAATTTTGGTTTGCTTACGGATGGGTACGCTGTGTGAACCCTCCTCCCGTAGCGCACACCGCATCTCCTCCCGTACGCCGCGACAAAACGTGTGTGACAAACGAAAGTGTGTGACAAAACGGAAACGGCTGTTATCAGTTTTTTTCCTTTTTTCATTTAAACACAATCGAAAACTGAAAAAACGAATCATTATCGTTTTTTTTTTGGAGACAAATAATGAAATAAAGTTGTTTTTTCGTTTTATTTTTATTTTATATTGAAAAACGAATAAACGATTGATACATGATTGGCTCTTGTGGTTGCTATGATACTCGCGACCGGATTTCCAAATATGGAGCCTGACTCCAAATTGGCTCCTGTAACTGTGAGCATCAGGAGCCTCATTTGAGCGGCGCTGGACATTGTGGGTGACGCACGTATCGACAGGTCAATTTAGCCATCGAATGATGCTCCCGTGGTGTAGAATCACCGTTATTCGCTCATGTATATGAATTTGGGTGGAGGAAGCAAATCTTGACTATATCTTCTCCCAAATAATGCATCCACTAGAGGGCGCATATCTCATCTTTGTGATACCGGGACACTGAAAATGGGACAATTCCTGCAATTCAGTTTTATTTATGCAGCGTCAATAAGAAGGGACTTGTCTCTTAGTCGTGATGGACGAGGACAGAAAAAGGACAACAGAAGAAACATCATAACAAACATTTATTTCAAAAATATATCCACACGGAGGGAAATTTATCCCGTCTGTGCCAAGGGAGCTCAAATCGACGGGACACCGGCTCACTCACTTTTGACTGTTCTTAGCTTTAGATCTGAGCTAAACACAGAACTGGATGCACTTCTGATCTAGTTTAGTATGGAGGCTGTGACAAGCGCAATGCTGCCCCCTACTGTTACTCCATGAACATCACTTGTTTTTGAGGTTTGTGGAGAGAAAAGAAATAATTTTACCACAGTTTAGTCAAGTATCACAGTGATGGGAAGTACTCAGTTTGGTTACTTAAGTAAAAGTGCAGATTCTGGACCAAAAAAAAAAAGTTCAAGTAAAAGTTTATCACATGAAAAACTACTAAAGTAACAGTAAAGTACTTCAACAGTATTTTGCAGAGATTTTCTAGATGTTTTTATGTGTATATTTTTGTTCAAACTCAAACTATAAACATGAAAAAAAAAAAACTCAAGCTTTTCAACAGGCCTCAAACTATTATATAAAAAATACTTTAACCTTTCAGTCCAGTTAAAAATGTAGTGCAGTAGAAAGTACAGACACCTGCTCTCAGATGTAGTGAAGTAAAATTAAAAAAGAATCTACTTTAAAATGGAGGAAAAGCAGTGGCACAGCATGAGGAGACTTTTTAGTGAATCTTTCCTCAGTGAATCTAAACCTGAAAATCTGTTTTTGCCTGTTATTTTTTCTGTATTAACCATAATGGAATTACCTACACGTCCCGATTAAAAAATAAGTAATTTGTGTGTCCTGTAGGCCTAATTAGGTTTGATAATCTCAAAAGAAACAGGCAGAAATGTCCATGAGCAAGTAAAGCTCTCATAATCATGTAGCACCTGCATCCACCCTCATACAGGCAGTTGCTGTAATCCCTTGTTCGTCCACACGAGGGCAGACTGTTTCTTTATGTGCACAGCTCACCCTTTTTAGTTCAGTGCACGTCGCTGTGATAGTTTTTACAACCGTACGCTTGCATGCATTCACTGATGTTCTTTCAGTAAATAATAAACCACTTCACACGCTGTTTAGTCCCAGTTTAGTCCTGTTTTAGTCCTGGTTTAGTCCCAGTTTAGTCCTGTTTTAGTAATGGTTTTAGTTCTTCTTTAGTCCTGTTTTAGTCCTAGTTTAGTTGTGGTTTTAGTCCTGGTTTAGTCCTGGCTTTAGTCCTAGTTTATCCCCGTTTAGTAATTGTTTTAGTCCTGGTTTAGTCCTGCCACCTGCTTGAAATGTTACTTCTTTGCCGGAGTTTTTCCACAATATAATTCAGCTTTTCTATAACCATAAAGACAAGCAGATGACAGGTTACAGGTAAGATCTATGGAGAGGCGCCCCAGCTCAGAGCAAGAATGCATAATTTTCAAGGTAACATTTAGCAATCAAAATATCTTATAATGGATAGGCAGTCAAAATATGTCCATCCATCCATCTTCCATCCATCCATCTTCTCCCGCTTAATCCGGCTGGGTCGTGGGGGCAGTTTGCTGCCCAATCCTCATAGCACCTGACCCCCCCTATGAACCTCTCTGCAGGTGGTGAGCCCACAGGAGGGTGGACAACATGGTCCTTGATGTTAGTTCATAGGTGCTGCATGTTTTGGGTTGATGGGGGAAACCGGAGCACCCGGAGGAAACCCATCCAGACACAGGGAGGAACATGCAAACTCCACACAGAAAGGCCCGGGCGACCCAGGGATCGAACCCGCAACCTTCTTGCTGTGAGGCCTGAGAGTTGCCACTCAGCCACTGTGCCACCATTTGTAATTTGTTTTTTTTTAATAGCCCTGATTCTAGCCTCGTAGTTGTAAACTCACCTGGAATGACGAGGATGAGAGTGTCGTGTCTGGACTGTTGTCACGTGCAGCGTCCATATTTCAGCACCTCCGTTATGGCCCCATTACAGTAAAAAAACTCAGTGCTTGGTCTGTCAGTGGCGTCTGTCTCCAAGCCATGTCTGGATAAACATACAGTCAGTACAATGCAAACATATAATGAAAATATTTAAAGAGTCCATATCACGCTATTTTCTGATCTATTATGATGTTGATTACTCATCGCAAACATGCCTGGAGTTGTGTTTTTCATTCACACATGTTGAACACACAAACCCTGCAGATTTAGACGAAGTTCTTCTCTCAAACAGAAAACACTCTCTTCCACCTTGTGATGTCATGTGGTAATACAGGAAGTGCTCCGCTGTGCTTTTAAACTCAACTTCATTAGAATAATTTGAATAATTTCATTCCTGGAATTATTGAAACAAGAGCTCCTCCAGCGGGGCAAAATACGCCCGTACTTTGAATTATTGTATATAGAATTAAGTTAGAATTTGTCAAACCTAGTTAAAGATGAATTGTTGGTGCAGTTTGGAAGATTCCAATACTGACAAGGTTTTCGCAAAGGGTCGGGCCGTGACCTTGACCTTTGACCCTGTGACCTTGAAATCAATAGGGAACATCCTTGACCCATGGGGTGTCCAGCCATGAAGTTTGACATTCCTAGGTGAGACGTTGTCGAGCTAGAGCGCGGACAAGAAATTGTCCACAGACGGACGGACAGACGGACGGACGGACGGACAGCGCCATACCATAATACGGGACGTATTATGGTATGGCGTTGTATTACAACGGGCGTATAAAAAGGCTAAAAGTAAAGTTTATTTCTAGCACTTTTCAAAGACATGTCACAAAGATGCTTTACAGATCATTATTTTACAAATCATTATTCACTCCATACCCTGTGGTGGTAAACTATTACTGTAGCCACAGCTGCCCTGGGACAGACTGACGGAAGCGCGGCTGCCAATCTGCACCACCAGCCCCTCTGACCACCACCATCACTTATGCACACACCACTGTCATACTAGGCAATGTGGGTGAAGTGTCTTGCCTAAGATAACGATAACAGTTTTTATACGCCCGTTGTGTAAGACGGGACGTATTATGTTATGGCGCTGTCCGTCCGTCCGTCCGTCTGTCCGTCCGTCCGTCTGTGGACACTTCAAAGCTTTGTCTTCATGAAAGATCTGAACTCTCTTCTCAAATGTTCTGCTGCTGAAAGCGAGAACAACCCACATTCTCTGCTTCTTTGAGCTTTGACACATTAAAGCTTTGTAGTGTCTTTAAGTTCTGTTGCTGCGATCTGATTGGTGGAATTCCGATTCTAGAATTCTATATACAATAATTCAAAGTACGGGCGTATTTTGCCCCGCTGGAGGAGCTCTTGTTAACCACTGGCGCCCCACTGTGCCACTTTGAATTCCCAGTGGTCTCACATCCAAGTACTAACCAGGCCCGGCCTTGCTTAGCTTCTGAGATCTGATGGGTTCAGGCTTTGACAACCTGGTATGGCCATATTAAAGGAGCTGTTAACTTAAAAACTACCACTACATAACATCACAAGGTGGAACGGACCATTTTGAGCTTTGGGGATGTAGACTGGGTAATAATCAAGTGTTACTGAAACATATGTAAATAAAACACAACTCCAGGTGTGTTTTTGAGGACGTAGCAACATTATAACATGGCCTAAAGCTCACAAGAGATAATTTTGTGCAATATTGATGTGTTGAATATTGATATTGATTAAAAGTGCTTACCTTAAAACTACAACTTAAGAGGTAGAGAAACGTAAAAAGTTCACATAGAAATGTACTGGGGATTCTTCTTTTCTTTTTTTCTTTCGTTGGTCTGACAACACAGAGAGCAAAGGTTCAACATTTATCAATGCCAAGGTTCAGCTCGAACTAACAAAGAACTCATGAGACTAGGAGCTAAAAGAAAAGGACAGTTACATAAGTAAAACATACATAGAACAATACATAGAATTCTGTTACAATTTTGTTACATTTCATTGCATTATAAATCAAACAAAACATACTTATAATCTATAAGGTGTTTTATGATTAATAAACTCTATAAATGTCTCTAGTAATCATGTTTATATTAGTAGTTTCAAAAAACAAAAGCATCTCTGGCCTTTTTATGATTATAATAATTAGATAAGAGTAAAAACTTAGCGATAAGAAATGTTATGCCGAAATACCTAGATGGCAATGTTATAATGCTGCTTACCTTTTTATAAATAGTATATTTGAGGTTAAAAGATAATTTCATTCAAATCCTGTCCGTGGTACTTCCGGTGTTCACCCGGAAGTTCGTATCTGATTGGTCAGGACTGTAACTTGTGCGCCCTCTGTCGGATTGTTTTATTATAGTTCTTCTGCAGCCAGACCCTCTTGGAAATAACAACGGCAGGTTTTGAACAAAAACAAAAACAGCATCTCAGTAACATAGCAACCGTAAAATTTGACCTTCAATAACGTTATTAAACTATAGCATTAGTAGTAATAATATTTTATTTATATATTGATTGATTTATAGGAAAAGTATTGTTATTAATATATTATAAACATAGCCAAATTGTTAACCAAATAAATTAAACACAAATGACAATAACAACAGTAGATTTGAACAATAACAAAAACAGCATCTCAGGGAGACCAACATAGCAACCGTAAAATTTGACCTTCAATAACGTTATTAAACTATAACATTAATGTCAAAATGCAGTAATGGGTGAAGAAAGTGGTGCTGTGGTTGTTGACAGTGGATCTGGACTGTGTAAATGGTTTTGCCGGAGAACTGACTCCTCACACCGCGTGATTACCCGTGCATAATCTGCGTGGTACGTGTTGTTAGCATTAGCATTAGCGTTAGCATTAGCATTAGCATTAGCATTAGCATTAGCATTAGCATTAGCATTAACTTCTTAGGTTCCTTTCTAAGACAATGTAGCCAAGTGTATTTGTACCTTGTTGACATGTTTCGGCTGCTGCTGCGAGCCGTCTTCAGAACTGTCACCGGTGTTGGTGGTGACGTGTCATATATCAGCTGTTGTTACTTCCTGTAGGCGTGGTCAGCCTGATGGGACCTGCAGGTCGCCCAGACTGACCACGCCTCCTGTCGCCCGGTGGTCTCTGGAGGAGGGTGTCCCAGGTGTGTGAAAGGAGGAACGCGCCGTCATCACGGTTGATGCCGTCAGTGCCTCTTTTCCTGATCTCTCCGTCCTCCCTGATCCAGTGTTTGAACTTGTTGTTCTCCAATCCAATGACCCGAGCCCCGTCCCGATCCATAATGTGGTTATTTCATTTACAGTGGTCTGATATGGCAGATTTTAGGTTTTCCTGTTCTGCTTTGTCTCTTTGTGTCCTGGTGAGTCTCCCTGCTGTTTCTTTATCGCATTCTTTTTGGTGTTCCTTTTTTCGGATGTGAAATGCCCGGCCTGTTTCCCCTATGTAAGATTTATCGCACAATTTGCACTGGATTTCGTAGATGGCATTGCATTTTTGTTCTGGTGGTATTTTATCTTTGGGGTGGACTAACTGTTGGTGGAGTTTTGTGTGTGGTTTGACTGCTGTGCTTATGTTGTGTTTTTTCATGGCTCTGGATGGGTTCTGTGATTCCTCTGACGTACGGTAGTGTGACTGTATTTTGGTGTTCCTGCTGCCCTCTGTTGGTTTGCTGTGTTTTCTTCCGGAGTTCTTTGGTTTTATTGAGAACTTGTTGTCTGCCTTTGTTGTTGGCCCAGTTGGGATATTGACATTGTTTGAGTGCTTGTGTGATGTGTCTCTCCTCCTCTTCCCTGTCCGTGTGAGCTGTAGTGAGTGCGGCTCTTTCGAATAGAGTTCTTACTCCTGATAGTTTGTGTGCAGTGGGATGTTCGGATGTCCAGAGTAGATATTGGTCAGTGTGTGTGGGTTTCCTGTATACTGTTATTTTGATGCTGCCGTCTGCGATGTGGTGAATTTTTATGTCCAAAAATGCTGTTGCTCCATCTTTCTCCTCCTCATGTGTGAAGTGAATGTTACCTGTAGTGTCCTGTGCGTTGAGATGGTCCGTGAGATCTTGTGTGTGTCCTTGTTGTATGTTTTCCAGGATGTCATCTATGTATCATTTCCAGAAAGTTAAGCGGCATTGTGGGGGTGCTGTGTTGAATACTTTTTGTTCCAGGTCCTCCATGAAAAAACTGCTCATTAATGCAGATAGTGGATCTCCCATCGCGAACCCCTCTTTCTGTCTGTAAATGATGTTATTGTATTGGAAATATGTAGATTTGGCCACGAATTGGACATTAAAGCCACACTCATTGAGAAGAGGAAGGCCTGCAGCTCGGGAAACAAGGAGGAGGCCCGGCCTGCTCAGAAGAAACTTAACGTGCAGCTGAGCCAGGCCAGACAGAGACATGGGAGGAAGCTGGAGTGGAAACTTCAGCAGAACAACATGAGGGAAGTGTGGAGCGGCATGAGGACCATCACGGGACACAAGCCGACCCGAGGGGGAAGCGTTGAGGGAGACGTGAACACAGCTAATGAGTTCAACATCTTCTTCAATCGCTTTGACACTGCAGGAACTGTGCATCTCCAGCCAGCAGCAGTCAGCCCCCTACCCCTCCCTCCCCCGTCTCCTGTGGAAGACCCAGTTCACACCTCAGACGACACCACCCCTCCCCCTCCGGACACCTCCACACTGACTGTCACTGAGGAGCAGGTGAGGTGTCAACTGCAGAGACTGAAGGCCGGGAAAGCACCAGGACCTGATGGAGTGAGCCCCAGAGTCCTGAAGGGCTGTGCTCCCCAGCTCAGTGGTGTTCTGCACCAGATCTTCAGCCTGAGCCTGAGTCTTCAGAGAGTCCCCTGCTATGGAAGACATCGTGCCTCGTCCCTGTCCCGAAGGCGCCCGCGCCCCAGCGACCCTAAGGACTACAGGCCCGTGGCACTGACCTCCCACATCATGAAGACTCTGGAACGACTCGTCCGGCTGCTGCTGAGGCCTATGGTCCAACATCTGCAAGACCCTCTCAGTTTGCCTACCAGCCCCACCTTGGAGTAGATGACGCCATCCTGACCCTACTCCACAGAGTCTACTCCCCACCTGGACAAGCCGGCTGCCACTGTGAGGATCATGTTTTTGACTTCTCCAGTGCGTTCAACACCATCAGGCCGGCTCTGCTGGCTGAGAAGCTGGCAGTGATGCAGGTGGATGCCTCCCCTTGGTGTCCTGGATTGTGGATTACCTCACTGGAAGACCACAGTATGTGCGTCTGCAGAGCTGTGTGTCGGACAGAGTGGTCAGCAACACCGGGGCTCCACAGGGGACAGTCCTGTCTCCCTTCCTCTTCACCCTCTACACCACGGACTTCAACTACTGCAGCCAGTCTTGCCACCTTCAGAAGTTTTCTGGCGACTCTGCAGTGGTGGGATGCATCAGCGGTGGTGGCGAGGAGGAGTACAGGACTGTAGTGGACAACTTTGTCACTTGGAGTGAGGAGAACCACCTCCCAGCTCAACGTGATGAAGACAAAGGAACTGGTGGTGGACCTTAGGAGGACCAAAGCTGCTGTGACCCCATTTCCATCCGGGGTCAGTGTGGACGTGGTGGAGGAGTACAAGTACCTGGGGGTGTACTTGGACAATAAACTGGACTGGAGGAGGCGTGGGCCGCGGTTTACAAGAAGGGCCAAAGCCGCCTCTATTTCCTGAGGAGGCTGAGGTCCTTTGACATCTGCAGGACAATGCTCAGGATGTTCTACGAGTCTATGGTGGCCAGTGCCATCATGTACGCTGTAGTCTGCTGGGGCAGCAGTCTGCGCCTGAGGGACACTAATAGACTCGAGAAGATCATCAGGAAGGCTGGACATGTTGTGGGGGAGGAGCTGGACTCTCTGGCGGTGGTGTTAGACAGGAGAATACTGGACAAAATCTGGACTATTCTGGACTCTCCCTCCCACCCCCTCCACGAGGTGCTGGCCAATCAGAGGAGCTCTTTCAGCCATAGACTGCGGCTGCCGCGCTGCTCCACTGAGAGACACAGGAAATCTTTCCTGCCTGTCGCCATCAAACTGTTGAACGCTGCACTTTAACTCACTTTAACTCACATACTACTCAATCCTTTTCATCCTATTCCCTGCTCACACATGTATATAGTCATAAATAGGTCAATGATGTAAATAATTTCCCAGAGAGAGCTATTTTTATCTTTTATTTTATCTTTTATCTTATTGTATTTAGCTTATCTTGTAACTTGTTTGATCTACATGCTCTTGGTCGGTTGCATCTGTAACAAAGAAAATTTCCCTTCGGGGATGAATAAAAGTAATTCTGATTCTGATTCTGATTCTGAATTGTAATAACTGTGCGATGTCGTCGACTGTTAGGTTTGTGCGTTTCTTGAGTGTTTTGTCTTTTCTGAGTTTATCCTGTACTATGCGTAATGTGACATCTACGGGTGTTTTTGTGAATAGTGAGATGACGTCGTGTGATATGAGTATTTCGTCCGGTGCTACTGTAATGTCTTTGAGTTCCTGTCCCAATTGGTTTGCGTTTTTGCAGTGCAAATCTGTTTGACCGATGAGTGGTTTTATTATTTCGATGAGTGCTTTTGACAGATTGTAAGTGACGGAACCTATGCTGTCTACTATTGGGCGGAGTGGTGTGTCTTTTTTGTGTATTTTCGGAGTGCTGTATATGCGCGGGGTGATGCTGGCTGTAGGTATTAAGTCGTTGTATGCTTCCCGGGTGATTTTTTCTTGTTCTAGTAAGGGTCTGAGTAATGATTTTAGTGCTCGTTTCTTTTCTTCTGTTGGGTTCTTCCTGATTATTTCGTAGGTGTCGGTGTCTGATAGTAATGCGTCCATTTTCTGTTCGTATGTGCTCCTGTCTAATATAACTGTTGTCCTTCCTTTGTCTGCGGGTAGAATGGTGATTGTGTGGTCTTTCTTCATATGGCTAATGGCTTTCCTCTCCTCCTTTGTTATATTGCTCCTTGGTAATTTGGCTGTTTTTAGGATCCCTGTGACTGTGTTGTGTAGTTCGGCTTTCTGTCCCTGGTTCGGTATTTTTTGGCATGCTAGTTCCGTGGCTAAAATGTATTCTTCTATGGGGATTTTGTTCGGGGTGGTGGCAAAGTTAAGTCCTCATGCAAGAATGTTTGTTTCTGTTTCTGTGATGTTTCTTTGTGCTAAATTGCATACCCATTTGTCTTTTGTCTTGGTCTGCGTGGTTCTGCGTGATTTCAGTTTATAGATGTGGCGTTCCTTGGTTGTGTGGAATTCCTGTTCATATGTGTGTTCCAAGTGTTTTGTTACCTGCTGCCGTAATTCTTTATCCATGGGGAAACTGTGTCCATATTTCTCCCTTTCCTCCCTGAGTTCTCGTTCAATATAGCTTTTCTTATTGACGGTTATGCGGATTCTCTCCTTTAATAGTGCTTTCCTGGCCTTGTCTATGATTTGTTTTGCATTATGGGTTGGGATCGGGGTCGTGATGTTGATACTAGCTGGTATGATGTTCTCGTCTCTGCATCGGAGGTTGAACCGTAGGTGGTTATTGTAGCGGGCGCGTGCTTTTTCCAGCCTCTCCAAGTGGCGAAGTGCTTTGACACTTTTTGGTCCAAATTTTCTTATTATTACGCCAAAAATTACGTCCTTATTATGCCCTTTAAACATGGTTTAAAAGAGCTAAAATAAGTTAAAAGGAGGGAGAGAATTAAAATCTAACCTGACACCAGCCAGCAGAAGTCGGGACTGAGGCTTTGCTGCTTGGCCTATTTATTTCGTGGCCATACCCTACCATACCATACTATAGCCTGAATCCCGTCAGATCTCAGAAGCTAAGCAGGGCCGGGTCTGGTTAGTACTTGGATGGGAGACCACTGGGAATTCAAGGTGCCACAGTGGGGCGCCAGCCTCAAAAAACTGTTGTTGTGTCCTTAGGCAAGACACTTCACCCACATTGCCTAGTATGAAAGTGGTGTGTGTGCGAGTGATGGTGGTGGACGGAGGGGCCAATGGCGCAAATTGGCAGCCTCGCTTCTGTCAGTCTGCCCCAGGGCAGCTGTGGCTACAATTGTAGCTTACCACCACCAGGTATGGAGTAAACGAATAATGAACTGTAAAGCGCTTTGGGTGTCATGAAAGGCGCTATATAAATGCAATGATTAATTCATTAATTCATTTCAATGGCACAAGAAGTTGGCGTCACGTGAAAAAGTAAGCGCGACCCCTGCTGTCCACCGCAATCTGCCCCCAGTTTACTACTGACATCCCAGCAAAAAGCATTTACTGCACTACTTACACCACTGACGCGGGAGGTAGTAGCCCCACCTAAATCCTGAGACGCTGTAGTTTGGAGATGGTGAGGGTTTGAGTGTTGCCCCGCTATAGGCCGCGTTGTTCTCCTGGGACTCCTGAATCCAGGTCCTGGACTGAGGAAACCACTGAGGGCACACTAGAGGGAGGAGAGTTATTAGGGCAGTTTGTTGTACCTGCGGTTGCAGAGGATATGGTCACTGCCACTGCAGGGACAGGCTGGCTAACCATAAAAACAGATGGCTCTTCTTCTTCCTCCTCTGTCTTGCTCCTGAGCGCTGTCATTAGTTCGGGCTAGTCCTGAGGGCATAGATTATGGGGCACAGTTTGCAGGATGTTTCTGTGTACAGTTCTTACCCTCTGTGGATCATGTGTGGGTGTAGACTGCACTTTCTTTTCAATAGGCAGTGTCCTTATGAGGCTGTGAATTATCTTAATAAAACGTTTACACTGACCATTTTAGTTCACTTTAGGATGATAGGGAGTGGTTTTAGTCTTTTGAGTGCCATAGACGTTGCACAGTTGACTAATTAGGGCACTTTCAAAGTTCCTGCCCTGGTCTGAATGCAGCCAAATTGGGACACTAAACTTGTAGAATCACTCATGCACCAGAATGCTTGCCACTGTTGAAGCCCGTTGGTCCTTAGTAGCAAATTTTCCATTCCTTCTCGTGAGGGCTCGAGCAAGGTAAAATCTATGACCAACACTTCATTTGGTTTGGATGCTAGTAGGTGGCCCATGGCAACTCTGCTCTGTGGCAGTGAGGCTTTGGCAAGGGTACAGCATTCACACTGTTGCCAGTTGCCTTACCAGGTCAGTTGTCCTCTCTAGGCTTTGATGGCCATGTCCATAATGGAGTTGTTTGAGCACCTCCTCCTTTATGTAGTTGAGCAAAAGCAGCTGATACAGGTCCTGCCCTCTATCTGATCTCTGGGTGTGATTGTAGAGCACTCGATTCATCTCCTCCACTTTGTCTCCTTGCCAGCATTGTTCCAACACCTGGGGGGATAGGTTAGCTCTGTCTGCACTTTCTGGGCATCTTGTTACGCGAGAAAGTCATAAATGTCCCAATTATGGAGTCAGCTTGTTGGAGGGCCATTAACCTAGCAGCTGAATGTGAGAGGAAGTCAGAAAAGGCAGGTTGAGTTACCTGGAGGGCAGCAACAGGTGTCAGCAGCATCTTTGGGAGAGCTTTACTTGGCAGAGCCTATATAAGTGACATGGGGCACCTTGACAGAGCATCAGCATTAGTGTTTGTCCTTCCAGACCTATAACACAGGGTGATGTCAAAAGATGCCAACTGGGCTGTCCACCACTGTTGCCCCCAGTTTTGTCATTTGTGGCTAAGAGGACTATTGTCAGCAAATAGTCCAGAAATTTCTCTGTTAGTGCCCATTTTAATGCAAGAAATTCTAGTTTCATGGAGCTATAATTTGACATGTTTGTTTCCATTGGGCCAAGCGCATAGGCTATTGGTCACACTTTTCCCTCTTGTTCTCAGCTGTTCACAGCTCCCAGTCCATTAAAACTAACATAAATTTCTATGAATGGCAATGCAAGATTTGTATATGCAAGCAACAGGTGTACTCACCCAAAGTGGTGGAGGTCATTTTTGAAGTCAGGACTTAGACTTAACCACATGACCTATTAAACATGAATAGTGTATTTACCTTTTTTTATTTTGTTTTTTAGTAGTTTAGTGTTAATTCAGTTTTCAATTCAGTTTTATTTCTATAGCCCAGAATCACAAGAGTTGCCCCAATGGGCTTCACAGTGAAAAACATGGAAACATAATCTGACATAGACATCAGCAAACACATTGTCCCATCCTCAGTCTCTCAGTGAACACACGATCCTTGGTGCCAGAGAGCAAAAAACCCACCAGCGGGTGCAGTAAAATTCTCTCCAGACACTGTTGCCAACCAGCTGTCACAATGCGGCGCACCTTGTTACAAGTCTGTTCACATGTAGTAAAGGACACTGGCCCAAATGTTGTCACTTTGAAACTGAAACATAATAAAAACTGTTAAATTCTACTATTTGTGGTGCCCAAAATCAAACTACATACTACATACATATATACACAGAGACACATAACTGTCTTTTCAAGAGCACATTACATATTATAGTTCAAACTGTCAGTGTACAGTGTTTGCTATTCCTACATCACAGTTTTCTTCAACATAAAGCAAACCTCTTCCAGTACAAAATTCATCTGTGTAAAGTATGAACCCCAGTGTCAGACTCTACTAAAGTAGAGTAAAACTTCTGAGTTGCATTGTCAAATGAAAACACATGACCAAAGTCTGAGAGTTTAAATGGTAAAACCTGCTTTTGGGGGATGATCGGTGATTTTTTATTTTTTATTTTTTATTTTTTAGAAAACAAAAATTCTGTGGGTCTAATTTTGTCAAGCTATTTTTTTTCCATCCATCCATCTTCCGCTTTCTTCGGCTGGGTCGCTGCCCAATCCTCATAGCACCTGACACCCCTATGAACCCCTCTGTGAGTGGATGAGAGGGTGGACATCATGGTCCTTGATGTTAGTTCAGGTGCTGCATGTTTTGAGTAGATGGGGGAAACCTGAGCACCCGGAGAAAACCCATCCAGACATGGTGAGAACATGCAAACTCCACACAGAAAGGCCCGGGCAACCGGCAACCTTCTTGCTGTGAGGCCTGAGTGTTAGCCACTCAGCCACCGTGCCACTATTTTTTTACTCATTCAAAAATTGTAGTGCTGTAAAAATATTTTTTATATCATAGCTCTATCAAAGTGTCCACTATTATACTTGCTTTAAGGCAAGGCCATAAAATATATTTTTTCTACTTGACCTGACATGGGATATGCCAAATTTGGCTTTCTAAGTTAAAAAATAAATCAATCTCCTGTACCCATAATTTTGTTTGGAAGAGTTTTCCAGCCGTTATACCCCCATGATTTTTTTTCAAGTCCACGACAAACAGTTTGACCTTATTTTTTTTTAAATAATATTTAAAGAGGGCTCTAGAGAGCCATTTGGTTACATAGATTTTTTTGGACTGGATTCATCTTGCAAATCTGCACAAACACTCTATCTGCTTTCCCAAAACTTTTTTTTTATTTTCCAAAAAAATGTTAATCTTTAATTTAGGGTTTTTTGGGTTTTGGCCAAACTTGTAGTGTGTGTGTTAAAATCTTAAGCACAACGGTGTATGTGTTTATTATTCCAGGTTTGGATCCAATATGACTTCCTGTCCGGTTTAGGGCTGGGCCATAATATTTTTTATTTTATTTTATGTCCTGACATGTTTTATTTTTTGTGATGGGTTTGTTTTTTTGTTTGTCTGTTTGTTTGTTTTTTTCCAGGTCAGGCTTCCATGAAAATCAAAGTTTGAGGTGGCACTCCTTTACTCAAAATTAGTGCTCATCAAGTTCTAATTTTTGATACTAGTCACTGGCGTGCCCATCATTGTTTACTAAACTAAATAGAACTGTCATTTCTGAGTTCCACTAATTGACCATTGACTTTTAACTCTTCACTGATACTGAACCAATAAAGTAATAATAGCCAATAATGTCATAAATTTGGCCCATTAATAAGTATGTAATAACTGGCCTCTAACATAATAACTAGAGTGAGCTGATAATGTTATAATGCCAATAGGGTAATTTATTACATTATTGGCTGGGTAAGAGAAAAAGCATGACATCATTTAATTGCTTCAGCCAATAATGCAGTACTTAAAAAATACTGCATCTTCATTCTTTTCTTGTTATTTTAAAATAAATAGTAGTACAACTTTAAATATTGATACAACTACCTCAAATACTTTAAATATTGATACTATCACCTCAAATACTACAACTATTTCTACTACTACTACAAATAGTACAACTACTGCAAATATTGATACTACTACTACTACAAATACTACTACTAAAGGTAGTAGCAATGGTTGAAATATTAGTGGTTGAAGTAGTAGTATTTGTAGTTGTGGTCGCAGCAGTGATTGGAGTAGTACTGGTTGAAGTAACAGTGTTTGAAGCAGTATTGGTTGAAGTAGTAGATTTAAATGTTCATTAATATGTGCTGTCCCTTTACAAATAAATAAATAAGAAACAAGTAATAGTAGTATTTGTAGTAGAAGTAGCAGTGGCTGAAATAGCTGTTGGTCAATTATAGACAGCCCTGCCCATTCATTGGAAAAGAATAAATGTGGAAATAATCCATCCATCTTCTCCCGCTTTATCCGGCTGGGTCGTGGGGGCAGCTGTTTGCCGCCCACTCCTCTGCACATCTGACCCCTCTATGAACCCCTCTGTGGGTGGTGAGCCCACAGGAGAGTGGATGTCATATGTGGAAATAAAAATAAAAGAAACTTCAGCACTTGTTGTAAAAACCTGTTTTCAGAGATGTTCCTGTTTGAGCACAGATGCGGTGCACGTGAAATTGTTCCACTGCTGGGAATCAAGTGTCAAATCTCCTTGAAGTCTCCGTGGGTGGATGCATACCACGTCTGTTCCTTTCTGGTTTGACAGTGATTTAAACAACATGGTAGGAAGAAGGATGCATTTTAGTTTGAGGACATTTTATTACGTGTTCAGGCTGTCAGCCAGGACCACCCACTTTTACAGTAAAAAGAGGAAGGCATTTACTCCATTTGTGTCAAAACAAGACTAGTGGCTTGGAGTAAAAGAAAAACACCAGGTATTGAGAAACTAAGATCTAAACTAGGATTGTAGGCCTTCAGTCATTTAGTGAATTAATCGATGGATGATGTCAGTCAATACAAGAAGACATACTTTTTAATTGTAGATTTTTTCCCAAGATAACAACTGTCCAAATGTATGGTTTTTTCATTTAAACTTTGTTGATCCACACGGGAAAATACTATATAATGCATCTGTAGTATTTGATAATTATTGACATAAATACAGAATCAAAAACCTCCACCTTAACACAAAGAACCAAAACCTGCTTAAAGATCCCTTTTTTTTTTCAATGATACTGAAAATGATTAGCATTTGAAAAGGCCTGGTTCCTCGTCCGCTCTGTTCACACCAGCAGTCGCAGTCTCTTATCCTAATGACATGCATTGCTCAGGCTGAGGATTGTTTTGTAAATTGCAGTTTCTCCACAGGTTGGGAAGGGTTAACTTTCCTACACCTGTCCTATGAGGCACCTGTTTCAGAGGGCTCTCAGCCAATCAGAGTGCAGGGGGAGAGCCATGCCTTCTGCCACAAATAAATATGGGCCTTCACTTAGGGGAAATCACAACACTTGACTTCCTCACACAACCACTTACTGACAGCCGTCTGAAGGAACAGACACTTGTGGAGACATGACCAAAGAGACTGAGTAAGTTTGCTTTTTGGCTTTGAATCTATCTAGACTTTTTGCTTCCCAGTTAGCTGAAGTCAATGAAGAAATGCTAATCATGATTATCTTTTGTCAATGAAAAGTAATACTAAATTCAAACCATTAGAAAACCAGGGATGTTCAAAAGGCGATTGTGACAATTACAATATCTGCCTTGAAAATGTATGATTGTCCCTACTTTATAATTGCCAAACTTATCTTTAAATCCAAATTTTTAACTTTTACTTTTCAACTAAGATAGGCTTTTTGCAATGGGACCCCTATGTGAATTGAAGTTGGTTTACAAAAAAGGGAAATTGATACATATGGTTTTAGTTGTTTTGGTTTGTGTTGTCACTAACCTAGGGGCCACTCTAGACAAAAGACACGAGGACACTAGAATCTGGTCTCGGTGTGTTGAGCCTAGCGAGAATTAAATTACATAATGGTTGAAACTTTAAACCAGGAGCCCCCCTTTCTCTGACAGTTTTGTGCATATACTTTAGAGGATGCTGAGGAAGACGAATGAAGAGCAGGTGTATTTAAACTTTACTAGAATTTAAGAGGATGTCCTTTTGGTCAATAATCCCTCTGTGCAGCTCTTTGCAAATAGGCTGCCACTGCTTTTGATCATTCAATGTAAACAACTTTACAGGGGCTTATTCCACAAGTGTTTACAATGCAATGTCAACACAAGTCCTAGAACCAATCTTACTCTCTTTGTGAAAGTGACAGGAGAAGCCTCATTGGTTGCATATGGGTGTCTTCGTAATGGGTAGAATTCTGGCCTTGTCCTTCAGTGATTTGGAATTAAAGATATTGCGTTAGCCAAACTGGGAGGTCCTCCAATTTTAAGGATGTTGTAGAGTGTGGGATGCTCATGGTTGTTTTGCAATCGAAACCCTGCTTGCTCTGAGGGCAATTATGTGCAGTACTGTAAGCCAAAAGGGATTGTCAGTCACTTCAGCCACGCATTCTTTAACTCAAGTAATTTTGTTTAATTAACTTTTATAATTGCAAAGTCATTCATTCCTTGCTCTCCTCCAGGACTCTGGGAGTGGTCTTTCAGAGTGAGATCTTCAACTACAACCGTTACAGCAACTACACAATGGACTCTATGGACTCATGGTCTTACATGAACAGTCCAGTGCTGGAGCAGAACCACTCCAAACCCAAACTCCAACCAGGAGATGACATTACAGCAATCACAATGCTCTACGAACAGTGCAAGGTATATAGCACAATGATAACTACAAAATAATATTATAATAATAATATTATAATATAAATAATATTATATTATATTATATATTATATTATACTAACCCTTAAAAGTACTTAAATTAATTTTTATCTGGATTTATAATGCATAAATAATCAGTCAATCAAGTTTTTAAGTTTTCCTCATCTAGACATTGATCTTTGCAGTATACCAATAACTGTTGTTTACTTTGAAAAATTTCCTAATTGAACTGTATTTTCTTAGAGCCAGAAAGAACAGAAAGTGACTGCTAACCGGCACAGTGTCTGCAAATCCAGTGAAAGGTGAGCAACATTAAAATGCAGCTTTTCTGGTTGTCTGTATTGGGGTCAAAATGAACTGACAGAATCAAATTGTTTTTTTGTTGTTGTTGTTGTTGTTGTTTTTTTTTTTTTTTTTTTTTACAAATGTAAGACTACTGCTACCCTGCACGTGTAAATAAGTGATTAGACTAATCCCCAAATCACACATCTCAGTGATTGTTTCAGCCCTCTTTCCACCCATCCATTCATTCTCTTTATTGTCATTCCTTCATTGCTCACTGGGGGTCCATGTAAATATATACTAAGGCCTATCCATCCTGGTGCTACTACTGATTGTGCTAACTGATGGGAAATGTGCATATAGAAACTCAAACAAAGAAAAGAGAAATGGTGAGATTAGTGGCCAAATAGTACCTAGTCATACTAAAAGCTCTATTCCTTTCAAGTAGATTACTTGAATTAACTTAAAATCCCACATAAAACAAATAGAAAAATATTTCTTTGGAGTGAACATTGCATTTTTTGATAGTAGATTATGTGACTTGTTTCAGTATATTGTGCTCACATTGTTATCTCCCCATTTAGAACACCAGCCACCAAAAATGGGCTTGATACATCCACTGTGTTGAAAATGTCAGACTCCGTTCCCTCCGGTTACTCCCAGGACATGCTGTGCTCCAAACCTGTGTCCACGCCTGCCACCTTAAATAACTACACCACAATGACCAGTGTCATGGCAGACACATATGACAAACATGAGCTCAACAACATCTTTGACTCACTGCTGCAGAGGTGGCCGGAAAATTCTGCCTTTCCTGACCCCAGCCCTGAGGTAAGCTATCGCAACATTTTTGCAAGAACCGGGAGTCAAGGGTGGGTAGAGCTTTTCTGGTAAAATATGGTACGCTATGCTGGTCTATTTATATATGTAGGAATCATGCACCTAAAACATTGGAAGTATATTTATGATTATTTACTAAATGTACTTCATAAACAACTTCATAATACACTTCTCATTGTAATGCAGTGATATTAACTGTATTTTTTTCTTTCTCTAATCCAGACTCTTCAATACACTGATCCATTCCCAGGGGAGCAGTCCAGTCCAGTCTACTCTGGCTCCTACATTGACTCCCCGCAGGAATATTTCAGAAGCAGCTTCCAGTTCTCTCTAGGGGCACCTGCAGCTACTCCATACAAAGCCAGTGAACTCCCTATGGTCTACCTGAACAAGGGCCAGTTCTACCCCATTACGTTGCATGGAATCGACCACTCTTCAGGGGTCACAGCTACCAAAGTCAGGGTAATTTATTTAATGACAATGATACAAAATTAAGTTAAATGGCTTGAATGAGAAATATGAGGACTGTGTCAAACTTGGTTCAATACTTTACCTCTCATTTCAACTAATTTATTTTAGATTTTTGTTCTTATTTAAAGCAACATTATCTTTAAACCAGATTTAGAAATTTAGTGTACAATAATTAAATTGGTCAGATCGTCAAGTCTTTTTTCTTTTATTTCCACTACAATACTTGTAGTTATTTTTTCCATTACATTTGGTTCTACCTGTAGTTACATAAATAATCACCTCCTATTGTTCACAAGTTTCATCTATCCCTATGGCTGATGAATTGATGCATTCTTTGTATGTCACTCAATCAGCCCTTCCCAAAACCCTCCCTAGGAAACTGGTGACTAATTTCAGGTACATTTGGGCTGGTGCGAATGAATGCACATCATGCTGGCATTGCACGTATCCTTATTATTAAAGCCAATGGTGTAATCCAGCTAAAGAGCAACAGAAACATGACCGATTTTTCTAAATGTCTCAGTAGAAACCAAGGTGTGGTGTGACACAAGACCTTGCTTTGTTGAAAATAAGAATAAACACAAACATAGCTATTCATTGAAGACAATGTGAGGAGAATGGCTGGATTTGTAGTGACAAATGACTTTTAAAATGGGTAGTTCTGCCCCATACAAACAGAATCCTAATTGTGTCCTGTTTCCTTTCCCAGATGGTGGTGATGGCTGTCTTTGAAAACGACAAAACACCAGAAATGCAATTGAGATTCTGGAATCACTGGCATGCGCGCCAGCCAACTATCAGACAGAGGGTTATTGATATAGGTAAGCAGTATCATCAGTAAAATGAAATAAAGAAGAAATGCAATGAAACTGTGAACTTTTTGATTTGATATGTTTTTTTTTTTCATTAACAGCTGATTTCAAAGAGGTTTTCAATAGCATTAGCAATATTGAAGAAGTGGCCTTCAATGCTCTCTCCTTTGTGTGGAATCCTAATGAAGAAGCCAAGGTAAATCTATCTGCAAATCTATCTGTGTGTGTATATGCAAAGCCTTTTTGGAAAGTACATGACATGCTGGGAAGGTGTAAGAGAGGAGTGGCAAACAGACAAAGGGAGCGGAGGAATGTCAGATATGTAGTAGGCCTTGGGGTTCCTGTCAACGCACCGGCAAGTGCTGCAGTAACAGGCAAGAGGAAATGCTGCCCAACTGCAATGCAAGGTGGATGCATACTTTTACAAAGGGGCTAAAGCTAATAATGGTCAGTGAATAGAATTCTCTAAATGGAATAAAAACTCAAAAACATCTTATGGCATATGTTACTGCAATGCTAAAAATGCTTGAAATAAGTGTGTAGTATGCATGTAGTAGTAGTAAATATAGTTCACCTAAATTTCTTTTGGAGCAAATCATCTTCCTTTTGCAACTTTTGCAGAAAAATTATTACTTTCACTACATATTTAAATTCAAGCCAACTGAGTCTTTTGCTCCGGTGTCCAAGTCAAATATGTATGTATGGGTAAAAATAATAGAATTATTGAATATTCTAGTCATCTAAATTCATGTAGATATCCATTCTTTGCAGTGAAAGTAGGAGACTCAAGTCATTTTTTTAAATTGTATTTTTGCAGGTGTATATAGGCATCAACTCCCTCAGTACAGACTTCTCTTCCCAGAAGGGTGTCAAAGGCCAGCCACTGAATCTGCAAATTGACACTTATGACTTCAGCTCAGGGACCAACCGCCTAATCCATCGTGCGGCTTGCCAAGTCAAAATCTTTTGTGATAAGGTAGGAGACAAATAATGCAATAAAAGGTTGCATAGCCAAGCCTAGTGTTGTGAGAGTGTATACTAACACCTGACTTGTTTGTAGGGTGCAGAAAGAAAGATGAGAGATGAGGAAAGAAAGAGGTCCAAGAGGAGAGGCAAGAGTGTTGATGCTAACGGTGAGTCGTACACTGCTTTTTGGGATTTTCTACTTCTGCAAAAACATACTAAATCTCTTTACAGTTGCTTCAATTAAGTATTATTACCTTGATTAAAGTACAATGTAATTGTGAAAATAAGAAAAAAGTAAGAGAAAAATATTGCACTTGGCATAACAGGAAAAAACATTCTATTACTCAAATCTAGTCCAAATCAACAAGAAACAATTCTTAACTGAAGCATTTTCAGCATTTTGCCAATATGTTGTACATTATTTACAGTAATAACAGTTGCCCTACATATACATTTTTATATATTACATCAAATTTATGATTAACAAAAATGTGTGCATTCTTTATCTACAGCAAACAAGGCCCCAATGAGCAACTCGAGTGACTCCACATTCTTCCAGCGCATTGATGATCATGTCACAGTTCCAGTCCTTTTCATCCCAGAGACTCACCTCTCCAGCATGCGTGTATCTGTAAGACGTTTCCCTATAACCTGCAGGCTGTGGGATTCCAAATGGGGAAAACCGAGTGTGGGAAAGAATGTGTCAGGAAAAGGGGAGGTGAAACCAAAAATGAGGCAAACTCTAGGTCGAAACCAGGCACATGGAGTACAAGCCGCTACAGCTCCATATCATCATGTAAAATTATCATCTGCCACTTTCCCTGGGACTATGGTGCTTAATGCTTGTGCAAACAGTTGTGTCGGGGCAGGTCAATTTTCCCACTATTATCATAAAGAATGGACAAAACCAAATGTATAGTTTGCCTTGGCTTGGTTGAAATCCATTCAGAATCTTTAAGTTATGGGAAATGCCGAAGTGACTGTGATAACACTGACTACAAGCACTGTTCTGATAATGCTGTTGCGCAATGCTCCATTTCCAGCTCTAATCTCACTTTTCATCTTTGTCTGTTTCTAGGCCACTCCTTTGGATGAAAGCGAAAGGTAAGCATTGAAACTCATGTACACATAAAACATCATCAGGTTTCTGACCTAACTGAACTGTCTAAATTTAGGGGACCTTTCAGGAGGCTGTATCCAGACAGAGAAGTGAGCAGCTCTCCTCCAAGCAAGCTCGCCAGGCAGGAAGATCCAAAACAAGGTACAGTATTTTGAAGGCAATATATTATAATATGATAGTATAATTCTATCTATTAAAGTCATATTTTTCTCATATATGCCTTTCTCTCATAATAGTTCTTCTCTATGTAAGAACAAGTACTGAAGAAATCTTTGATGCACTCATGCTTAATACTCCAACCCTTGCTGGTCTGAAAGAAGCTGTAAGTACAGTTTAGTTCATCATGTTTTAAAGTGCACTTTATACATTGCCATTGTGTTATAATTTTGCCAACATTCATTTTGTCTTCCATTTCAGCTTTCACAAAAGTATGGCATGCAAGCAGACACTATTGGGAAAATCTTCAAGAAGTGCAAACGGGGGTAAGTGTCTGGTGGAGTGCGTGTCCTTTAGATCACAACGATAGCGTGCAAGCAGGTTTTTGCCTCTTTTAGTCTTGCCTTAAGGAAACATAGCCTGACAAACCGGGTTGATGGGTTCCCTCTCTACCCACAGGAATTTGTTAATTGCAGCATGTATAACTGCAGACTAGAGATGGTGAAAAGATTTTTTATTGTTTTTGTAACTACCAAATATGACTCATAGCTTATTATGTTTTTGAAACCCATAGTTTGGTTGGTGTTGAAAGGTTAAAGGACGAATACAAACCTAAACGGGTGACTATCCATTTCATTAACTGGCCAATGCATAAAGTCACTTAAGTTTGTCATGGTAGTTTAATAAGAGGTCCAAAAGGGCACCTGAATAGTTCATCCCAGTACCTTGACAGGGTTGAAAAGGCTCTGGGTGATTTTCCTTCTTGCCAGCGGCACTGAAGGCAAAACTTAGGGAACTGGTTGGGCTACATTCTCTCCCGTTTGCTTAGCTTCCTCCCTGCACCTCTGCTTAGCACTTCAATCAAGCATGTCCCTGCAGGCGTTGTGTCATTAAAGGTTAAAGCATCCAGGTTGGGGTGGGGAGGTGGAACAAGTGGCCTGATTTATAACCAACGGCAAAAGCTTCTTTGCTTTTTAACTGCCACTGCAGCTGTGGCTGATGTTAAAATTCCTCACCAATCAGTGTGACATTTCTTTTTGGGCAATTACAAGTGTCAGAATATTACTTTTTTTCCCCTCAATTATAGTAGAGAAAAGCATGGAGGCCATTGAAATACATTACTTTTTTTTTTGTTATTTATTTTCCATGTTTTTGTAAGGTAATTTCAGAATCATAAAGAAGACTACATCTACAAAAAGTTTTACTCTGTCACAGTTTGTTTGTTACAGTTCGTCTCTTTATTGCATATGATTTCTTTGTTATTAATTAACATCAGTTATGAAGAAAATGTTGAGGGTTCTGTATGGCTATGACCCAAGATTTATTTTACTTTGTGTCTGTTTTAGGATTTTTGTCAACATGGACGACACCATTGTGGAACACTATACCAACCAGTCGGCCTTCCTCATCGAAATGTCAGAAGCTGCTGGGCAGATTCAGTTGACTCTGGTGGAAGTATGAAAATAATCCCTGCTTTCCCATTGGTCGCCGTGAAGAACCGACCAATCACAGTTGCCGTCTGTAATAGCACTGTTCAATTAAAGACTCTTAAGCTGTGAACAGCTGTATACATATGCATCAGCATTTTCACAATTTCAGTTTTACAGATTTTGTAAATATTCCCAAATTGTATTCATATTTTAATCAATTGCAAAGATCAAGGCTGTGTATTTATGTAAATAGATTTAATATGATAGTGTTATATGAGAATTCATTACCCAACCATTTGCATTGGATAATGTATTTCATTGTATTATTTTTATATTTATATATATATATATATATATATATATATATATATATATATATATATATATATATATATATATATATATATATATATATATATATATATATATATATATATATATATATATATATATGCTTTTTCAATGTAATTATCATTTCTCCAATTAAGACCCAGCAGTGTCTTTCAGTCCCAAAAAGGAAGGTTCCAATATCAACATGATCGTTTACTGGTTCCTGTTAGTTTCATGACCAAACATAATTGTCACACATTTCTCTCCAATTCATCAATTCAGAGGACATTTCTTTATCATACGGTGTAACCACAACTATAGGTCAGTTACGAACTTTCATCAAAATGTACCCGTGTGTTCAAACCAATGTTGTTGTTCAATGCATCATTTCAAAGCATATACTTGTAATTTCACTATGCATTGTTTTGTATGAGTCATATCTTGCCTCTTTTATATGAAAAAAAAAAGAAAACAGAAAAAAGCATCTCTGATGTCATTTTTTTATCCCGCTCACTCATGGTTGCAATCAACTAGAAACAAAAGCCTCAAAGAATTATGCAAATACTACTTTCATGTCAAGTGTTATTTGTTAGACATAACTCCAAGTATTGTTAACAACCCTAACAGTTTAAAGCAAGTCATAACAACAAACTGACTAATCAATCCTGTTGAACCCACTAGCTACCTCTTTATCATGAGTCTGTGTCCGTCACAGCCAGGGCTCTACAGAGCGCCCATTTCACTCGCATTTGCGAGTAAATATTTCGTCGTGCGAACGAGGAAAACAAAACAGTCGCACCAGTGCGAGTGCTTCTGCAGCCACAATAAGGAGAACTGCGCACACACGTAACTGACGAGCTAAACGTTCTAAATGTGTCAAACATTAGGGGCGCAGTCACATTAGGACTTTAGAATCGTGCCCAAGCCTGGATCGCCCCTAAAGCGCGGCACACATGCCCAGCGCGAGCGAACCGAGCCCAGGCACGACACCTCCGACCGCGCACGACCCCAGCATACAAGCTCCGCGTGTGCAGCGATATCACTCAGACGAACAAACTCCGCTTAAAAACACACCCATGCCCACCTTCAACGAGGAGCGCGCACCGCAGCAGGACCCACACCTGTCCCACCACTCAGTAAACACCCCTGTGCCACTGGACTTCCTCCTCCGACAAAGTGAGAGTTTTGTCTCGGTCTTGTCTCGGACTCGAGCACATTTGGACTCGGTCTCGTCACGGACTCGGGGTCTGAATACTGAGTGCTGTCATATATCATTACGGCCGCTACTGCGGGCAATAAACTTGTACCGGTGTTCAGGACCTGTGCGCTGGAGCCCGCGGACACTGCGCGGCACCACAGCGCCACCCTCAGCCTGCATCACAGGGCAGGTTAAACATCTCACCTGTCCATCCGCCTCACGTCAAATACGCCAATACTAATTTTATGTCCGTGTCCGCACAGAGCAGACCTACGGCACAGAGCAGGCGATATGTGGGCTGAAGTTTTCCAAATTAATCTGTTTGTCACAATGTGCGTTTTGTGTGGTAAATGTGCAGAGGCTAATAACCACTGTAAAACCAGTAAGAGAATGTAACTCCAGTTAGGAATTTGAAAATACAGGTTTGAAAATCCTACCCACTTTTTACACTTTGAAACAGTTTTGTGTAAAGTGCAGTGGAAGTTCTCTTAAAGAAGAGGTTCTCAAACTGTGGTGAGGGTCCAAAAAGGGCCACAGAGTGTTTCAGTGCAGTACAGTTTGTTTGGCTTATTTTACGTCTAAATATTAATCAGATAAAATGAAGATATATTTATAAAAACATTGCGATCATGCAGGAAAAGTACAGTCATAATTCTTTTGTTTTTTTGTATTAAATTTATTCAGGGTTGGTGTTGGTGTGTGCAAGTTCTGCACTGTAATAATCGTTCAAACGAAAACCTACTTGTGCCCCCATGTCTTTTTTCTGTGCTCCTAAAATTTTTAACTTAGGGGCACGTGTGCTCCTGAAAAAAAAGTTAGTGTAGAGCCCTGGTCACAGCACATCTTAGATCTCTGCTTGTGGAAAATAAATTAGTTTTTTAATGATTATTTTCAAGGATTTTATGACACATTTATTTAATCTAATGCCAATGTTTCCCATTGTCATCCTGTGCATTGTTGTGTGACCTTAAATGCTGTCCTGTGATTAAGACATGTCCCAAGGAGTGTCGGTTACTGAATCAGCCCTCATGTGGAGGCTGTTTGAGGAAGCCGTTTTTGGAAGAACAGGTTTGGCAAAGTGCATTGTAACAGGTGTAACATTCTTGTAAATACTGTATAAACACAGGTGGGTTCAGTGTACAGTATACTCAGTACAAGTCTTGTAAAACATTTGATGATTTCTTTTAATCAAGCACCCCTCAGATATTTGACCACGTGAGGACATTGTTACTTATCCTTATTGTTGACCATAGTGGAAATTAGTTTTTGGTTCACCAATATGTGACTCATCAATTATTCCATCAAATCTTTGCAATCTATCCATCCATCTTCTCCCGCTTAATCCAGCTGGGTCTCATAGCACCTGACCCCCCCTATGAACAGGAGGGTGGACGTCATGGTCCTTGATGTTAGTTCATAAGGGTGCTGGCATGTTTTGAGTTGATGGGGGAAACTGGAGTGCCTGGAGGAAACCCATCCAGACACGGGAAGAACATGCAAACTCCACACAGAAAAGCCCGGGCATCGAACCCGCAACCTTTTTGCTGTGAGGCATGAGTGTTGCCACTCAGCAACCGTGCCGCCATCTTTGCAATCAATTAATAAATTGTAAAATGTTAGGTTTTAAAATAAGTATGCTGCATAAACAAAGTGCTATTTTTAATGACTACTGCAGTCTCAAAATTATTCAACCCCCAGAGCAGAATTCCTCATAACAGCACACTTTAACCCGCACACCAGAGGCAACCAATCAAGGGCTTCAATAGTTGCATCAGATGTGCTTGACATAGAACCCTTCAAATAGCTGGACTGTAGACAGTGACATTTCATTGCATGTTAAAAATATGGCTAAGTCAAGAGAATTGTCCAAAAAGTTCAGAGAAGAGATCACTGCCTTGCACAAACAAGGAAAAGGATACAAAAATATAGCAAAGGCACTGAATGTTCCTAGAGATACAGCTGGAAGCATACTTCAAAAGTTTAAAGTTAAAGGAACAGTGGTACACTACCTGGACATGGCAGAAAGAGGAAACTATCAATGGCTGCCACCAGAGTCCTGAGCAGGCAGGTGGTAAGAAACCCTCGACTGATTGCCAAAGACCTGCAGCAAGACTTGGTGGCAACAGGCACTGAGGTTTCTGTTTCCACAGTAAGAGGTATACTGAACGCTGAAGGGTTCTATGCCCGAACTCCAAGACGTACACCACTACTGACCAAAAGGCACAAAAAAAGTTGTCTCTAATTTGCTTAAAACTATATAAATAAGCCAATGAGGTTTTGGGATTCTGTTCTGTGGAGGGATGAAACAAAATTGGAACTTTTTGGGCCAATGGATCAGTGGTACAATGAGTAATATTCAGAGGCCGTCGCCCGGATCGGCGTCACCGGCGCCCTACCCTGGATCCAGGCTTGGGGCAGGAGCTCGAGGGCAGGCTGGTGGCCAGGCCTTCTCCCATGGGGTCCGGCCAGGCAAAGCCCGAAGGGACGACATGGGACTGCCCTCTCCTGGACCCACCATCCGCAGGAGGAGCCATAGGGGCCGGGTGCAGAGAGATCTGGGCAGTCAAAGGCGGGGGCCTAGGCAACCGGATCTCCAGACATGGAGACTAGCACTGAGGGGCAAGGAGCCTGAGCTTGTGCAGGAGGTCGAGCTAGATATAATCTGCCTCACCTCCACGCACAGCTTAGGTTCCGGAACCCAACTCCCGTCACGTCCTCCGAAGAGGAGCCAGAGGCTGGAGACTCACCCATCACCCTGGCTGAAGTCACTGAGGTGGTTGGAAAGCTCCTTGGTGGCAATGCTCCAGGGGTGGATGAGATCCGTCCTGAGGACCTTAAGTCTCTGGGTGTTGTGGGTCTTGACTGTCATGCCTCTGCAACATCGCGTGGCGGTCAGGAACAGTACCTCTGGACTGGCAGACTGGGGTTGTGGTCCCTCTGTATAAGAAGGGGGACCGGAGGGTGTGTTCCAACTACAGGGGAATCACACTCCTCAGCCTCCCCGGTAAAGTCTCTGCCAGGGGACTGGAGAGGAGAGTCCGGCCGATAGTCGAACCTCAGATCCAAGAGGAGCAGTGTGGTTTTCGGCCTGGTAGTGGAACACTGGACCAGATCTACACCCTCCATCGGGTGCTCGAGGGTTCATGGGAGTTTGCACAACCAGTCCACATGTGCTTTGTGGACCTGGAGAAGGCATTGGACCGTGTCCCTTGTGGTGCCCTGTGGGGGGTGCTCTGGGATTACAGGGTCCAGGGCTCTTTGCTAAGGGCTGTCCGGTCCCTATATGACCGAAGCAGGAGCTCTGTTCGCATTGCCGGCAGTAAGTCAGACCTGTTCCTGGTGCATGTTGGACTCCACCAGGGCTGCCCTTTGTCACCGGTTCTGTTCACTGTATTTATGGACAGAATTTCTAGGGCCGGAGGGGGTCCAGTTCGGGGACCACAGGATCTCTTCTCTGCTGTTTGCGGATGATGTTGTCCTGTTGGCTTCATCAAACCAGGACCTGCAGCACTGGGGCGGTTTGCAGTTGAGTGTGAAGCGGCTGGGATGAGAATCAGCTGTTCCAAATCCGAGGCCATGGTTCTCGACCGGAAAAAGGTGGTTTGCCCTCTCCGGGTGGGGAGTCTCTGCCTCAAGTGGAGGAGTTCAAGTAACTTGGGGTCTTGTTCACGAGTGAGGGGAGGATGGAGCGTGAGATTGACAGGTGGATCGGTGCAGCGTCGGCAGTGATGTGGTCATTGTATCAGACCGTTATGGTGAAGAGGCTCTTGATTTACCGGTCAATCTACGTTCCTCCCCTCACCTATGGTCATGAACTCTGGGTAATGACGGAAAGGACGAGATCGCGGATACAAGCGGCTGAAATAAGTTTCCCCCACAGAGTGGCCGGGCGCTCCCTGAGAGATAGGGTGAGGAGCTTGGTCACACAGGAGGAGCTCAGCGTAGAGTCGCTGCTCCTCCATGTCGAGAGGAGCCAGCTGAGGTGGCTCGGGCATCTGGTCCAGATGCCTCCTGAATATCTCCCTCGGGAGGTGTTCCAGGCATGTCCCACCGGTAGGAGGCCCCGGGGAAAACCCAGGACACGCTGGAGGGACTATGTCTCTCGGCTGGCCTGGGAATGCCTTGGGAAAATGACCAACTACAAACCTAAAACTCTACACTCCACTGATGATCTGCCTCTAGCCAACAGCTACAGCTTTCTACTGTTGTTTTGATGAGCCATCAAGCACCTCTCACACCTCCAACCGTCCCAACAATAGAGACTATCTGGACACTCATCTCCCTACCTCCCCCGCTTCCCCCACACCAGAGCCATCTCTGTCCTTTCATAATTCATGAGGAAGATGTGAAGAAGCAGTTCACAAGGATGAATGCCCGGAAAGCCCCTGGCCCAGATGGTCTCTCTCCTGCCACCCTGAGACACTGTTGCTAATGAGCTGGCCCTGGTGTTTACGGGTATCGTCAACTCTTGGAGGCGTGTCATGTGCCTGCCTGCTTCAAAACCTCCACCATAGTTCCCGTCCCCAAGAAGCCAAGGACCACTGGAATCAATGACTACAGATCTGTGGCTCTGACATCTGTGGACATGAAGTCATTGGAGCACCTGGTTCTGGCCCACCTCAAGACCCCTTCTAGACCTCCTGCAGTTTGCCTACAGAGCCAACAGGTCTGTAGACGATGCCATCAACATGGCTTTACACTCCATCCTGCAGCATCTGGACTCCCCGGGAACCTATGCCAGGATCCTGTTTGTTGACTTCAGCTCTGCCTTCAACACCATCCGCCTAGACCTCCTCCAAGGCAAGCTGTCCCAGATGAATGTGCCTAATCCTCTCTGCAGGTGCATCACTGACTTTCTGATGACAGGAAGCAGCACGTGAGGCTGGACAAGAATGTCTCGGACTCCCAGACCATCAGCACCAGCCTCCCCCAAGGCTGTGTTCTTTCTCCTCTGCTCTTCTCCCTGTACACCAACTGCTGCACCTCCTACCACCAGTCTGTCAAGCTTATCGGACTCATCTCAGACGGGGATGAGTCTGCCTACATGACGGAAATTGATCATCTGGTGTCCTGGTGCAGCCAGAACAACCTGGTGCTTAATGCCCAGAAGATAGTGGAGATTATTGTGGACTTTAGGAAGCACACAGCCCCACTTCCCCCCATCATCCTGACCAACACCCTCATCACTACTGTGGACTCATTCCGGTTCCTGGGGACCACCATCACCCAGGACTTCAAATGGGAGCCCACCATCACCTCCGCAGAGACAATGGTGCACTTCTAACACTACAATCATCAAGTCCATCCTCACCTTCTCCATCACTGTGTGGTGCTGGAGCCAACATCAGGGACAACTGCAGCGTGTTGTGTGCTCTGCTGAGGTGATTGGTTGTAGCCTCCCATCTCTACAGGACCTGTACACCTCCAGGACACAGACACGTGCAAGTCAGATCGCATCTGACCCTTCTCACTCTGGTCATGGACTTTCTGACCTGCTCCCCTCAGGCAGGTGGCTACAGTCCAGAACCTCTCGCTATAAAAACAGTTTCTTCCCCCCTCTGTTTCAGTCACATGTCCCTGTGCTGTATTTTTTTGCACCTGTCTGTTTTGCACTGATCATTACCTGCACTGTTATACTCTTGTAAATTTGTATATTTTAAAGTTACATTATAGTTTAATGCTTTCTACTTTATTTTATTTTATTTATTGCATGGTTAGTAGTGTTTGTCTATGTTTTGCTGTAAACATAGACATGTAAACATGCTGTAAGTACTGCCGCAATTTCCTAATGTTTCTGAACCTGTTTAGTAGTTCACTCATATGGCAGTAAAAAACATTCTGATTCTGATTCTGTTGCCAATGCCAGGCCTAGGGGAAAGCTGGGCAGTAGCAAGTGGCACACTGCTAGGGTCAGACTGTGTAGCCTAAAGGTGTGGTGTTGCTGGGGATAGACGGAGAGGAGACATGTTAGTCTGACCACAGCTTGTTTAATTCTCACAATCATTCAATTTGATTCAGTTCAATTTACTCATTCTCTAAAAAATAATGTGATTAATAAAACAATAAATGACCATAAATAAATACGTGGTAAACAAATACTTGGTAATAGACGATAAAATAATGTGTATTTACTCAAAACCCAAAATAGACAATAAAATAATCTGTAAAGTACAAATAAATATACACTGCTCAAAAAAATTAAAGGAACACTTTGAAAACACATATCTTAATGTAGAAAAAGTATATGTTGGATATCTATACAAGTCTTAGGAACAAAAGGCTTTGAGCTCTTTTAATGGAAATAAACAACATCTGCACTAGAGCAGCAACAATGAGACAACCCCTAAAACAGGACTGGTTTTACATGTGTCATTTCAAGTTTTTCCCTCTTGGCCTTTTTTGGCTGGTTTTCCATTAGTGCTACTTTGGCTACAGTGATTATCACTACTGGAGGTATGAGGCCATTCCTTAACCTTATAGAAGCTGCACAGATCATCCCACTTCTTCAGGACGGTACATCCGGACGTGCTGTGGCAAGGAGATTTAATGTGTCTCCCAGCACAATCTCCAGAACCTGGAGAAGCCAAGGAGAACGCTCTGCTGCCTGCACCCATTGTCAGACCCTACGCTGGTGCAGTAGGTCCTGGGTTCCTCCTGATGCACGACAGTGCCCAGGCTCATCATGAACTGCAACTGGTAACAGAATTCAAACATTTAGGTCCTGTTGGATTCCACACTTTCCTTCAAGAAACATGTCAAAATGACATCTCGCACAATTAAGTGTAATATTTCCAATTTTAATCAAATTAAAAGATCTTTAACAGATAAAGCTGCCATGATGTTCTTGCACTGTATGATTTTTTCCCATGTAAGCTATTGTATAACAAGCTGGTCTCTGACAGGGGTGACAATTCTAAAACCAATAGAAGGGCTTTATAAAAAAAGGCTTGAAAATTATGGACAAAAAAACTTCACCTTTCATCACTGTAACATCCTTTCAAAGTATAATCTCTTGAGCTTTGAAAACTTCATAAAATTTAAAAATGCATGTCTCATATACAAGAGCTTACATGGGCTGGCACCACCACGTCTAAAAGAATACATTAAACACAGGAGCACTTCATTAAGAACTACCAGAGCAATAGGTAGAGGCGACTGTGAGGTTCCAGGGAGAAAAACTTCTTTTGGTCAAAATGTTCTATCATATAAAGGCTGTGGCCAGTGGAACAGTCTGCCCACTTTTGTAAGAGAGGCACCAACTTTTACAATGTTTAAAAGTTACCTAAAGGAGTGGCTAAGATCAACTCAAACATGTCAATTCAATTCAATTTATTTTTGTAACAACAGTTTCCTCTAAGGCCGTTCCAAGATTTGGATGAGTAAAACATATACACAGACATATCAAAACAGGAATAAACAACATTCATGTAAAGCAGCAAATGAAACATGGTCCAGTCATCCCCTGTCCTTAGACCCTCCTTCTCAGCAAGGAAAAACTCCAAAAAACCCAGGGTCCTGGGAAAAAGAAGAAACCTCGGGGAGAACTACAGTGAAGGAGAGATCCACTCCCATGGACGGACAGGCTGCAGGCTCTTATAGATTGTGCTCACATGCACAGCATGTGAGCACAATCTATAAGAGCCTGCAGAAACTTTAGGGCTGGTGCAATACATTCAGTATTTTAGGACTGGTGCAATACACTCAGCACTTTCAAACTGGTGCAATACATTCAGCACTTTAGGACTTGTGCAATACATTTAGCACTTTAGGACTAGTGCAATATGAATTGTGTAACCCTCCTGAGTTTGTTTTTTTGATTATTTTTGATTGTGAATCGCTCCTGTGTGTAATCTGTGTGTTTAATGTACTGTTCTCTGGTTTTTGTTGTGGTTATTAGAGGAACCCCAAAGCAGAGACAGAAGGCAGGAGCAGTATTAACAAAGTTTATTGGTACAAAACCAGACAGGCAGAGGAGGCAGGGAGCTGGCCGGCAGTTGACGATCACAGGTAGTGATGGGAAAAATGAACCCGAGCGCCGAAGCTTGTGCCGAGCAAAATGGGCATGGAAAAGTGAAGCTTCCCGTTTCAAAAACACCAAAACCACGTGACCGAAGCTCCACTCACTGAGGATGACGTCATGCTTCATTTGCCGGTTCACTTCCTTTATAAGCGCTTTGAATCCGGCGGCCCCTTGTGGGTGTTGTCGGCGTTTGTAGTGAGTGAACTTGTTGGAGAGAGTCTGTATTTGAGAAATGACTGAATCCTTTTGTGAACTTGTACAAAGAATATTCCTCTCGTCTTGGTGTAAGTAACAGGCACTTTATTCTTTCACTCTGGTAAAATGGGTGTCTGAGTTTTAAATTATATTTATTTTGGTCTGGGCACATTCTGCTATCACATAATGCACAAATAAATCCTCTCCCTTTACAGATGGAGCCTGCTAGAAAAAGGAAGACTTCCCCTATATGGAGATATTTTGAAATGATCTCGCACAATAAGGTGTCAATAAATTGGGCTGAGCCTAATGACCCTTACTGTATTTGAAGGCTCTCTAATGTGAAGAAATGATTGTTGTAGTAGAAACTTAAATTACATAGTAAGCTAATTGATGTAGGCCTCAGTTCCACAAGCATTTACTTAATTTCTAGTCAGCAAACATTTGCTGACTAGAGAATGAATGAGCTGCGAACCAAATGCAGAAAAGTTGCCACATACTTCAGAACAAGTACCACTGCAAAAGAGCGACTGTTCCAACTCCAGCTCCAGATGGGAGGACAACCCCTTAAGATGATTATTGAGGTGGACACGCGTTGGAACAGCACTTTCTTGATGTTCAAATGCGCATATGAATTAAAAGAATCTGTCAGCGCAGCCCTCACCACACTGAACACTGATGTAGCCCCATTAACAGCTTCAGATTATGATATTATGAAGGAAGCACTCGTTATTTTGGGGCCATTTTACGAGGCTACTGTGGAGCTGTCGAGTGAGAAAAAAAGAGTCTTCCTCCAAAGTAATTCCACTGATGGCCATGGTGCATCATGCGGTTGTTAACAGATCTTCTGAACTCACCAATATAATTACAAATAATCTTGCTGAAAGCCTGACAAAAAGACTAAAAGAGCATATTTTTCATATGGAAACAGTTAGTATGTTAACATTGCCAACTCTCTGTGAAAGCACAAGAAGCAATTAATTGCTTAAAAAACGAATGCGTGCATCTTATGAGAAGCGCCACATCTGCTGAAGCTGCTCCTGTGGATCTTTCTAGCAATTCGGGTAAGAAAATTACTTTATATTTTCACATCAAGAGTCCTAACTCTATATAGGCTCTTGTTTATATTTTTGTTAATAGGTTCCCTTTGGAAGCCTTTTGACCAAACAGTTGAGAGCAGCCGAAGCACCTCCAGCATTTTTGCAGACGCAACTATTGAAGTTGATCACTTCCTCCTGAAACGTCACAAGAACAGAAGATCCAATAGTGTACTTGAGCAGAGCAAAGCGCCTATATCCAAATCTTTATAAACTAACAAGAATTTATTTGTGTTCTCCGGCATCTTCAGTGCCATGTGAAAGAATATTTTCTAAAGCCGGAGAAATAATTTCTAAAAAGAGAAATCGACTAAATCCAAAAACTTTGGAAAAGATAGTTTTTTTGAATAAAAATGAATGCAAACAAGATTCCGATTTCAGGCATGTTTATTGTAACACTGTTAATAACAATGAGAATATGCATTTTCTATTTCAAGATCGTGTCCTGTTTCAATCAAACCGCCTAACGTTTGCTGTACATTAAATGAACACCAGATGGCAGCATTTTGAAGCTTCACTAATGAACCTCTTGGTGAAGCAATAGTCCGGTGCGCTCCAATGGTTCATGGCGCTTCATTTTTCCCATCACTAATCACAGGGCGAAAAGACAGGTCACCAGAAGGATCCAGGCATGGAGGGAAACTGGACAAGAGAGGAATAGCAGGTAAACAAATATCCAGGTAAGTAATCCACAAAGAACAAACACTAGCACTACCGAACAGGACGGAATGATCTGGCAGTTTGGTGCTTGCGACGGCCAGGCTAAATACTCAGGCTGATGAGTAAACGAGCAGCAGGTGTCCCTCGTCTGCAGCACCAGAAGCCACACCCCCTGCCACACACTGCCCTATGGGATAAACACAAAAGAGGGAGGGGGAAACAAAGCACAAACTAAACCATAACAGTTTTATTATATGTGTGACCTTTTAATTGGCACCATCAACCTGTCCAGGGACAACAGATGGAAATTAGCCTGTGGCTATAATCTGGCATATTTACATATGTATCATATGTTCATTAATGTGCACTGTCCCTTTCAAATAAATAAATAAATAAAATGTGGCAAAAATCTGCAGGCAGAACCTGGAGGATGAAGAGATTGACAGAAGTGAACGTCCCCCACCTGACTTAAACCCGATAGAACATCTCTGGGACATTATGTTTGGGTCCATCAGACACTCCGGGTTACTCCTCAAACTCTACAAGAGCTCAGTGATGCCCTCACACAGATCTGGGAGGACATCCCACAAGACACTATTTGTTGTGTACCACATTTTTATTGGCGAGGAGTATTGTTCTTCTTTTTCTCGATTATTTTTCTTTGCAAACAATTGCGATTTTGAGGGCCTAAACCTCGACAAAAAGTCTCACATGGGGGTATCAGATCGACCAGTCTGGCAAAAAATTTGATAAAATGGGCATTGCGACAATGCCCGAAGCGACCTGACTCAACAGCGCCACCTAGAATTGGACCCCTATGGGAGAGGGGACAAGCAAAGTTTGTCGCAAACTAAATTCGGGGCAATGACAGAGAACCATGAGACAAGCCAAAAGATGAATTGGAGCACATCTCTATGACCAACAGGAAGTCGGCCATATTGGATCAAAAATTTACCGCCGTTTTGACTGCGCATCTAGTCCCTGGTTTTTGGTCCATTTGCAAAACGCATCTAGTTCCTGGTTTTTGGTCCAAATGAGCTCAGATTTGACATGTCACATTTACAGACATGGGTCCACACAAAAATTATACATTTTTGGGATCCTCCTCACGGTTTGTCCGTAACACGCCGGCGAATAACACCTTCATTTCCTGTTTCTTTGATGACCTCTCACGGCCACAGGCTTTGGCCAATTCAAATCACTCTTGAGTGATCCCGGCCTGAATGTGATGAAATATGAAATCTAATAAAAGTTAACTCTATAGCGCCACCTATCATATATGTGAAACGTCAATATTATCGCATTTGGATCAAATTTGGGGATTAAATTCTATGTACAGTATGATTACAAGTTAAAAAATATATTACGGATATGGTGCCTTTTTCACTGTTGGCCAGCAGGGGCAGAAAGACTCCCCAAAAAATAATAAAAAAATGACCACACACACAGGCTTTGTCTGATTATGCTGAAATTTTAATCACTAATGCCTGATCATGGCCTGAATATAATAAACTATAAAGCATATGAAAAGTGAACTCTATATCACCCCCTACAAAGACATGAAACATCAACATTATCAGATTTGTACTAAATTTGAGGATTAAATTCTATGCGTGACTATGACAAAAAATATTATGGATATGGGGTATTTTTCACAGTTGGTCAGCAGGGACTCCCCCCAAAAATAAAAAAATTTAAAAATTACATGGACACGCTTAGTTCAATCGTGCTCATATTCCTATCACTTATACACCGCATGACCCTGATTCCATTGATATGTCAAACACAATTATCAGTGTTACAGCGCCACCTATAGGAATGCATAAAGTTTACTATGGGGAGAAAAACATTTTTACTTTCATGCACGGTCTTAGTCTGACAGTGCTCTTGATTATAAAAGTCACGTGACCTGTTACCTAATTTCCATAATTTGGCTCTAGATCATTCGCCTTTTCAAATATTAAAGGTGCACTATGTAACTTTTCTGGAGGCTGAGCTGTCGATCTGCGCAGCTGTCGGGAAGAGAGAGTGGTGTGCCGGGACGGTCGCGAGTCCTTGGCGTGGGAGGGTCGTGCACGCCAGGGTGAGGGCCATCATTGCCGTGAGCGGCTTTAATTTTACTTTGATTTTCAGGGTGCCTAAGTCCTCTGAAGGCTGAAAATGTTATTACCATTAAAAGAGGTGGCCTTTTGTTCCCAAATCATTGCTCTGTCTATATTTCTCTAGATATCCAGCATATTTATTTTTCACATTGAGATCTGATGTGTTTTCAAAGTGTTCCTTTAATTTTTTTTTAGCAGTGTAGATAGTTAAACATACATACAATAATATACAGGTATCATATTAGGTGTCATGTTTTGGTGTAGGAGGACCCCAAAGCAGAGATAGGAGAGGCTGGTGTTTAGTGTTTAACAGGTTTATTGCAGGGAAATGTGCAGGATGAGATGACAGGAGCTGACTGTAGACATGGACGGGCAGGAAGACACTGGAGGCAGAGCTCATGGGTAGACAGGACAACACTGGACAGTAGGGTGCATCATTTGCCCCAATGTCAGAAATTCAACTTGTATCCAATTGTAAAATGTGACAATACCAATTAAAAGAAAATCTGTGGAATATTAGCTCAACTGAATAATATCTACTGAGTCCACCAAGCCCCTTAAGTTCCATCCTAACACTGTTCATAAGGCTTTGGCAGAAAATCTGTTTTGCTCAACTAAGTTTAAAAATAATGCATTTAGGGCTATGGTGTCAATGAAAGCTGAATATAAATGCTGCTATTGTGAATCTTTTGATACTAAGTGCTAGTACTAAGTACTTGGTGCTAAGACGTTATGCTCAAGACACATATCAATTAGAGTTAAAATAAATCATGTAAACGTGGCCAGTGAACCTACAAAGTTCACTGCAAACTATGCGAAGTCTTTGTCTGAGAAAAGACTCTTGAAAGCTTGATTCTGCAGTGCTGAGCCCACCAATGGCACATGCTTACACTGTATTCCCTCCCAGGCTTATGTCAGTATCACTGCACAACCATCATCTTTTTATTTACCTCAGCCTATTGAAGTTTATTTTTGATGGCAATTATTCCATAGCGTTTTTACTCAAAGCACTTCACAACAAGGTCTTTCCCACTGACACAACAGCAGCTAGAACCTGTGGGTTGGTGGATCTGACTGCTCAACTAATGTTTTTTTTGTTTTTTTTTTGAGAATGGGATTTGAACCGCCAGCCTTCGGATCAGTGGATAAATGCTCTTAATACCTGATCTACTGCCACAGACGCCATGTGTGGTATACAGGAGCAAATGATGACCATGATGGATAGCACTGAAATTGCATCAGTTATAGAAACTTCAGGCTGTTTAAGATACCTGTTCTTGCACTTCCTTTTCTTTTCCCTGTCATCATGTTTTGCATAAGGCTCTCTTCTTATACAGTCTGGTACTCTCGGCATATAACCTTGAGCATCAATATTTCTCATCTGTAGCAGTGCATCTCTGGTGTACTGAAGCTTAGTTTCGCCATCAACTCCGGCGATATCGCTGATAAGTGGGCAAAATGTGAACAAAATCCACAAAGTGATGAGTGCAATGAAACGCATATCCATTTAGCTGTACATGGAGCACATAACATAAAAGAGGATTTAGCTATAAACAAGTTTAAATGTCCCAAAACAACACAAATAGGACCAAACTTCTCAAACTGATAAGTCGTGTGCCTGTACCTAGAGTGTGTTGTCCTTTGTCACAAGGTGGTAGGTTTTAACTTAAAAGATAGAAGAAGAAGATGGTTCCCGTGCTGCTGGGCTGCTGCAAACCAAGACATAAAGACATCTTTGGATTTTATGTCCCAGGAAGTGGCAAAACAACAACCTTGAAGAAACTAACAGATGAAATTAAACAACTGAAGACACTGACACAATAAAAGGACAAGAAAACTGAACATTTAGAACGATGAATTGAGGACTTGGAACAATATCCTAGAATGGAGGAGCTTTTGATTTCAGGTCAAAATCCAACGCTCCTATGCCCAGGCTGCAGCAAGGGACAAAAGAGAAGGTAACCTGCTAACTCCTATTCAAAGCCCTGGTTTGTCTCCCTTTGAACACCAAGTCATAAAGTTCTTCAAAAGCAAGGATATCCCAATAAACAGCGAGAACATTACGGCATGTCATACACTGCCACAGAGAAATGATAAAAACATTATCATTTGCTTTGCCAATTGAAAGAACAAAATGGAGGTGCTGAGGAAAGGTAAAGGTGTTTATGTGAATGAACACCTTACCAAACGGAATGCTGAAATGGCAAGACAAGCAAGAAAGAAAGAAAAAAAGATTCAAGACACCGGGACGAGAAACTGCAAAATTATGATCAAGCTGAATGGAACTCCTGAACAGGCCTGGGTGATTGTCATAAAGAATATCAAAGAGCTCGAACAATACAAATGATACAATTTAGAAATGGACAAATTAAAATGAGAAGATGGGACAATGACAAGGATTTGGATTTATTATGCATCCAGATGGACTTAATCCAACTACAACAAAGTAAGAATGGATACAGATTATTTGAACTATGAACATTTTCAGTTGAAATCATTTGACTATACAGAGTATAAACCTCAAGACATACAGAATGACCTCGATCCAGAGAATAACTTATACAAAAATAAAAAACACATGTCAATATTACACAGAGGACCAATTTGAGTCGCAAATAAGTACAAAAGATTCATTATCTGTCATACATTTCAACTGTAGAAACCTAAATGCAATTTTTTCAAAAATTCTCCACTGCTTAAAACAAACAAAAAAGTGGGATTTAAATGTCAGGAAAATGTTTTTGTTTGTGGGGATCTTAATACTGATTTATTGAATCCTCTAGAACAAACTGTAATTACTGAATTTATAAATACAATGTACAGTTTGTGTTTATATCCGTCGATAACAAAACCAACTCGAATAACGAGAAATAGTGCAACACTGATTGACAATATATTCACCAACATTATAGAAAGTGAAATGACAAGTGGACTTTTAATAAATGATGTATCAGATCATCTACCAATATTTACAGTCAAAAAGAAGGTCGCAAAAATGCCTAATGAATTAATAACATCCATCCATCTTCTCCCGCTTAATCCGGCTGGGATTGGGCAGTTTGCTGCTCAATCCTCATAGCACCTGACCCCCCAATTAATAACAGTCAAAATATATAGACAAAAAACTCATGAAACATTCAGTCAATTTAAACGTGATTTAATGGAGCAAAATTGGGACAATGTGTATGTAGATGAGGCATGTGAGGCTTTTCTTTATGAAAAAAATTGTCCTTTAGTTAGTGGAGCAACTTCTAACAAATTTGTTGGAAAGCCTTGGATGACCAAAGGCATTCAAAAAGCATGCAAGAAAAAAAACTATATAAAGACTTTTTTTTAAAAACAAACAATTGAAGCAGAGGCTACCTATAAAACATACAAGAATAAATTAATAAGTATTATAAGATTAAGGAAAAAAACAAAAATGACATTAAAAATACTTGGAATGTTTTAAATAAATTCATAAAAAAGGGCAAATGGAATGCAAACTTTTCTACTCCTGACAAATGACAGATGCTTCCTCAGCCCAAGGAAACTGCAAATGAATTTAACAATTTTTAACATTGGTTCTAAATTGGCAAAAGATATTCTGGAATCTAATCAAGAGAATGATATAATCAGGAGAATAGCTAAGCAGGATAAAACAATATTCTTACAAGGAACAGATGAGAGTGAAATATGTACAATTGTCAAACAAAGCAAGAACAAAAACTCAACAGATTAGAATGGATTGGACATGTGTGTGTTGAAAGAAACCATTGAATATATCGTTAAACCAGTCACCTATATTTTCAATTTATCTTTGCAGTCAGGTGTATTCCCAGAAGGGATGAAGACGGTAAAGTTTTCCCTATTTACAAGTCCGGTGATCAACATAATCTTACAAACTATAGACCTATTTCTCTATTGTCTCATTTTGTACATATAATATGGCTTTAGACCAAATATAACCACTACCTTGGCATTAATAGATCTAGTCAAAAACATATCTAACGCAATAGATAACAAACAATACGCCATTCGAGTGTTTCTAGATTTAACTAAAGCATTTGATACAGTCAATCATGATCGACTACTCAGAAAACTGTACAGTTATGGTATTAGGGGTGTGGCTTTCTCTTGAATCAAAAGTTATATAAGAAATCAATCACAATATGTCCATATAAATGGAGTGGATTCAGAGCTCCAAACAGTGACCTGTGGCCACCCCCAGGGGTCAGTGTTGAGCCCTTTGCTTTTTATCCTTTATATTAATGATATATGTTTGGTTCCAAAAGCTTTACATCTTATATTATTTGCAGACGATACAAATATAATACATTGTGGTAATGAATTAGAAACAGTAATTGAGGAGGTAGAAAAAGAACTAAAATTGCTGAAAAGCTGGTTTGACTCAAACAAATTAACTTTAAATATAAAGAAAACTAAATTCATAGTATTTACAAATCACCAAATAAATGTGAACAGGAATCTAATTATTCATAATACAGCGATAGAGTACAGTAAGTAGAGTAAATAAATCAAGGAGTAGAGTAAATAAATCAAATTAAATTTCTAGGAATAATAGTCCAAAATAATCTAAATTGGAAAAGTCACATACAATTCATAAAGACAAAATTATGTAAATCTTTAGCAATTATATCAAAAGTAAAAGAATGTTTGAAAAAAAAGCAATGTTCATTTTGTTTAGTTCACTGATACTTCCCTACATGACCCACTGTGTGGAGCTGTGGGGAAACACATATCAAACAAATACCATCCATATTACAGTTGTCCAGAAACGAGCTATAACGTGCCAATGGTGAACAAAGCCTCTTATAGGGCTTATACAAATGAATTTTTTATCCAAAAAAGCACAATGAAATTCAAGGACCTGGTAAATTATAGCACAGCACAATGCTATGTATAAAATTAAGAATAAACAATTACAATTTCATATCCAGGATCTGTTTAAAAATCGAGATTGCACTTATAATCTTCGAGGGCATGATGTATTTAAAAAAACATGTCAGAACAAATGTAAAACAGCACTGCATTTCAGCCATTGGAGTAAATGTTTGAAATAGGTTAGATGATAATATTAAAGATTGTAGAACTTTGAGCCATTTCAAAAGTTTGTACAAAAAGAAAATCATGAACTCATATGTTGATTGCTGAATTAGGCTTTCTGAGAACATAAGTCCTGTGCTCAGGTCTCTGTACAGGCTTCCTGTAGCTCAGAGAATGGACTTTAAAGAAGCTCTGTGTGGAAAGTCTCTCCAAGGCCTAGCAGCAAAGTACATCTCTGACATGTTAGTGCCATATGTACCATTGCTGAGGCCCTAAGGGGCCGGCCTCTTGCTGGTCCCAGAGTCAGGACTAAACATAGTGAGTCAGCGTTTTAGATTCATGCAGCTAAAACCTGGAACAGTCTGATCATGTTAGACAGGCCAGAGTCCTGCAGCATTGGCAGCTCCCTCTTCACCACAGCGGTCACTGGACCGCTGTGGTGAAGAGGGAGCTGAGGCAAACCTCTCGATTTACTGGTCAGTCTATGTCCCAACACTCACCTATGGTCATGAGTCCTGGGTAATGGCCGAAAGGACGAGATCGCAGATACAAGCAACCGAAATGAGTTTCCTGCGCAGAGTGGCCGGGCGCTCCCTTAGAGAAAGGGTGAGGAGTTTAGTCACATAGGAGGAGCTCGGAGTAGAGCCGCTGCTTCTCCATGTCGAGAGGAGCCAGCTGAGGTGGCTCGGGCATTATTCTGTAAAGCATTACTTTGTGTATGAATTGTGCTATACAATTAATTAATTAATTAACCATTGCTTTTATATAGTGCCTTTCAAGATACCCAAAGCGCTTTACAGTTCATTGTTCATTCACTGGACACTCGGTGGTGGTAGGCTACTGTTGTAGCCACAGCTGGCCTGGGGCAGACTGACTATACAAATAAACTTGGGTTGTCTTTCCAGATGTACTTGATGGGAGGGTAGTGAACCAGACACCGATTCCCTTCTCTGGGTGGAAGTTACCTTTAAGCTTCCTACAGTGATCAACTGGTAGAGGTCTTTGTTCCAGTGTTAGTGGCAAATAGAGCTGGGGTGGCAGAGCAGCCTTTCATTGGGTTTAATGTGATTGAGCATGTCCTTAAAAGGGCATTAAACCCCCATGTGTTATCAGTGAAGCAGCCAGTGCAGCCTTCTCATTTGTAAAAGGACAGAGTTTTTATTTTTATGTGATGGAAAGTGGGGATGATAGACTGATAGAAGGCACAGTAAAATAGCCAATGAGACTGTGACCATTCCAGCTGGCCAAACCAAAGCAGTGTCACAGACACACAGGACCTCCTGTTCGAGCCAAGCCAGTACACTCAACTACCTGATGGGTTACAGATGCAGTGAGGGGTAGTACAGTTGAAGAAAGGGGGCAGGTCTATGCTCACCATCCCAGTTACAAACAGTACTGCTTGTGACATTCAGCTGCAAGCTAAAACAGTTTTGGGACAGACACAGAGTCAAAACTATCTGTCCTGCATATATGAAACCTGCTTCTGTCAGCCAGGTAGCGACCGACCTAGTCAAACAAAGTTTGTTTAGAGTGAAACAAAAGAAATGGACATTGCTGTTAATGATTCTACAGACATGTGGGAGCCCCAGTTCTCCTTGACCACCTCCCTCCAGCAGCACAGGAACAAGTTAAACAGCTATTTGCATGAGATTAGTATGATGTAGGAACAGTTCCCTCTCTGTAGTTGAAAGTAAGACTGAATGTTAAAAAGACAAACATCTCAGTCCCCAGCCCAGTTCATAAAGAAATGAAAAAAATATCTGGAGGAGTTGGGATGGATAACCAAATCTAAGTCATCCTACACTAGTCCATCCCATTGTCTGTGTGTGAAAAAAAACAGCAGTCTTCGCTTGTGCTGTGACTTTAGAGAGCTCAACAAAAAGTCAATCCCCAACCATCACCCAATCCCCCCGCATACAGGACATGTTGAATAGTCTGAAGGGAAGTGCCTAGTTTTCAGTCCTTGACCAAGGGAAGGCATATCACCAGGGCTTCCTGGAAGAGTCAAGCTGGCCCCTCACTGCTTTTATGAAGTCCTGGGGTCTTTTTGAAAAGGTAAGAATTCCAATTAGTTTGTGCATTCCAAAGATCTATGGAGGAATGTTTGTAGGGGTTGAGGGATGATATTTGTCTGCCTTACCTCGATGATAATCTTGTCCATTCACTGACATTTGGAGGCCATGTGCGTGACCTGAGGAATGCCCTGCACTGCTACAAAAGCCACGGGGTAAAGCTAACTCCTCATAAATGTCAACTATTCAAGCGACAGGTATGTTTCCTTGGTATACAGAAGAGGGCCTTGCTGACATTGCTCCAGTGCAGATGTTGAAACAGAACCAACCAGGCACTGTAGGAGAGTTAAGAAAGCTGTTAGGCTTTGTCTCAGACTATTGCAGCTACATACCAAAATTTTCATGGACAGCAAAGCCTCTTTATGACCTCCTGGCAAATGACAGAGCAGACACACCATAACAAACCCCAAAAAATAGACATGCAGGCATGCAGTTAGCACAATGCTAGAAAGTTAAACACACCGTTTAGTTGGTTGGGTTAATATTGTATGAACTATATGCTATGGAAGGGTGACATTTAAAAATGTAAGAATTTTCCGAGGTTGTGCCATAATATGGTATTTGCACTTTTGGTCATTTACAAAATGCCAGCATTGTTTTGTTTAATGTGTAGGATTATAGTATATACATTTTTAAGGTATTTGTCTATGTTCCATCACCACATTAGTATAATATAATGGTTTCAACTGGTTCTCCTATCACTGTGAAATATACAGGGTACTAGATACAACAATGTAATGAAGTGATGCATATGATATTGATATTGATGATATAATATTTTTGAGTCACTTACTTTTGGGTCACTTATTATGAACAGTAATGCAACATGATATTTTAGTCATCAGAAGATCCTAATGTTTTCGTATTTTTATTTAGCGTTTAATAAGGATTTTTTATTTATTTATTTAAATCATATTGACAGGATCAATGCTAAAATATGTCTAAGGAGCACCATGTCAGCAAGATGATGAGTCAGATGATGAACCATCTACAAGCAGTGCAACAAGCAGTCGACAACCCCAGCAACCTGAACAACTCCAACTCCAGCAACCATCTACCATGTTTGAAGGTTCAAGTTCAGGTACACAGACACAAACAACAGCAGAAGATACTACATCCACACCCACAACTAAAACCCTTCCCTCAGTTGATGCAGATTATTTCTGCATGTGCCATCTCCAACAGACCCCACCCTTTTGGCCCAGACGCTGACAGGATTGAGATTGTGAGAAGAGGACCATCTGAAGTTCCAGCCACATTTTCGTTTTCCAAAAGGTTCAGATGGAAGGGCATTTCACATAAACCTCCCAACAGAGAGAAAATTCAAAGAAGCTGGATTTGTCTACTCTCCAAAAGAATAATGCTGTGCTCTGTTTTGCATGCAAGCTGTTTGGGTCAAGGAGTATAAAGCTGGCAGCACGGTGGCTGAGTGGCAACACTCAGGCCTCACAGCAAGAAGGTTGCGGGTTCGATCCCCGGGTCACCCAGGCCTTTCTGTGTGGAGTTTGCATGTTCCTCCCCGTGTCTGGATGGGTTTCCTCCGGGTACTCCGGTTTCCCCCATCAACCTAAAACATGCCCGCACCCCTATGAAGTAACATCAAGGACCATGTTGTTCACCCTCCTGTGGGCTCACCACCTGCAGAGGGGTTCATAGGGGGGGTCAGGTGCTATGAGTATTGGGCAGCAAGCTGCCCCCGCGACCCAGCCGGATTAAGCGGGAGAAGATGGATGGAGTATAAAGCTGAGAGATTCAGGGTATGGTGACTGGTCCAGTATTAACGGCTGCTTGAGGGGCCATGAAGGTAGCCCAGACCATACCAAGTGCATGTTGAAATGGAAGGAACTGGATATGCGACTGAGGAAGAATCTAGCTATAGACCATCAGGAGCTCGCCTTAATGGAGGCAGAGAAGAAAAGATGTCCTGAAACGGTTGTTCTCAATAACCTAGTCTCTAGTGTAGTATCTGCTTACTACTTCATACTACTTACTTTATACTACTTTAAGGGTCCACCACTTGATTTTGATACAGTGCCTTTAAGGTTTCAATACTATGTGTCAGTGTGTTATTGTAAAAGAGGCCAGAGTCTGGGGAGTAAGAGGCCTCACATTCCAGCAGCATCTGGCGGAAAGGATGTGATCACGTTTTATCCCTGTATCCGCAAGTTTTGGGGGGCTGGACAGTCTCCATGTGTTTTGACGTATAGAAATGGTCTTATATGGTCATTTTCTGGTCAGGTATTGGGATGTTCTTATAGAAACCTATAAATAAGGACAAATCCTTTGTTCGTGGTCTCTCTACTATTGGAGACCCGGGCGGAAACTGTCTGTTAAATTGGCTGACTCTATTATCTGTAAATAAATCATAGAACATTTATTAGAGCTCGTCTTTAAATCATTCTTCAAGCACCTGCACTCCTGCATGGTATTTTTGTGTAAAAATTCATCAGCTACTGAAAAAAGGTAAACTCCTGGAATCAGAATCTATACCACACCACCAGAAGGTTGCCTTTTAGAGGCTCTTCGCAAAGTCTATACACACGACAATTTTTTGATTGGCTTAATTTGATCCAGTTACAGAGAGTCATGTGGCCAAAATTAAAGATGAGGCTTCCAGAACGCATGCTATTTTGGACAACAGACTCAAAATGAGATAATAGAGATTATCTCCTCCCAAGCAGTTCAAAGAATTGTGGCAAAAAAGAGGTTAAATATTATGCCATCGTCAACCTTGCTGTATGCATTGTGGAATTGGTGCCTAAGCCAGACTTGGATACATGAATGTGGTTGAAACGACATGCCTCAATTTGTCAAATGTTATTCTGGAAAAGTTGAGGGACCCTGGAATTTCCTTTGATGACTGCAAAGGACAGGCCTATGATAATGGACCCAACATGAAGGGAAAGAGGTAAGGAGTGCTAGAATGCTACAGCTGAATTCAGGGGCCGTGTTTGTCCCTTGTGCCACACATACAATTAATCTGGTCATATGAGATGCTGCTAAGTCATCTACGGATGCAGTTAGCTACTTTGGATACCTTCAGAGGCTGTTTTGTTTTTTCACCTGAGCTCAAGCTGAAGAGACTGAAAAGCACAAAAAGGCAGTTTGATAGCCAAACTGCCGATGAAGTCTTTAATGATGCACAGAAGCGACTTGAGGTAGAGTTTTTCAACCGTGTTGTGGACTCCACTCTGATGTCACTGCAGGAGCATTTCGAGACCATGAGCCAAGTGAGAGACACATTTGGACTATCCATCCATCTTCTCCCGCTTAATCCAGCTGGGTCGCGGGGGCAGTGTGCTGCCCAATCCTCACCTGACCCCCCCATGAACCCCTCTGCAGGTAGTGAGCTCACAGGAGGCACATTTGGACTGCTACTTGATTTTTAGGAAGTACATGGGATATCCAAGTAGGACCTATGTATTACGCAAACACTGAATGGATGTGAAGAAAATTCTCACAGATAAAGGTGAAGTTGAAATTGACGGACTGGAGATGATGCAGGAGACAACATCCCTCAACTGCCATCACAGACAACTGCCATGGAGATTGTTAGAATAAAATGCTTATAATGATGAAGTTATTAAAAAATGTACATCTAAGTTAAAAGGTGATCTCAATTTGCAGAGGATGAAAGAGCCTGTGTTAACGCTATCTCTGCTAAAACCAGATGTGTGACCTCTTGTGACCTCTTGCTTCGTACTCAGCTCAGTTCCCAGATCGTAAATTTGTACTTATCTGATCAAATGTAAACCTCACTATGTTATAAGCTTATGTATACGTTGACCAGGTTGTCTTTGTACTGACATGATGGATTGTTGGAACCAAATAAAAGCCGTGCTGGAAGCGGGTGAGCGGGGGGGAGAGAAGCGTGGACGAGCCTAGAGAGCGCACGCATATGGCCGAGCTCTCCCCCGTGCAGGGCATGTAAAAAGAGAGAACTGACTCAGTTTGATTTAATCCCAGTTGGTAGGAGACTGGAGTTTAAATGTCACAAATACTTTCACTGGGTTGTGATTGTATAAAAATTATGACAGAGATGCTGACCTTTCTGCATGAAAATAACCCGAATACCCAAATCTCTGGATTAACTCTTCCAGTCACAGTTGCCTCTGCTGAGTGCAGTTTCTCTAAATTGAAACTTATCAAAATGTATCAACGATCAACAATGGGACAAGAGCATTTAAGTGGCCTTGCTGTCATCAGCATTTTTTTTTTTTTTTTTTTAAATCTATCAGGTAGGAACTACCCTACCTGATGAACTACCCATCAGGTAGGTGAGTTGAGATTTCGGGACTGCCCTGAATTTATCTGGTCACCATAGCTTCTAAGTTGCTTTTCTTTACAAACAAACAAAATCACATCAACTAATAAAAACATTGAGTTTTAATAAATTATTTTGTCTACTCACAAAACAGAAAAAAGAACAAAATAAAAATCACAGCACAGCAAATCGGTCTTAAACCCAGAGCACCCGGGAGGGCACCACCACGCATTTTGTGCATAGGGCACCCAGACGACCTCTGCGTGGAGGTGCCACGTTGAAAGAGGAGCAACATTTTTAAGATAAGATATCCTTTGTTTGTCCCACAATGGGGAAATTTCAGTGTTGCAACGCACAGTAAAGAGAACAGCAAGAAACAGTAGCAGCAATAGAAGTACAGTTAAGTTAAAAATAGACAAACACTATAAAGATCTATAAAGATAAGGATTATAAAACTATGTATCATATAAATTGCGATCTTAAAACAATATATACAATAAATTACTATCTTACAGTATTGCACAGGGTCTCAGTATTGCACAGGCAGCAGAGTTAGCAGTGTTCATTGTAAAGTCTGACAGCAGCAGGAAGGAAAGACCTGCGGAACCTTCACACAGCGAAGGTGGATCAGTCTGTCACTGAAGACAGGGCCCTGAAGAGGGTGAGACTCCAGGTCCAGAGCAGACAGGGCCCTGAAGAGGGTGAGACTCCAGGTCCAGAGCAGACAGGGCCCTGAAGAGGGTGAGACTCCAGGTCCAGAGCAGACAGGGCCCTGGAGAGGAAGAGACTCCAGGTCCAGAGCAGACAGGGCCCTGAAGAGGAAAAGACTCCAGGTCCAGAGCAGACAGGGCCTGAAGAGGGGGAAACTCCAGGTCCAGAGCAGACAGGGCCATGAAGAGGGTGAGACTCCAGGTCCAGAGCAGACAGGGCCTGAAGAGGGTGAGACTCCAGGTCCAGAGCACAGGGCCCTGAAGAGGGTGAGACTCCAGGTCCAGAGCAGACAGGGCCCTGAAGAGGGAGAGACTCCAGGTCCAGAGCAGACAGGGCCTGAAGAGGGTGAGACTCCAGGTCCAGAGCAGACAGGCCCTGAAGAGGGAGAGACTCCAGGTCCAGAGCAGACAGGGCCTGAAGAGGGTGAGACTCCAGGTCCAGAGCAGACAGGGCCTGAAGAGGAAGAGACTCCAGGTCCAGAGCACAGGCCCTGAAGAGGGTGAGACTCCAGGTCCAGAGCACAGGGCCCTGAAGAGGGAGAGACTCCAGGTCCAGAGCAGACAGGGCCCTGAAGAGGGAGAGACTCCAGGTCCAGAGCAGACAGGGCCCTGAAGAGGGTGAGACTCCAGGTCCAGAGCAGACAGGGCCTTGAAGAGGGGGAGACTCCAGGTCCAGAGCAGACAGGGCCCTGAAGAGAGGGAGACTCCAGGTCCAGAGCAGACAGGGCCTGAAGAGGGTGAGACTCCAGGTCCAGAGCAGACAGGGCCCTGAAGAGGGTGAGACTCCAGGTCCAGAGCAGACAGGGCCCTGAAGAGGGTGAGACTCCAGGTCCAGAGCAGACAGGGCCCTGAAGAGGGAGAGACTCCAGGTCCAGAGCAGACAGGGCCCTGAAGAGGAAGAGACTCCAGGTCCAGAGCAGACAGGGCCCTGAAGAGGAAGAGACTCCAGGTCCAGAGCAGACAGGGCCTGAAGAGGGGGAAACTCCAGGTCCAGAGCAGACAGGGCCATGAAGAGGGTGAGACTCCAGGTCCAGAGTAGACAGGCCCTGAAGAGGGTGAGACTCCAGGTCCAGAGCAGACAGGGCCCTGAAGAGGGTGAGACTCCAGGTCCAGAGCAGACAGGGCCCTGAAGAGGGTGAGACTCCAGGTCCAGAGCACAGGGCCCTGAAGAGGGTGAGACTCCAGGTCCAGAGCAGACAGGGCCCTGAAGAGGGTGAGACTCCAGGTCCAGAGCAGACAGGGCCCTGAAGAGGGAGAGACTCCAGGTCCAGAGCAGACAGGGCCTGAAGAGGGTGAGACTCCAGGTCCAGAGCACAGGCCCTGAAGATGGTGAGACTCCAGGTCCAGAGCAGACAGGGCCCTGAAGAGGAAGAGACTCCAGGTCCAGAGCAGACAGGCCCTGAAGAGGGTGAGACTCCAGGTCCAGAGCACAGGGCCCTGAAGAGGGAGAGACTCCAGGTCCAGAGCAGACAGGGCCCTGAAGAGGGAGAGACTCCAGGTCCAGAGCAGACAGGGCCCTGAAGAGGGTGAGACTCCAGGTCCAGAGCAGACAGGGCCTTGAAGAGGGGGAGACTCCAGGTCCAGAGCAGACAGGCCCTGAAGAGGGGGAGACTCCAGGTCCAGAGCAGACAGGGCCTGAAGAGGGTGAGACTCCAGGTCCAGAGCAGACAGGGCCCTGAAGAGGGGGAGACTCCAGGTCCAGAGCACAGGGCCCTGAAGAGGGTGAGACTCCAGGTCCAGAGTAGACAGGCCCTGAAGAGGGTGAGACTCCAGGTCCAGAGCAGACAGGGCCCTGAAGAGGGTGAGACTCCAGGTCCAGAGCAGACAGGGCCCTGAAGAGGGTGAGACTCCAGGTCCAGAGCAGACAGGGCCCTGGAGAGGAAGAGACTCCAGGTCCAGAGCAGACAGGGCCCTGAAGAGGAAAAGACTCCAGGTCCAGAGCAGACAGGGCCTGAAGAGGGGGAAACTCCAGGTCCAGAGCAGACAGGGCCATGAAGAGGGTGAGACTCCAGGTCCAGAGCAGACAGGGCCTGAAGAGGGTGAGACTCCAGGTCCAGAGCACAGGGCCCTGAAGAGGGTGAGACTCCAGGTCCAGAGCAGACAGGGCCCTGAAGAGGGAGAGACTCCAGGTCCAGAGCAGACAGGGCCTGAAGAGGGTGAGACTCCAGGTCCAGAGCAGACAGGCCCTGAAGAGGGAGAGACTCCAGGTCCAGAGCAGACAGGGCCTGAAGAGGGTGAGACTCCAGGTCCAGAGCAGACAGGGCCTGAAGAGGAAGAGACTCCAGGTCCAGAGCACAGGCCCTGAAGAGGGTGAGACTCCAGGTCCAGAGCACAGGGCCCTGAAGAGGGAGAGACTCCAGGTCCAGAGCAGACAGGGCCCTGAAGAGGGAGAGACTCCAGGTCCAGAGCAGACAGGGCCCTGAAGAGGGTGAGACTCCAGGTCCAGAGCAGACAGGGCCTTGAAGAGGGGGAGACTCCAGGTCCAGAGCAGACAGGGCCCTGAAGAGAGGGAGACTCCAGGTCCAGAGCAGACAGGGCCTGAAGAGGGTGAGACTCCAGGTCCAGAGCAGACAGGGCCCTGAAGAGGGTGAGACTCCAGGTCCAGAGCAGACAGGGCCCTGAAGAGGGTGAGACTCCAGGTCCAGAGCAGACAGGGCCCTGAAGAGGGAGAGACTCCAGGTCCAGAGCAGACAGGGCCCTGAAGAGGAAGAGACTCCAGGTCCAGAGCAGACAGGGCCCTGAAGAGGAAGAGACTCCAGGTCCAGAGCAGACAGGGCCTGAAGAGGGGGAAACTCCAGGTCCAGAGCAGACAGGGCCATGAAGAGGGTGAGACTCCAGGTCCAGAGTAGACAGGCCCTGAAGAGGGTGAGACTCCAGGTCCAGAGCAGACAGGGCCCTGAAGAGGGTGAGACTCCAGGTCCAGAGCAGACAGGGCCCTGAAGAGGGTGAGACTCCAGGTCCAGAGCACAGGGCCCTGAAGAGGGTGAGACTCCAGGTCCAGAGCAGACAGGGCCCTGAAGAGGGTGAGACTCCAGGTCCAGAGCAGACAGGGCCCTGAAGAGGGAGAGACTCCAGGTCCAGAGCAGACAGGGCCTGAAGAGGGTGAGACTCCAGGTCCAGAGCACAGGCCCTGAAGATGGTGAGACTCCAGGTCCAGAGCAGACAGGGCCCTGAAGAGGAAGAGACTCCAGGTCCAGAGCAGACAGGCCCTGAAGAGGGTGAGACTCCAGGTCCAGAGCACAGGGCCCTGAAGAGGGAGAGACTCCAGGTCCAGAGCAGACAGGGCCCTGAAGAGGGAGAGACTCCAGGTCCAGAGCAGACAGGGCCCTGAAGAGGGTGAGACTCCAGGTCCAGAGCAGACGGGGCGTGAAGAGGGGAGACTCCAGGTCCAGAGCAGACAGGCCCTGAAGAGGGGAGACTCCAGGTCCAGAGCAGACAGGGCCTGAAGAGGGTGAGACTCCAGGTCCAGAGCAGACAGGGCCCTGAAGAGGGGGAGACTCCAGGTCCAGAGCACAGGGCCCTGAAGAGGGTGAGACTCCAGGTCCAGAGCAGACAGGCCCTGAAGAGGGTGAGACTCCAGGTCCAGAGCAGACAGGGCCCTGAAGAGGGTGAGACTCCAGGTCCAGAGCAGACAGGGCCCTGAAGAGGGTGAGACTCCAGGTCCAGAGCACAGGGCCCTGAAGAGGGTGAGACTCCAGGTCCAGAGCAGACAGGGCCCTGAAGAGGGTGAGACTCCAGGTCCAGAGCAGACAGGGCCCTGAAGAGGAGAGACTCCAGGTCCAGAGCAGACAGGGCCTGAAGAGGGTGAGACTCCAGGTCCAGAGCAGACAGGCCCTGAAGAGGGAGAGACTCCAGGTCCAGAGCAGACAGGGCCTGAAGAGGGTGAGACTCCAGGTCCAGAGCACAGGGCCCTGAAGAGGGTGAGGCTCCAGGTCCAGAGCACAGGCCCTGAAGAGGGTGAGACTCCAGGTCCAGAGCAGACAGGCCCTGAAGAGGGTGAGACTCCAGGTCCAGAGCAGACAGGCCCTGAAGAGGGTGAGACTCCAGGTCCAGAGCAGACAGGGCCTGAAGAGGGTGAGACTCCAGGTCCAGAGCAGACAGGGCAGTGAAGAGGAGAGACTCCAGGTCCAGAGCAGACAGGGCCTGAAGAGGGTGAGACTCCAGGTCCAGAGCACAGGGCCCTGAAGAGGGGGAGACTCCAGGTCCAGAGCACAGGCCCTGAAGAGGGTGAGACTCCAGGTCCAGAGCAGACAGGCCCTGAAGAGGGTGAGACTCCAGGTCCAGAGCAGACAGGCCCTGAAGAGGGTGAGACTCCAGGTCCAGAGCAGACAGGCCCTGAAGAGGGTGAGACTCCAGGTCCAGAGCAGACAGGGCCCTGAAGAGGGTGAGACTCCAGGTCCAGAGCAGACAGGCCCTGAAGAGGGTGAGACTCCAGGTCCAGAGCAGACAGGCCCTGAAGAGGGTGAGACTCCAGGTCCAGAGCACAGGCCCTGAAGAGGGTGAGACTCCAGGTCCAGAGCACAGGGCCCTGAAGAGGGGGAGACTCCAGGTCCAGAGCAGACAGGGCCCTGAAGAGGGTGAGACTCCAGGTCCAGAGCAGACAGGCCCTGAAGAGGGTGAGACTCCAGGTCCAGAGCAGACAGGCCCTGAAGAGGGTGAGACTCCAGGTCCAGAGCAGACAGGGCCTGAAGAGGGTGAGACTCCAGGTCCAGAGCAGACAGGGCCCTGAAGAGGGAGAGACTCCAGGCCCAGAGCAGACAGGCCCTGAAGAGGAAGAGACTCCAAGTCCAGAGCACAGGCCCTGAAGAGGGAGAGACTCCAGGTCCAGAGCAGACAGGCCCTGAAGAGGGTGAGACTCCAGGTCCAGAGCAGACAGGGCCTGAAGAGGGTGAGACTCCAGGTCCAGAGCACAGGGCCCTGAAGAGGCTGAGACTCTAGGTCCAGAGCACAGGGCCCTGAAGAGGAAGAGACTCCAGGTCCAGAGCAGACAGGGCCCTGAAGAGGGGGAAACTCCAGGTCCAGAGCAGTAAGGCCCTGAAGAGGAAGAGACTCCAGGTCCAGAGCACAGGCCCTGAAGAGGGTGAAACTCCAGGTCCAGAGCACAGGGCCCTGAAGAGGGAGAGACTCCAGGTCCAGAGCAGACAGGGCCCTGAAGAGGGTGAGACTCCAGGTCCAGAGCAGACAGGGCCTGAAGAGGGTGAGACTCCAGGTCCAGAGCACAGGGCCCTGAAGAGGGTGAGACTCCAGGTCCAGAGCAGACAGGGCCCTGAAGAGGTAGAGACTCCAGGTCCAGAGCAGACAGGGCCCTGAAGAGGGTGAGACTCCAGGTCCAGAGCAGACAGGGCCCTGAAGAGGGAGAGACTCCAGGTCCAGAGCAGACAGGCCCTGAAGAGGAAGAGACTCCAGGTCCAGAGCACAGGGCCCTGAAGAGGGAGAGACTCCAGGTCCAGAGCAGACAGGGCCCTGAAGAGGGAGAGACTCCAGGTCCAGAGCAGACAGGGCCCTGAAGAGGGTGAGACTCCAGGTCCAGAGCAGACAGGGCCCTGAAGAGGGTGAGACTCCAGGTCCAGAGCAGACAGGGCCCTGAAGAGGGTGAGACTCCAGGTCCAGAGCAGACAGGGCCCTGAAGAGGGTGAGACTCCAGGTCCAGAGCAGACAGGGCCCTGAAGAGGGTGAGACTCCAGGTCCAGAGCACAGGGCCCACAAGAGGGGCAGACTCCAGGTCCAGAGCAGACAGGGCCCTGAAGAGGGTGAGACTCCAGGTCCAGAGCAGACAGGGCCCTGAAGAGGGTGAGACTCCAGGTCCAGAGCAGACAGGGCCCTGAAGAGGGTGAGACTCCAGGTCCAGAGCACAGGGCCCTGAAGAGGGTGAGACTCCAGGTCCAGAGCAGACAGGGCCCTGAAGAGGGAGAGACTCCAGGTCCAGAGCAGACAGGGCCCTGAAGAGGGTGAGGCTCCAGGTCCAGAGCACAGGGCCCTGAAGAGGGAGAGACTCCAGGTCCAGAGCAGACAGGGCCCTGAAGAGGGTGAGACTCCAGGTCCAGAGCACAGGGCCCTGAAGAGGGAGAGACTCCAGGTCCAGAGCAGACAGGGCCTGAAGAGGGTGAGACTCCAGGTCCAGAGCAGACAGGGCCCTGAAGAGGGTGAGACTCCAGGTCCAGAGCAGAAAGGGCCTTGAAGAGGGAGAGACTCCAGGTCCAGAGCAGACAGGGCCTGAAGAGGGTGAGACTCCAGGTCCAGAGCACAGGGCCCTGAAGAGGGGGAGACTCCAGGTCCAGAGCACAGGGCCCTGAAGAGGGGGAGACTCCAGGTCCAGAGCAGACAGGGCCCTGAAGAGGGTGAGACTCCAGGTCCAGAGCAGACAGGCCCTGAAGAGGGTGAGACTCCAGGTCCAGAGCAGACAGGCCCTGAAGAGGGTGAGACTCCAGGTCCAGAGCAGACAGGGCCCTGAAGAGGGAGACTCCAGGTCCAGAGCAGACAGGGCCCTGAAGAGGGAGAGACTCCAGGTCCAGAGCAGACAGGGCCCTGAAGAGGGTGAGACTCCAGGTCCAGAGCAGACAGGGCCCTGAAGAGGGTGAGACTCCAGGTCCAGAGCAGACAGGGCCTTGAAGAGGGGGAGACTCCAGGTCCAGAGCAGACAGGGCCCTGAAGAGGGGGAGACTCCAGGTCCAGAGCAGACAGGCCCTGAAGAGGGGGAGACTCCAGGTCCAGAGCAGACAGGGCCTGAAGAGGGTGAGACTCCAGGTCCAGAGCAGACAGGGCCCTGAAGAGGGGGAGACTCCAGGTCCAGAGCACAGGGCCCTGAAGAGGGAGAGACTCCAGGTCCAGAGCAGACAGGGCCCTGAAGAGGGTGAGACTCCAGGTCCAGAGTAGACAGGCCCTGAAGAGGGTGAGACTCCAGGTCCAGAGCAGACAGGGCCCTGAAGAGGGAGAGACTCCAGGTCCAGAGCAGACAGGGCCCTGAAGAGGGTGAGACTCCAGGTCCAGAGCACAGGGCCCTGAAGAGGGTGAGACTCCAGGTCCAGAGCAGACAGGGCCCTGAAGAGGGTGAGACTCCAGGTCCAGAGCAGACAGGGCCCTGAAGAGGGAGAGACTCCAGGTCCAGAGCAGACAGGGCCTGAAGAGGGTGAGACTCCAGGTCCAGAGCAGACAGGCCCTGAAGAGGGAGAGACTCCAGGTCCAGAGCAGACAGGGCCTGAAGAGGGTGAGACTCCAGGTCCAGAGCACAGGGCCCTGAAGAGGGTGAGGCTCCAGGTCCAGAGCACAGGCCCTGAAGAGGGTGAGACTCCAGGTCCAGAGCAGACAGGCCCTGAAGAGGGTGAGACTCCAGGTCCAGAGCAGACAGGCCCTGAAGAGGGTGAGACTCCAGGTCCAGAGCAGACAGGCCCTGAAGAGGGTGAGACTCCAGGTCCAGAGCAGACAGGGCCTGAAGAGGGTGAGACTCCAGGTCCAGAGCAGACAGGGCAGTGAAGAGGGAGAGACTCCAGGTCCAGAGCAGACAGGGCCTGAAGAGGGTGAGACTCCAGGTCCAGAGCACAGGGCCCTGAAGAGGGTGAGGCTCCAGGTCCAGAGCACAGGCCCTGAAGAGGGTGAGACTCCAGGTCCAGAGCAGACAGGCCCTGAAGAGGGTGAGACTCCAGGTCCAGAGCAGACAGGCCCTGAAGAGGGTGAGACTCCAGGTCCAGAGCAGACAGGCCCTGAAGAGGGAGAGACTCCAGGTCCAGAGCAGACAGGGCCTGAAGAGGGTGAGACTCCAGGTCCAGAGCACAGGGCCCTGAAGAGGGTGAGACTCCAGGTCCAGAGCACAGGCCCTGAAGAGGGTGAGACTCCAGGTCCAGAGCACAGGGCCCTGAAGAGGGGGAGACTCCAGGTCCAGAGCAGACAGGGCCCTGAAGAGGGTGAGACTCCAGGTCCAGAGCAGACAGGCCCTGAAGAGGGTGAGACTCCAGGTCCAGAGCAGACAGGCCCTGAAGAGGGTGAGACTCCAGGTCCAGAGCAGACAGGGCCTGAAGAGGGTGAGACTCCAGGTCCAGAGCAGACAGGGCCTGAAGAGGGTGAGACTCCAGGTCCAGAGCAGACAGGGCCCTGAAGAGGGAGAGACTCCAGGCCCAGAGCAGACAGGCCCTGAAGAGGAAGAGACTCCAAGTCCAGAGCACAGGCCCTGAAGAGGGTGAGACTCCAGGTCCAGAGCACAGGGCCCTGAAGAGGGAGAGACTCCAGGTCCAGAGCAGACAGGCCCTGAAGAGGGTGAGACTCCAGGTCCAGAGCAGACAGGCCCTGAAGAGGGGGAGACTCCAGGTCCAGAGCACAGGGCCCTGAAGAGGAAGAGACTCCAGGTCCAGAGCACACAGGGCCTGAAGAGGGGGAAATTCCAGGTCCAGAGCAGTAAGGCCCTGAAGAGGAAGAGACTCCAGGTCCAGAGCACAGGCCCTGAAGAGGGTGAGACTCCAGGTCCAGAGCACAGGGCCCTGAAGAGGGAGAGACTCCAGGTCCAGAGCAGACAGGGCCCTGAAGAGGGTGAGACTCCAGGTCCAGAGCAGACAGGGCCTGAAGAGGGTGAGACTCCAGGTCCAGAGCACAGGGCCCTGAAGAGGGTGAGACTCCAGGTCCAGAGCAGACAGGGCCCTGAAGAGGGAGAGACTCCAGGTCCAGAGCAGACAGGGCCTGAAGAGGGTGAGACTCCAGGTCTAGAGCAGACAGGGCCCTGAAGAGGGAGAGACTCCAGGTCCAGAGCAGACAGGCCCTGAAGAGGAAGAGACTCCAGGTCCAGAGCACAGGGCCCTGAAGAGGGAGAGACTCCAGGTCCAGAGCAGACAGGGCCCTGAAGAGGGTGAGACTCCAGGTCCAGAGCAGACAGGGCCCTGAAGAGGGGGAGACTCCAGGTCGAGAGCAGACAGGGCCCTGAAGAGGGGGAGACTCCAGGTCCAGAGCAGACAGGCCCTGAAGAGGGGGAGACTCCAGATCCAGAGCAGACAGGGCCTGAAGAGGGTGAGACTCCAGGTCCAGAGCAGACAGGGCCCTGAAGAGGGGGAGACTCCAGGTCCAGAGCACAGGGCCCTGAAGAGGGAGAGACTCCAGGTCCAGAGCAGACAGGGCCCTGAAGAGGGTGAGACTCCAGGTCCAGAGCAGACAGGCCCTGAAGAGGGTGAGACTCCAGGTCCAGAGCAGACAGGGCCCTGAAGAGGGTGAGACTCCAGGTCCAGAGCAGACAGGGCCCTGAAGAGGGTGAGACTCCAGGTCCAGAGCAGACAGGGCCCTGAAGAGGGTGAGACTCCAGGTCCAGAGCAGACAGGGCCCTGAAGAGGGTGAGACTCCAGGTCCAGAGCAGACAGGGCCCTGAAGAGGGAGAGACTCCAGGTCCAGAGCACAGGGCCCTGAAGAGGGAGAGACTCCAGGTCCAGAGCAGACAGGGCCCTGAAGAGGGTGAGACTCCAGGTCCAGAGCAGACAGGGCCTGAAGAGGGTGAGACTCCAGGTCCAGAGCAGACAGGGCCCTGAAGAGGGTGAGACTCCAGGTCCAGAGCAGAAAGGGCCTTGAAGAGGGAGAGACTCCAGGTCCAGAGCAGACAGGGCCTGAAGAGGGTGAGACTCCAGGTCCAGAGCACAGGGCCCTGAAGAGGGTGAGGCTCCAGGTCCAGAGCACAGGCCCTGAAGAGGGTGAGACTCCAGGTCCAGAGCAGACAGGCCCTGAAGAGGGTGAGACTCCAGGTCCAGAGCAGACAGGCCCTGAAGAGGGTGAGACTCCAGGTCCAGAGCAGACAGGCCCTGAAGAGGGTGAGACTCCAGGTCCAGAGCAGACAGGGCCCTGAAGAGGGTGAGACTCCAGGTCCAGAGCACAGGGCCCTGAAGAGGGGGAGACTCCAGGTCCAGAGCACAGGGCCCTGAAGAGGGGGAGACTCCAGGTCCAGAGCAGACAGGGCCCTGAAGAGGGTGAGACTCCAGGTCCAGAGCAGACAGGCCCTGAAGAGGGTGAGACTCCAGGTCCAGAGCAGACAGGCCCTGAAGAGGGTGAGACTCCAGGTCCAGAGCAGACAGGGCCCTGAAGAGGGGGAGACTCCAGGTCCAGAGCAGACAGGCCCTGAAGAGGGTGAGACTCCAGGTCCAGAGCAGACAGGCCCTGAAGAGGGTAAGACTCCAGGTCCAGAGCAGACAGGGCCTGAAGAGGGTGAGACTCCAGGTCCAGAGCACAGGGCCCTGAAGAGGGTGAGACTCCAGGTCCAGAGCAGACAGGGCAGTGAAGAGGGAGAGACTCCAGGTCCAGAGCACAGGGCCCTGAAGAGGGAGAGACTCCAGGTCCAGAGCAGACAGGGCCCTGAAGAGGGTGAGACTCCAGGTCCAGAGCAGACAGGGCCTGAAGAGGGTGAGACTCCAGGTCCAGAGCACAGGGCCCTGAAGAGGGAGAGACTCCAGGTCCAGAGCAGACAGGGCCCTGAAGAGGGAGAGACTCCAGGTCCAGAGCACAGGGCCCTGAAGAGGGTGAGACTCCAGGTCCAGAGCAGACAGGGCCCTGAAGAGGGAGAGACTCCAGGTCCAGAGCAGACAGGGCCCTGAAGAGGGAGAGACTCCAGGTCCAGAGCAGACAGGCCCTGAAGAGGGAGAGACTCCAGGTCCAGAGCACAGGGCCTGAAGAGGGAGAGACTCCAGGTCCAGAGCAGACAGGCCCTGAAGAGGGTGAGACTCCAGGTCCAGAGCACAGGGCCCTGAAGAGGGTGAGACTCCAGGTCCAGAGCAGACAGGGCCCTGAAGAGGGAGAGACTCCAGGTCCAGAGCAGACAGGGCCCTGAAGAGGGAGAGACTCCAGGTCCAGAGCAGACAGGCCCTGAAGAGGGTGAGACTCCAGGTCCAGAGCACAGGGCCTGAAGAGGGAGAGACTCCAGGTCCAGAGCAGACAGGCCCTGAAGAGGGTGAGACTCCAGGTCCAGAGCAGACAGGGCCCTGAAGAGGGAGAGACTCCAGGTCCAGAGCAGACAGGGCCCTGAAGAGGGAGAGACTCCAGGTCCAGAGCAGACAGGGCCCTGAAGAGGGTGAGACTCCAGGTCCAGAGCAGACAGGGCCCTGAAGAGGGTGAGACTCCAGGTCCAGAGCAGACAGGGCCCTGAAGAGGCTGAGACTCCAGGTCCAGAGCAGACAGGGCCCTGAAGAGGGTGAGACTCCAGGTCCAGAGCAGACAGGGCCCTGAAGAGGGTGAGACTCCAGGTCCAGAGCAGACAGGGCCCTGAAGAGGGTGAGACTCCAGGTCCAGAGCAGACAGGGCCCTGAAGAGGGTGAGACTCCAGGTCCAGAGCAGACAGGGCCCTGAAGAGGGAGAGACTCCAGGTCCAGAGCAGACAGGGCCCTGAAGAGGGTGAGACTCCAGGTCCAGAGCAGACAGGGCCCTGAAGAGGGTGAGACTCCAGGTCCAGAGCAGACAGGCCCTGAAGAGGGGGAGACTCCAGGTCCAGAGCAGACAGGGCCCTGAAGAGAGTGAGACTCCAGGTCCAGAGCAGACAGGGCCCTGAAGAGGGTGAGACTCCAGGTCCAGAGCAGACAGGCCCTGAAGAGGGGGAGACTCCAGGTCCAGAGCAGACAGGCCCTGAAGAGGGGGAGACTCCAGGTCCAGAGCAGACAGGCCCTGAAGAGGGGGAGACTCCAGGTCCAGAGCAGACAGGGCCCTGAAGAGGGTGAGACTCCAGGTCCAGAGCAGACAGGGCCCTGAAGAGGGGGAGACTCCAGGTCCAGAGCAGACAGGGCCCTGAAGAGGGGGAGACTCCAGGTCCAGAGCAGACAGGCCCTGAAGAGGGTGAGACTCCAGGTCCAGAGCAGACAGGCCCTGAAGAGGGTGAGACTCCAGGTCCAGCATAGAAGTGAATCTGGCCAGGACCCTTCTGTTCTCCACCTCCTGCACTGAGTCCAAGGCACAGCCCAGGACAGAGCTGGACTTCCTGATGACTTTGTCCAGTCTCCTCTTGTCCCTCTCTGTGATGCTGCTGCTCCAGCAGACCACACCATACAGGATGGCTGATGCCACCACAGAGTCGTAGAAGGTCCTCAGGAGGGGCCCCTTCACTCCAAAGGACCTGAGTCTCCTCAGGAGGTAGAGCTCTGGCCCTTCCTGTACAGTGCATCTGTGTTGTGAGTCCAGTCCAGTTTGTTGTTCAGATGAACACTCAGGTACTTGTATGAGTCACTCTCTCAATGTCCCTTCCCTGGATGTTCACTGGTGGGGAGGCAGTGTGATTTTAATCACAGTTGTGGCAGAGACACTATTCAATGCAGCACAACTGAGAACTTTTTTTAAATTTTTTTTTTTTTACATTTCCTAAAATGTCATTCATTCATTTTATCGAGGGGTCTTGTTTTATCGAGGGGTCTTGTTTTATTGAGGGGTCTTGTTTTATCGAGGGGTCTTGTTTTATCGAGGGGTCTTGTTTTATTGAGGGGTCTGGTTGCAGACGCACGGGGAAAGTGGATCTCCATTCTACACCGGTAACATGTGATCTACACCGGAAACACGTCACATCTACAGTAGACTTTTCTTTTTTATTTATATCAGCTGTGTCTCAAAATGAGCCTCCGTGGACTGCAAGGCATTTGCCTGAAATAGGACAGGTCTGGCTCACAGAGCCGTGCTGTCGCTATGCAGAAAACGCATGGGTAATCAAACTGTCCGATTTTGAGACTTGAGAAGTTATTCTAATAATTCTCATAAAAATTTTATGGCTAAAAATGAAAACTTATGTTTTACTTTTGCAAAACGAAACAGCTATATTTCTGGGATACATCTAAAATAGGCTAAACCTTACCTTAAAATTTCAAAAACAGTGATGATATATGCATTATTAATACATAATATTAATTATAATATGATTATTTTTATTATTAACAACAATAATAATAATAATAATAATAATAATAATAATAATACCCCTATGAACTAACATCAAGGACCATAATGTCCACCCTCCTGTGGGTTCACCACCTGCAGAGGGGTTCATAGGGGGTCAGGTGCTATGAGTATTGGGCAAGCTGCCCCCGCGACCCAGCCGGATTAAGCGGGAGAAGATGGATGGATGGATGGATGGATGGATGGAATAATAATAATAATAATAATACATATTTTTTATTAGGCGCCTTTCTGGACCTCAGGAAATACTTTACCCAGTGCATTAATAGATTACTAAAAACAGCTGGATGCCGGTGTACTCTCAAATAGTTGCTCCCTTTTTGCTGAAGCAGGTGACAGTCCAAAATGAATAAATTGTCTTTGCGAAATATGATTAGGTGGAATACCACTGCTTAATTGCAGTACAATAGTACATTCTTATAGTACATGCAATTAGTTACTATCAAAATAAATACATCATAAATACATCAAATAAATGGCACATTTCCTCTTGAATTAAATGTCAGTATAGACTGAAAAACATTCAGATAAACATATGGGCAAATGATGTTTTCAGTTTTGTCTCCATACTTGTTTAGGTCATGTAAGGCCACATTTATCATGAGGAGGACATGGACAGTCATGACCCAGTGTACTTGGACCACTCATCATAATGATAATTTCTTGCCTTCTGGAGAAGGAAAAGCAGAATGGACCTACATCTTGATTGGTTGAAAGTCCTGCAGAGTGAAAACCTGTCATGACACACACATTAAGAAAACTGCCAAACTATTAGAGGAAAATGAGGTTCACAGAGCATGTACATTCACATCCAGAGGCATTTTACATACATCTAAACAGCTAAATTAAAGAGGAAACCCACACAATTGAGAAATGCATATTTTCACAATTTAAATCATGATTTCAATATGAGCATGATTAATTTGCAGCTTTTATTATTACTGGAATTTTCACTGCAACCAGCCCCATACCTAATCAGGGGAAGGAGTTTGGGTCAGCACACCTCCAGCACAGTTAGCTTTACTTTGTCATCTGCATTTGACCCATGAATCATGAGCATCTCATCAGCCAACAGTTCTGAGGCCCCAGCAGTGTGCTATGTCCGCATACAGGATGCTGCAGATGAAAAAAGAAAATTCATATAAAACATTTCAAACAGTTTTCTCATTGGCATTAGATGACATTAGATATGATAGACACAGGTGTACACCAGTGTCTGCACAAATCTATTAAATGAGTCTAATATCCATCTTAAATCTGACCTTGTCACGGTTTAGCTAAGACCCAAAATCACAAACCACGACTGGTAAATGTGAAAGTGATTTATTACAAAGATTCTGGAAATAATACAGAAGGCAGACAGGCGGACAGGCAGGCAGGCAGGCAGGCAGACAGACAGGCGGGCGGGCAGGCGGGCGGACAGGAAGGCTGGCAGGCAGGCAGGCAGACAGGCGGGTGGACAGGAAGGCACCTGGACACAGGAAGAGGCAAGTCCAAGAAATACAAGGCAAGGGTATTCACACAAATCTAGAGCCAAGGTTTCACTAACGTAGAGTAGACAACGAACTGGCGAGGACTGGTTGGAGAGCTGGGGTTCTTGTACTGCAGGTGATGAGTTGATGGGATGCAGGTGTGCGCTCTGCCAGCAGGAGGGAAACGCCCAGAGGAGGAGGAGACTCAGGAGACACAGGAGGGAGGGGAGGAGAAGAGGAGGAGAAGGCAAAGACCAGGAGCGGATCCTGACAGACCTGTCCAGGCAATATTATTTACTTTTCATTTTACAAAAATGCACGGATTGCAAAGCAGATAATTTATTCCTAGAATGAAATGCATGTGTTAGAGGCTTATATTACTTCATTTACAAGTAAATATAAGCTCTGATGTAGTCACACTGTCTTTTAAGTTGAATGCATGAAATAATGTGTGTTTTTACCTCACATCCGAGCTACACTGGCCCAAGTGTTTAATCCAATGTCCATGAAAATGTGACATTTCTTCCTTGTAGCTTCATTAAATCACTCTGTGGGCTTCTTTTCCCCTGATAGCAAAAAATAAAAATTTGTGTTTGATGGAAATCTGTCCAAATATGATAGTTTGAGCAGACTTTTCATTGCATTAGCTGCAGATTACTACCCAAACTTTTAGCTCAAAGCTCCGAGGTTCAGGCAGTTAAAAACAAACTTATTTGACAGCTTTATGGCCATATTTTACATTTGCAGTTGTGTTGTGTTGTGTGTATCCTAAAGTTAAAAGCATGTACTCACATGTTTTCTCTGGACAGGCTTTATGCTTCGTGTTTATATGTGTGAGTATATATGAGTGTAAAAACAATTAATCAACATTTATTTGCAATCAAAATAAAACGTTTTGTCTCTCCCCATAGGTCTGCAGAAAAGGCTAAATAAAAAAAAAGTCTATGGTAGATGTGACATGTTTCCGGTGGAGGTCACGTGTTTCCAGGCTACAGTGGCGCTCCACTTTCCCCATGCGTCTGCAGCCAGACCTGATTTTTTTTCTCCCGTAGTCTAATGTAGCAGAAAATGGTTTGGGGACAAAAAGCAAACACAAAAGCATTGTGTGTCTCCTCTTCATTTTGTCACAGATTGTTTACTATGACTCACTCCTGGAGGACTTTTTCCCAATTACACCCTAACCCTTCTCTCCTTCCTTCCTCCATCCCCCTCTCCCTCTCTCTCCTTTAGCTCTCTAGCTTTATCTCTTTGCCCTAAATAGGACATTCCTCTTCTTCCTCTTCTTCCTCTTTCTCCCGCCCACTCCTCCACAGACTCAGACCCCCACTACAGACGCTCCACTTTGCTTGCAATCTATTGCCTCTTATAGCATTAGTCTGCCAGAAAACCCTTGGCTTTCAACCACTAATGTGTATGGTTGTTTAAGTCGGTTTTCTAACTGATAAATCCCTAAGCAATGTCACATTTCTGTATCCTAGCAACAGCTCGGTGAGCGTTGCATGTTTTCTTGTGCAGCCATAGCACAGAGAAGACTTAGCTGTAGGTGCTGTGCTGCTCTTTTTGTCCTCAGCTCACTTCAGTCTGTCTCCAAACCAGAAATGGATTATAGACATTTCTGCCACAGAGGCTTCAGAACGGATGCTTTGATACAGTGATGGAGAGGGAAGGTAAGATTTTCAAATACAAGTGCAGATGCTAATGGAAGTATGTGCAGTTTGGTGTTGGTAGCTCCCCATGTATATTGCAGTTGCTTTTAAGTCAAATTAAAATCTTGGTGTGATGGTGAAATACAATATTTGTTATTTATTTATTAGGACATTTTGTAAAATGTCACAGCATTGGGTGCATGTGTTTTATTATTATTTCAAAATAATTCACATGTAGGTCTACTGAAGCATATCGTTGCCAATGCAGTATCATTATATAAAATCACGTTTTAACCTGAAACTATTACAAAATTAAGTTAGAGGAAAGTAAAGTATAGTTAAGTTAAAGTAAGTTATACTATTACACAATTTCTTGATAGTTTCATTTTAAAACATGATAGAAAATGATCAAGACTGGAGGTTCAGTCCACTTTTGTGTACTTGTAATACAGTTTTTTCTCACTTGATTTAACTTGTTTTTTTTATTTAGTCCATCCATCCATCCATCTTCTCCCGCTCAATCCTCATAGCACCTGACCCCCTATGAACCCCTCTGCAGGTGGTGAGCCCACAGGAGGGACATATATCTAAACAGTGGCTCAGGAGGTCAAATTCTTCAATTTGTCATCAGTTCACATAACCCTCAGGTTCTTTCTCAGAACACACATGATCAGTGAAGTCACATTGTTTTCTTAATCCAGCATGTCACTTCTCATGTGCTAAAGGACCAAACTCTGTTACTTTCCAGATAGAAACTCAAACATAACAGTAAAATTCAAAGCATCAAAAATTGAACAGCAAAACATTTCACACATGTCAAACAGGGAGAAGGGGCTCAACTGAGACTGAATATATGGACTCCATTCAGATATAAGCACATATATGAGATGTGTAAATGTCTTTTCAAGACCACATCACATATTACATTACAAAGGTAGTGTTGATGACACTGAGTCTGAACATTTTGATGATAAAAGCTGCTTTGGGGAGATGATCAGTTTTGAATGTAAAATTGCATTTTACTGAAATTAAACTTTCTTTGGGAAATCTGTTTAGGATTTTGTGTAAGTTGTTTTGCAAGTTTTAATGTTTAGTGGAGAAATGCGTCAAAGCAAAAAAGTGAAGAAAAAAAAAACAGCACTCCGTGTCCTCATTCTGATCCATCAGTCTATCCACTGTTACACAGTGATCTAACCCACTGCCTACAGAGGAGGTGGACACTGGTGCCAAGTGGTAGCACCACCAACACACAGGGAGGCAAACAGGTTAGAAGTCTTACTACTAGCAGGCCTACTACGCCCACTCCAGTCCCTACTTCAGTAACAGAGCATTTATTGAGCCATGTCTCCATACTATATCACAGTTTTTTTATATTATCAAAAATTGATTGTGAAATCTTTTGTTTTTAGACTTGATGCTCTTAGACTTTAGATGCTCTCATTTTGTTTTTGCTGTTTAGGCTCAAAGTTTAGGCTAAAGTCTTGAATCACGTGAGAACAGACGTGTAGTATTGAAAAAACAAGGTGATACTACAAAATTGGCAACTATGATTTATTTTTTCTTATGTATTCACTAGATTTGGTCTGACTCACACAATCTTTGCTAATTTGCTTCTAAACACCACCACACAATACAAAATTTTGGGGTATTTTTAAATGTGAGACCAAAACACAGACAACAAACAAAAAGAATAGAGAAGAATTGCAGACCAAAAACTATTATTTTGGAAAATGTGGTGCAGAGGATCAGATTTTTATTTATTTATTTTTGCACAGAAAGTTGGATATTTACACACACTTATTTACAACTCCTCAGATTTAAATCAAAAGAAAGAAAACAATTGGTGGTTTTCTGATTCTAGAATGTGATGATGGGGGGGGGGGTCAAGAGACAGTTTTCCCTATTGATAACATTGTACTTTGCCTTGAAATATTCAAAAGGTAAATTCACAAATGTTTGACCTGATCATTTCTATTACTGACTAGGCCAAAGAATTTACTGAATTACACAAGAAATCAGCATTTTGTAACATTTTGGCTGTTCTCCATCTGCGTTTAATATCATTGGCCTATAGAATATTGTGATGTCATCTGCACCCCAGCAGATAAGTGTAGAATACAACTTAACCAATAACTGATATCCTTAATAATAATCAGAATCATAATGAATGCATACAACAATCATTCTATTCAGCTTTGTACTTTTTCCTTTTTCAGAGCTTTGAGAAGAACTACACTAAAGATTCTCAACACCCATCTGGATGCAGACCCCAGCCTCTATGGTAATGGGCATTGTATTTGCCCCGCTAGGTCTTGTCCTGGTCTTTACTGCTGCTATCACCCCCCAGTGGAGAGAGGGACAGGCTCGTTTGGTTGTGTCTAGCCCTGACTCCATGCTGCGGGCGGGACTGAGGCCTCACAGGCTGGGGGTTCGCCCTAGGGCAGTGGAGGCTTTGCTCTTAGTTCGGTCAGACGGTTTATGGGAGAGTTGTCTACAGATGGCACCTCCAGAACTTAAGCATTGTTGGCCTGTGTCGGGGACTTACCAGAAAGATCCCCGGGTTCGACTGGCACAAGGGTTAACGCTCACTTCTTTGTTCTTGTGTGGGACAGGCATTGTTTTAGCTTGCATAGGTGTGCGCTGTTGGAAAGACTTACCACTAAGGGGTGTTGCTGCTACAGGAGGTCTACTGATGATCTTTGCCAGTCTCCTGAGCCTGACTGCACTCTCTGTGTACACTCACAACCTCAGCCGCCTCGGACTACAGGACCACAGCTACAACAGGCACATGCAGATCAACCTGTATCCCGCCGGCTCGCTGTACTTTGGGTGGTTGGGCTCCTGCTTACAAATTCTGGGGGGAGTGGCTCTCATGTTCAGTTTAAAACGACCCAAATGCCCCACATGCCCTGCCTGTCCTGAGTTGCCCGCTTACACCTGTCCCACGAACAATAACAGGGACAATATGGATGTCTATGAAGTCAGCTGTTAGGGTGGGTTTTAACTATGTTGTTGTTATGATATACAAATAGACCAGGACTAAATACAAATAGATTATTCAAAATAATGTCGACACAGTGAGGTATTCTAGTTTTACATACGTTTATGCTCAATGGTTCATGGTCCAGGAACCAAGTATTATTATGTAGGGATTAGCTATGTTCAATGTAGTGAACAGGGACGTGCACAGGAATTTTGAGGGGCAGTTGCTCTGACATGAAGACTTAAACTTAAATGAAGTGTAATAAAACTTAGTTTTATTCTCCCTGCAATTCTGGCGTTTCCCAATAGATGGCGCACTCTAGATACATTGATACATAAAACCAAATTATCCATATGGGCTTTTGACTCAGTGCCCAGGGGTAGAACTATATGTTGAACACGTCTTCCTCACTCATGGTCTGAAAACCTTCCCATAAAGCACTGCGGCCAAGTATATATCTAGTGTGCCGCACACACCACACGTCCTCTTGTACGGCGTGGACACCGCGCGTGGATCGTGTCTTGTCGCGTCGCTGTGTGGACCGCACTTCCTCCTGTGCACCTCTAAACCAGAACTAACACCAGGACTAAACCAGGGCTAAACCAGGTCTAAACCAGGTCTAAACCAGGTGTAAACCGGATCTAAAACCAGGACTAAACAAGCATTAAATCAGGACTAAAACCAGGTCTAAACCAGGTCTAAACCAGGTCTAAACCAGGTCTAAACCAGGTCTAAAACCAGGTCTAAACCAGGTCTAAACCAGGTCAAAAACCAGGTCTAAAACCAAACAAGAATTTGCAGGAGGTGGTTGCTACATTCATTTAGGTTTAAAAAGCACGACAATATCAAGTAATCCAAAGTATTCAGATTACATTACTCACTTAAGGATTACGTTACAAACTACATTTTGGGGTCTGTAATCTGTAATCTGTAAGGAATACAGTTTAAAGTAATCTTCCCAACACTGTCAACAGAATTATCAATTGAACTGTTTAGGACTAGCAACAAGTGTGTCGCGATTCTCTGTTGAAGTGAGTCGGTCACATCACAACTAATGAAACAGAATTCAAAACTTCTGAAACGGAAAATCATTGGCCTTAAATATGGTGCACAAGATGAATTGAGACGTTTGAATCTGCCACATGTAAATCGTTGGATCCTGTAAGTTATTTTCGGTTTAGGCCCATTTGCTGGGCTGGTGTAGTCAGTCCACATTTTCTCTATTTGGTGCGTAAATATATCACATGTTCTTTATTTAACCCCAAAGGAGTTAATCATAAGAAATTGCATATTGTTAGATGTCAAACCAACATGTATAGAAACCAGAAAGAGAACATATTCTGACTGTAGCTCTGTCCGTCTCTATTTATTTGTGTACTTGAGCAGCATTGTAAATGAATGTGTAAAGCTTTGTGAATTAAAAAAGGATTTGTTAAATGATCTGTAAATGTCAGATCTTGTAACAATAAAGATGCTTCTATAACTGGAATAACGTCTGCTGAGACTTTTATTTTTTAAGTGCCGTATTTGCAGAACTGCCACAGATAGTAGCAGAACTTCCATGTTGTTTTGTTGTTTATTTTATTTTATTTTTGTTTGTTTTGAAAACCAAAAATGTAAGACAAAAAACATGTACAATTTTTTTCTTTTTTTCACAGTAAATCCAAATTTCAAGTTTGTCAATGTTTTTTTCCCATAGATCGGCCCTGAATTTTATTGCAAAAAAAAAAAAAAAAGGAAAGAAACAGTAAAAAATTTCTCATTTTCTGTAGAAAAAAAAAAATTATGTTGTCATTTGTGTGGCAAATAATACGGTTTTCATTTGGCGGCACAGTGGCTGAATGGCTAGTACATGCCTCACAGCAAGAGGATTCCGGGGTCGATCCCCATGTTGCCCAGGCCGTTCTGGCTACAACAGTAGTTTACCACCACCGGAATGAATGAAGAATGCTCTGTGCAGTGCTGTGCACGTTCTGTGGAGACGGTTTTACGCTCTGTGGCTCATGGAGCAGCCCCAGTGTGAAGACGTCACAAGGCCAGGGGCAGTATCGGAAGGAAGTTCAGACTTTTTTTCAGACTCTGTGATTGGATGACCTACATCACGCGATGCTCCAGCTGAAAGAAACATCTGGAGCGCACAGTGGCAGCACCTTGCAAAGGTGGCAAATCTTTGTGCATGGAGAACCATGGAGCTTACCGCCAGCTCAGAGTTTTTATGCACGAGTGCGAGTCAATAAATGCAACTGTATAAGTGGACTGGTCTTTTAGCCAACATATATTTCTTACCCAATACCGCACATGCCCCATGCTTTGTCTCTATTCCTCACAGTGGCACTTTAATTTTCTGCTGGTAAGTGTCCAAAAGACACTAATAGCTAAGACAAGGGGATGAATTTAGCCATTATTAGAATTTTGATTGTCCAGAGGGACTTAAATTGTTGTGGTGTGTATGAATTTTTGATACAGTTCTCAATATGATAAAATTATCTTTGTATTAATTACTATATTAAATAAAGGGACAAATGAGCACACAAATAGCCCACTAGTCACAAGGAAACAAGAGTCAAAGAAACAGCATTATTATGTGTAAACCTAAGGCAAAAGAACTAAATATGTACTATTTGTTATTAGATATTAATGAGACAGAAACATGGCCCAAAATGCCCCAAAAGCACAATTGTGATTTACCAATGATAATATTTTTTTTTAAATCTGGTCCTGGGTACTCGACAGATTGCTCTAGTCTCTCTCTCACATGTTGACTTAGTTTGGTCCCTGACATTGACCTTGATCCTTCCAGATCTGGGCTGGGATTTGACTCACCTTAGCACAGTCTTTATTTGAAAACTGGATTTATTAAAGAGCACTTCCATACTACTTCCATAGTATATGCCATGCTTCGGCATGGCTGTATTCAGATAAGCACATCTGAATACAGCCATGCTGTATTGTGTGGAGACTCTGCACACCTGACAAGGCGACAGTGGTGTTGGAGCCGTGACACTTCAAAAAGTGAGCCAAATATGAGTCAGTGTGAAAAAAATGAAATCTCGCTACACAGCAATATTGCATGATTAAATCAAATAGATTTCATTACTGCAGCATGTTAAACTGGTAAAGCCTGATTTCATTGAAAGGGGTTGATGAAAGAATTACTGTGTGTGTGTCTGTGTGTGCGGATGTGATTAAACTAATAAGTGGGTGTTGCAATGTCATTCAGTAATGCAGTGCCAATCCATGCTCACCAAGTAAATGGTAAATGCATTTGACAACAGCAACATGCACTAATTGTACTGCCATTGTGTCCGCGGACAAAATTCTTCACCTCATAATGGAAAGAAGGGGTTAAGAGGAAATGATGGTGTAAGACACAGAGAAGCACAGCGCTACAGTACAGTCCAGGGCCTGTAGAGAGGGGAGCCTGGAGTTCATTTATATTACAGGTGTGTGATACATTGTCTATGAAAAGGAATATTTGTTTTGAAGATATGTCAAATTAAAATATCAAGTATCATCTGTACTAATAAAACTATCAAAAGGCAGCAAACAAAAGAAAAAGAATTGCCCAAAGTCTGCTTATAGTGATTTTCAAGCACTTTTGAGGTTCAGTTAGACCTCAGAAATATTCTAGACTCAGAGCCTTTACAGAAATGCTCAAGCACATTTCTTATGGATAACAAAAATATTATTTGTTAAAACTAGCAGTATTGCTGTTTGATTAATGCCATCATGGTGAATTACTACAGAAAGCATTTCACTCTTGTTCATTTGTGCTCACAGAGTATGCAGTAGTCAGTAATCATGTAGGTCCAGTAATTACAGAGATATTCACTTTAAACCAGGCATTTTTTTTCCATTAAAGTCTGCCCTGCCCTCCAGCTTTTTAAATGTAAAAGTAATGCTCTGTCTCGCCAGTCTCAGACAATTCGCTCAGCTCTTGGTTGATGGACTCTTGAAGTGAGCCGAGGTTCAGTTCAAATTTGGGACTTGTCTCCATACAAACGGGAGAAGATCTGTGTGATCGCTCCAGCAACATCTCCTCTGGTTCTGCATCCACTAATTGCTCTCCATCACAAAGCATCAGCCGGCACGCTCCTCTCTCCTCCTCCTCCATCTGTTTGTCCGCTTCCTCCGCTGTTGCCGTAGCGACTGTCTCCATGGCAACCTCTGCACTTGATGTGATTTTGTTTGGGCCAGAGGTACAGTGTCTTTGGGATGCTAGCTTCTCGGTCTCATGGAGCAGTTCCTCATTGTGTTGCTTCCATGTGCGATATTTGGCTGCGCTGAAGTCCGAATCATCTAAGAGTTTGTTAATCTGCAGAAGTTCAGCTTCCTTAGCCTGTAATAAAAGTATTTAATCAGATGAAAGACACTCAAATGACACACATTGAAAATGGCACTGCCACTATGATATTTATACAAATGAAGTAAAATATATTATTATTAAAAGAGGCAATGAACTTATCATTTTGCCATTTAAATGATTCAATTCATGCATTCAGACAAGAAAAAATTGGGTGCAATAGAGCCCCCCAGCAACTTTGGCCAATTTCACTGAAATTGTAATGGTGGGTGGACCCCGACCCTTAACAGACTGAAAACACAAAGAAAATGCAAAACGGGTGCTGTAACGCCCCCTTGACAATTTGTATGGAACAATAACATTTTATTTGTCATTTGGTATGCAAATTGTGACGTGGTCTTGATTAAAAAATCTAGGGTTAGTGTTGAGGTTGGGTTTGGGGCTATGGTTCGGATTTATGACTGCAGTAGGTTAGGTTTAAGTCACAATATATCTGCTAACATGGGAACAGCAAATTACACCTTTTTTGAAAGCTCTCGACCTTCGCCACGTCACCATGGGGTCATTGATGAATGATGCTTACGCGCCATCATTCACTATCTCGTCGGGGTCGCCCACTGACACCCATTGATTTCTATTCATTTTTAGCAGTTATAAATATATAAATATGACTTGGATACAGCTTGATGTCAGGAGGGTGTTTTGGGGACAGGAGCGCTTCATGCTATTTTTGTCAACATCGAGTTTCGCCCATTGACTCAATGTTGACCATTTCATGTTAGCAAGAACAAATCCACACATGCATGTGTGGTTGCTAAGATACTGCTGTTCATGCAGGGGGCGATCGAGGGAGTTGACTACTTCGCCCATGCATTCATCATTGCAAAAGCAATAGGAGCTCGGGCCTAATAATTTTAGTAAAAACAACATGTTTTCTGATGCCAACCTCCTGTCCCTCCCCTGCAGGACCAAGCTCCGCACCTGGGGTGACCCAGCATATTCCATCTCTGCCCCCACCCTCTGGAACTCACTCCCACAACCCACCCGTGACTGCCCCGACCTCCCCTCCTTCAAAGAACTGCTCAAGACCCACCTTTTTAAAACTGCTTTTAATGTTTAATATTTAATGTTTGTTTGTTGTTGCTTTTTATCTTGTTCCTGTACAGCGTCTTTGAGTGTCATGAAAAGCGCTTTTATAAATAAAATGTATTATTATTATTATTATATATTCATTAACATGGGAACAGCATATTATACATTTTTTGAAAGCTTTTGAGATTCCCCACGTCACTGTGGGGTCAATGGACCGGAGCGCTTCGTCAACATTGAATCAATGACTATTTTATGTCAGTAAGAACAAATAATACTGCAGTTCAAACTTCGAGGGACAAAGTTGAGTGCAATGCCCATGCAACTCACTGTTGTGGAAGCAATAAGCCCTAAGCTTGAGCCTAACTACAAACTATACATTTTCGGAAAGCTACGTCTCATTGCTACGTCATGGCGAAGGTGCCTGATCACTATGAGTGAGTTACGTCGTGTGATTTCTCTTCTCACCCACTAGGAGCATCGCTTTGTGATACTAATAGGCCCTTCGCCGGCTTCTGGCACTCAGGCCTAATGAAATCCCTTTACTTTTTCTGAACAAATTAATATGGTCTTTAATAAGGTACATGGAAAACACATATTTAAATTTGCTTTGTGTGATTCAGTTACATTTTTCAAATGTTTTATATAAATGTTATGTTGGGATTTCTAATGTGACATACCCATTACAAAGTCATTGTTTTTTGCAGCCAGGTTATATTATTTAAAAGCCTTTCTCTCCCCAGCACAGACATGAGGTTACCTTGAGCGTGCTGTGCAGCGTTCGCAGAGTGTGCACCTTCTCATTGATCACTGGGTTCTTGCAACGTTTGATGAAGGACCTCCTGAAGTGGTCGTGGGTGAAGGGCTGCTCCTGCCCCATCAGAGACACGCCTCCCTCCTTTATGTTATTCATCATCTGGCCCATCTCATCCACAGGACCTGCTCATGGTACAGCAACGTGCATTTATATCATGCACTAAAATCTGTCTGTTAGGTAGTTACGACCTCAATTTAACACCTGAGTCCTTTGTCCCATTAGATATAAACAAAGTCAGTACTTTTGGTTTTTGATAGTTAATGGGCACATTCTACTATAGAATTCTAATGGTCCTGCACTCTGACAGATTAGATTAGGCATTTCACATAAGAAATAAGATGACATAACAATATGGGACAAAAGCTATATTTTCTTAAATAAATGTTTACACTAGCAGAATTAGTCTTTGGAGCAGAACAGTGGTTCTTAACCTGTGTTCGATGAAACCCCAGGGGTTCGGCAGGGGTCAAGACTCACATCCAACTCATATGATTCATGAGCCGTTATTGGCTACAGGAAATTTTGTGCGTGCAATAGTCTTGTGACTGTCGTGATGATGTCGTGTAATTTCTTTCTTAATATTTTCCCTTCATATGTTGAGCAAAAAAAAGAAAGTGGTCAGACGAATATGTGTGATATGGATTCACATGTGTGCAGCAATAAAATATAAATACTTATGTTTTGAATTTGAAAAAAAACATATTTTATTTTTCCAGTTAAGAAGGGTTCAGTGAATGTGTAGATGAAACTAGTGGGGTTCAGTACCTCCAACAAGGTTAAGAACCAATTAACTCAACTTTTCTTCACAAACAATTGATTTGTTGCCTTCATTTCATGTTTTGCTCTCAGGACAAAACACTCCTCACTTTGGGTCACCTAAAACTACAACCAGTTTCAGTTTAGGGATTATCCAAAAGGGATATTTGTGATGAAGTGTCCTCAGTATATGACAGCTAATTTTTTTTTTCAGGTCAGGTTTTTTTTTTTTTTTTTTTGTAGTTAGTTTCTGTTAGCATTTATATTTATATTCTTCATTAAACAACTATATAATTTTGAAACTTAACTTAACATTGACTTGACAATGGCATGACATTTTAGTTAATACAACCAGATGAATCTGCTTCTTTAATGTAAAACACTAAGAACTGGAAATACTGCATTAAAATAATATCTAAAAATAATTAAGGAAGATTGGGGAACTTTTCTACCTGTGTTTTTGCTGCCACCTGCTGTAGGACTTGGTAATGGCGTCTTATGGGTTTTGTCCTTTTTACGAGGATAAGTGTTGTAATTTACTTTCTGCTGAACAAAAGAATAACATTATAATCAAAACACTCATGGTCAGTAATATGAGCAGTTTACATTTCAAACACCTTGTTCCTTCGTCCAGGTGACGGTGATCGCTCACTCTCTGATTCAGTTTCACTGTAACACTCTATACACAGAAACAAAAGAATAGTGAGTTCATTTAAATGTGAATGTGTTTTGTTGTTTACAATAACCACAACTCATTCAATGTATTTTCTCCGCTCTAACCACAGCAACAGAAAATACCTTGATCCAATAACAGGAAAAAGATTAAATCATTTTGCAACGCCGTAAAAGTGTTGTTTTATGGTGGAGCTACATTAAGAACATTATGGTAATTACATAGCGTGGTTTGGACATTAATAATGAAAGTTTGGCCAAATTGAGTTTTCTGTCTCATTCTTCTCTCCAGACCCTGCTGCATTTGTAGGTGTCATTGGCTTTGTCCTCAACCAATCAAAGATTTTTACATCCAAAAAATACAAACCACCCAGTTTGTTTTTGAAAAACCTTAAATAATGATTCAAGTAATTGTGCTATGAGGCTAATAAATTGCTCAATGCTAAATATAAAAAATTAAGAAAAGAGCATTCTGATAATATTCTCAATATAATGTCCTTGAAAATGGGCATATTGATGAGAGGCTGAAATTACGGCTCATAGGCCATATCATATTTGTTCATTTCTTATTTATGTAATAGATTGAAATGATGGTTTTAACTTTGTATTTCCATGAAATGTCATACAAATTCCAATGAAGTTATGACCCTTTACACTAGAAAAAATTTGCCCTTTACCTTCTTCACTGCTGGGTCCTGTATGGAGCTTCCTGTGCTTTTGGATGGCTGTGATCAGACAGTTTATCCATCTACACACACACACACACACACACACACACACACACACACACACACACACACACACACACACACACACACACACACACACACACACACGCACACACACACACACACACACACCTTACATTAGATAAGGAATGCAATGTACAAAATTACAGTCATTTTTTTAAAGAAACTGATAATTGCACAAAATAGTATAGTTTACACCTGCTTCATTTTCAAGCATCACCTTTATAGTCGACACACAGATCACTTATGCATGAAGATCCAGAACTGCAGATAATTCTTTGTATGTTACTTGCAATTAACAATGTTTTAATAATACAGGACATCTACTATTACACTCACCATGAGCACCTAATGTTGGGGTGAGGATATTAAGAAATATGGGCCCCCAGTGGGTGTTATAGGGTGGTATAGGGCTAGTGTTCTTTCAGAAGCAGAACTGATTATTCTGACCAGATTTAAATGTCCATACTTTGTTTGGATTTGTAATAACCTGAACAGGAAAATGACCTGCCCCATTAATTACTATATTGATTTAATCAATATAGTATTTTAATTGGGGATAATCCTGCGTCAGGCTTATTGTGTCAGTGGCATTAAATATGGGACAGTGCACATTAATTAACATGTGCACGACATGTAAACAAATATTTATTTATATGTATTTATGTAGTCCCATTGGCAGGTTGATGGGAAACTGGAAAACTGGACAAATGGACTCTAAACATTCAGTATACAGACATGACTAAGACAAAGAAAAGATTAGTTTCAATATAATCGTTTATTGCCTATATTTTCTTCAGCCATCACCCCCACATCACCATATGAAGAGGTAAAGAAATGCTGCTCTGAGCAGAATGGAGAGAAATGACTTCTATTTGAGACATTTAAGACAGTGAAAAGACTTTTCAGATTCATAGGTGAGACATTTCAGTTTGTGGAAGTGGTATAAGAACATTAAACAACATTGTTTAATGTTACATATCACATGTGTTATCGTGACAGGCCCAGTGACACCCATTATGAGACTGTATCACCTACTTGCTCATGTCACTGACGTTATCAGCAGCAAAGAAGAAGTTCTGAAACCTTGGGTGGCACATTTTGAAGACACTGAGGAAAAGCAAAAGACAATGATGTAGGGCTTACTGCAGCCAATGGAAATGCACCTGTCAAGTACCTACTGTCCATCTTATCAGTGCAGTGTGAACAAAAACATACACAGTAGGCAAATATTCTTTTGTGTACTGAAGTCACAGGAGCTGTTTGCAATTTAGGGCACAACATATGTTTATGTGGATTTAAGATTGCTATTTGTAATTAAACTGGCTGACCCGACTAAAATAATACCACAAAATGCTATGCATGTTAATCCGGTCTGACAGTGTGCCATCTTTGGCCTGACAGAAGAACCCTGGAGAGCCTAAAACAAAGGCCAGGTGAGGGGAACTGGAGAAAAAAGCCCTATGGATTTAAGGTTGGGTTTAAGGTTATAACACCTGAGTCATTTGTTCTATTAGACTATGACAGATTAGATTAGGCATTTCACATAAGAAATAAGATCATGTTTGACATAACAATATGGGACAAAACCTATATTTTCTTAAATAAATGTTCACACTTGCAGAATTAGTCTTTGTTAGGAGTAGAATTTTCTACGATGGCAGAGCAAAGGGGATTCATTTCTAGAACTGTAATTTCCAATATTTCTTTTCAACTTTTCTTCACAAACATTTTATTTGTTGCCTTCATTTTGTGTTTTTGGCAAGACAAAACACTCCTCAGTTTGGGTTGCCAGACCCTAAAACTACAGCCAGTTTACAGGATTCAGTTTAAGGATTATCCAAAAGGGCTCTTTGTAGTTGTTCCATATATTATGCATTTTAATCTATTTTGGGTATCTTAAACTTGAACAAATGTTCTAAATAAATAATTTGTTTATTACTCTAAACTGAATATGTTCTGGTATTTCCAGTAGTGTAAATAGTGTCTAGGAGTTTGGTAAACACTCTGAATCTGTTCAAAAGAGCTTTTACTTTTACAAACATGGACAGAGGGCATAAGGCCACTCGATTGCACCTTTTTAAGAGACCAAAATCAATGTCTATGTGGACCTGCTCACACAAATCCAGTTCAGCACAGGCCAGTCCTCAGAGATTTCATATAATAACTGTACTTACTATTTTCTTTTGTGCTCCCCGGCGCTTTCAATGTTATAGCTGGAAATGTTTATGAAGCCTTCAGCCTTCTCATCCTATGAAAAGAGCATGGACAAATAACCGTTATCCTCATCTGAAGTCATTCTAACACATATTTCTTTGCAGGGTGCTAATCCTGACAGCTGCACGTGAAAACATGTCAACAAAATGGCAGAAAAATGTATCACTTTTTCACATCATATTTATCCATTATGATTTAGGTTTAATTGGATTTTCTCTAGATAAATACAAATAAAAATTACTTTCAATATTAATTTCAATAAAATTAAAAAATACAGATGTTCCAAACATTAAGCTTTTACTGACAGAGAACTGGATGTAGAACTCGCCATAAAAAAATAAAAAATAAAATAAAAAAATTCAATACTAGAGAATGGACTCAATACCAAAATGATAATGATGTAATTTTCAACATTAAATCAAGGTACTATTTATGCGTATTTATGTACTATTCTGTCTTGTATGTAATCCTTCAGGCTTCCTGGAATGTTCCATAGTGGTCCATGGGCGTATAACAGTGTGGTGGTCTTATACCTGGTCTGGTAAAGCTCAAGATTATTCTAAAGCTATTCAATAAACAATAAAGGTTCCAGGTTTATTTTAGTGCTGTCAAAAAAAATCACGCTATTAACGTGTAACTCAGAACAATTTTAACGCTGTTAATTTTTTTAATCACAAGATTAACGCACTTTGTGACCCAGTGAACTAGTTTTTCTGTGGCCACTGCTGTAACATTGGAAAAACTGCAGGATCTGGCTGTAAACTGGAAAGAAACAATCTGCACGATACTGAGAAGTCCTGGTTGGAGGAGGTGGGCTAAAGCACAGCTGCACGTACGCTGATGCCACGCACACGAGGAAAACACTAAACAAAGTCCACTTCAAAACATACGGCGAATCTGTGGCAAGGGCCGCAGACAGAGACACAATGACACAGAGGAGCACTGCAGCAGGACCCATACCCGCCCCACCATGCAACGCTGAACCCACCCTCTCCGCCCAAACCACCAGCTTCGCCGCACGACACACAACGCCCTGGCTGCAGCCCAGCAGGTGCAGACGCGGTCCACAGAACCACAGGCGACCGCGCCCAAGCATGGCATGGCCCAAAAGTCTCAGCTAGAGTGCGCCTCGAGTACAACAGTTATTGGGGCAGACAAACACAGTCGCACTAACTGGAGGTCACTGGACATCCCTCAGTCATGAGAACGACCTGAAGTTACAGCACATTATTTCACCCATTACTGGGACTGTTCTGAAGACAGAAGAGGCACTTCGCTCACACTGCTGCAGAGCAACAGTGGCTCACTGACGATTGTTCTGGTTTGCAATAAAAAAACAAAAACAAAAGAGTATTAAAATTATGATTCAAAAAATGTGTGATTAATTTGGGATTAATCGCAAGTTAACTATGACATTCATGAGATTAATCGCGATTAAATATTTTAATCGATTGACAGCACTACTTTTTTTGTATCGATACTGGCTCAAATAAGTATCTAGTTTTGACTAGGTTTAGTATCTGATTTTCAATATTTTTAACAGCCCTAGTGTGGGGTGGTGCTCTCACCTGCTGGCTGGTGTACCAGTACAGGGCTGGCCCTTTTAGGATGAACCAGAACCTCTGCCACTTCTGTGTGACGAAGACTCCACTGTCCCTCCTCTTCTTCCACAGCCAACCATCACAGTCAGGACAACCCAGCTCACGACAAGAGACTCTACGCCTGCTCAGGGAGGTGCTCATACCTGTGCACAGCAAAGTTCAGAAATACTACAACCATTACTATTACTACTACAAATAGTACTAGGACTACTACAAAATCCCAAAAGTCCATTATCATGTGGTCAGCACAGACATTTTCAAATCCTGTGGAAGTTACCTTTGGTAGAACTCTTCTTTACATCCTTGTTGCCCTAAAAGTGAATAGAAACCATGTTAGATGCTAGATTAATAATAAAAAAAATAATGCATCAGTTTTATATATTGCTTTTCTGAACACTCAAAGATGGTTTATGGAGCATTATTCGTTCATTCCACACTCAGTGGTGGTAAGGTACTATTGGGGTCACAGCTGCCCTGGGGATTTATATACCTCTTTACCCTTCATGTATGATAATGTATGTAAATGTATTGTAAATGTATGATAATACATGAAGAATAAGCTGGTAACCCTTTTGTAAGTGTTTGCTATGTTTGATATAACAGTTAATAACAACAAAGGCAGTTTGATGATGAAGTGCAGCATGGGGCAGAGCAGGGCTCTACAGTGCGCCCATTTCACTCGCATTTGCGAGTAAATATTTTGTCGTGCGAACGCGGAAAATAAAACAGTCGCACCTGTGCGAGTGCTTCTGCAGCCACAATAAGGAGAACTGCGCACAGACGTAACGTGACGAGTTAAACATTCTAAATGTATCAAACATTAGGGGCGCACTCACACTAGGACTTTAGAATCGTGCCCAAGCCTGGATCGCCCCTAAAGCGCCGCACGCTTGCCCAGCGCGAGCGCTGACCCCAGCGTACGAGCTCCACGTGTGCGCCGATATCACTCATACGAACAAACTCCGCTTCAAAACACACCCACGCCCAGATTCAATGAGGAGCGCCCCGCAGCAGGACCCACACCTATCCCACCACTCAGTAAACACCGCCACGCCGCTGGACTTCCTTCTCCGCTAAAGCGAGAGCTTTGTCTTGGTCTTGTCTCGGACTCGAGCGCATTTGGACTCGGTCTTATCACGGACTCAAGGTCTGAATACTGAGTGTAATCATATTTCATTACGGCCGCTGCAATAAACTTGTACCGGTGTGCGTGACCACCCTTGTGTACCAACGTGCGTCACAGGGCAGGTATCCCTACCTATCCTTCCACCTCACGTCAAATACGCCAATACTAATTTTCTGTCAGTGTCCGCACAGAGCAGACCCACAGCACAGAGCAGGCGATATGTGGGCTGAAGTTTGCCTAAGAAAATGCCAAATAAATCTGTCACAATGTGCGTTTAGTTTGGTAAATGTGCAGAGGCTAAAAACCACTGTAAAACCAGTAAGAGAATGTAACTTCACCTAGGAATTTGAAAATACAGGTTTAAAAATCTTACCTATGTTTTTCACTTTGAAGCAGTTTTGTGTAAAGTGCCAGTGGAAGTTCTCTTAAAGAAGAGGTTCTCAAACTGTGGGTGAGGGTCCAAAAAGGGCCACAGAGTGTTTCAGTGCAGTACAGTTTGTTTGGCTTATTTTAAATCTAAATATTAATCAGATAAAATGAAGATATATTTATAAAAACACTGCGATCATGCAGGAAAAGTACAGTCATAATTCTTTTGTTTTTTGTATTAAATTCATTCAAATAAGTTGGTGTGCGCAAGTTCTGCACTGTAATAATCTTTCGAAATGAAAACCTACTTGTGCCCCCATTTTTTTTTCTGTGCTCCTAAAATTTTTAACTTAGGGGCACATGTGCTCCTGAAAAAAAAAGTTAGCGTAGAGCCCTGGGGCAGAGTGATAACACTTATCACACACACTTCACCTCATACCGTATGTCCCACCATATCTGAGCTAGAGCTGCCTTCTTCCCGACTCCTTCTTCTGGGGGACCTTTCTCGGGGTGACCGAGCACCTTCACAACCCTCACCTAAGAAAAAGGAAAAGTCATTCATTCTGCATAGTTGAATGAACAAGATATTCTATTAACACTACCCCTTTAATGCACTGGATAAAAAAAACAACAACAAAACATGACTTTTAAGGCTGCTACACACTACAGGATTTTTCAGTGTCAAACCATTTTTAAGCGCACACCACAGACTCGTATGAGACTAAAAATGTCTGTGGACCACAGTTTATAGTTGTGAGTCCGATCACGTCAGCTGTTTCCTGTCTACAGTAAAACCACTCACTCTGAGACTCTGAAGTGTTCAAAAGAACAAAGCACTGCACTTCTAGTTTAGATACAAGTTAAAACTGTGTTATTATTTGTGAGATGAGGTGAAATACTTCAGATACAGGATTTTTAAAAGCATAAGATTAGTGATAAAGTCCACAGAAAGTAGAGTCACTATCGCTAATTTGCAGTTTCACTGCACGCTGTGTGGACGTAAAAATACACATGTGAGGAAACACCGTCTTTTTAGTTTTAAAGAACACCGCAAACTGGTTTAATAGTGCGGTTTTGTGGAATTGATGTCATTATTTGCGAAGGACCATTTCTATTAATAATATGAGTAAGACTTTAAATGTAGCCTACCACTTTATGGGAAGTGAGTAATAAAGTCTTTATTTTCGCTATATCCCGAGTTTGTATCTTACGTCTCTGTTTCCTCTGCCCCTGATGCTCTGTTTTATCGGCTGTTACCGTAGAGTTGCTGATGTTTGGTGGTTACAATCTGACAGTGACACCTCACACAGGCGGAGGAGCAGCTTCAAAATCACACATGGAGACAAAAAGTTAGGTCACGCCTCCTCGAACTCGGGAAGAAGAAATCACAGCTAAAATCAGGCAAATTCTCCTGTATTGTGTGGCGGCCTTAAGAGTTTGCTGTCCCATCTGCGATCACTTTTTGCCAGTATAAAGTTTTTGTTAGATATTTCCATAGCAGTACATTTGATAAATGTAAAAAATGTAAATGCTATTCAAAAATATTATAGTGCATTTATTGTCAAATCCACAGTGAGTACCACAAGCTTCTTTGTACAATCAAATTCTGCTGTGACATGCATTAGGAAAGATATGTTAAAGGTCCTATATTATGCAAAAATTGACTCTTGTATGTCATGTTAGCATGTTGTAGCTGTATTACCACATGACATCACAAGGTGTTTTTTATTCTTCCTGTTTGAGTGTTAAACATTTGTGAGTGAAACAAAACACAACTCCAGGTATTGATGAGGAAACAACATTCTAACATGGTTTAGAAGAGTCAATTTTGTGTAATATACCATATACCATATGTCTTGCATCATATATTTGATGTATTCTGTATGTACACAAAACGTAGAAATACTAAACATAAAGAAAAAGTAGTAAGTGATAAAAGTGGTAGTATTTCAATCTAACTACCCCCTAGCTCTCACAAAAGTCACATCACTAGTATTCACTTGCTTGGCCACTAGCACAGATTTCTAAAGGTTTCATAAAGTAACTCACATGGCTCATGGCTCAAGTTTGAAATAAATAAAATGTACATGTACACAGCCTTTAGTCAATTCATTGGTCAATGTTGACCAAAATTTGGATTGGCGGACTAATATTTTTATCTAGGATTTATATGAGACAACAGCAGAAATAAGAAGTTAGTTAGTGAGTAAGCTAAAGATTTGCTATCTTTTGGTATTTAAATGTAAAAAGGTAGATTAAACATTGTTTCCTAGTGTTTTCCTGCATATATAGTTATTTTTGCATGAACTCCTGTGCAGGCACAGTTTTGAGAGCTTTCTCCAGGCACCCTTTTAGGTCACCTAATCAGCGATTGTCGATCGGCAGGACATGTCTCTACGGCTCTCCTTGGGGAGTGGAGGTGTTTCAGATGTCCTCCTGTGAGCAGACGCTGAACAGACCTTAGCTCTACCCCTCTCCGCTCATCTGCCTGGATGATGCCTCACCTGTCTGGTTGGAGCCCTCACCTGTCTGGTTGGAGCCCTTCACCTGTCTGGATCGAGCCCACCTGTCTGGTTGGAGCCCCCACCTGCCTGGATCGAACCCACCTGTCTGGTTGGAGCCCTTCACCTGTCTGGTTGGAGCCCTTCACCTGTCTGGTTGGAGCCCCCACCTGTCTGGTTGGAGCCCCCACCTGTCTGGATGGAGCCCCCACCTGTCTGGATGGAGCCCCCACCTGTTTGGATGGAGCCTCCTGTCTGGTTGGAGCCCTTCACCTGTCTGGATCGAGCCCACCTGTTTGGATGGAGCCTCCTGTCTGGTTGGAGCCCCCACCTGTCTGGATCGAGCCCACCTGTCTGGTTGGAGCCCTTCACCTGTCTGGATCGAGCCCACCTATCTGGTTGGAGCCCCCACCTGTCTGGATCGAGCCCACCTGTTTGGATGGAGCCTCCTGTCTGGTTGGAGCCCCCACCTGTCTGGATCGAGCCCACCTGTCTGGTTGGAGCCCTCACCTGTCTGGTTGGAGCCCTCACCTGTCTGGTTGGAGCCCACCTGTCTGGTTGGAGCCCACCTGTCTGGATGGAGCCCCCACCTGTCTGGATGGAGCCCCCACCTGTCTGGATGGAGCCTCCTGTCTGGTTGAAGCCCCCACCTGTCTGGATGGAGCCCCCACCTGTCTGGATCGAGCCCACCTGTCTGGATGGAGCCTCCTGTCTGGTTGAAGCCCCCACCTCAAATAAGCCGATGGCCAGTCCCCACACATCTGCCTGTCCGTCTAAACCTCTGCTCTTTATAAAGTGACTGGTTCCTCAGAGCTCTCAGGTCTGAAGGTGCCGCATGGCGACAGCTGGTTGGCAACAGTGTCTGGAGAGAATTTTCCCATACTGCACCTGCCGGTGGGTTTTTTGCTCTCTGGCACCAAGGATGGCGTTGTTTGTGGAGAGACTGAGGATGGGACAATGTGTTCTAATGGATAATGAAGTTTACCCGGTGCAGACAGTGGCTCCTGCAGATGGGACGAGCTCAGGCTTCTCTCAGGGTCTCTGTGTGTGGACAGCACTGACAATTCCTGGCCCGCTTGCTGCTGCTGTTGCCCCCCCTCTGGTCCCTGGATTGCTCTTCTATCACATTTACAAAAAACAAATGAGAAGCACGGACATTTTTGGTAATGTTTACTGTTTATTAATAGCCTGTCTACCCTGGATTAGTCCTTGCTTGTGTGTGTGGTTATTGCGTGATCACTACTTCCTAATGGCCTGTACTCCAGGCCTGTGAATGACATCAGTCTGTTCTGCTATATCAAGAGTCAATTTGATATGGAAATTCATTTTGTGGCAGCAACAATGATGCATAATAATAATGATAAGCCGTATGGTGTGGAACAAACAAAGTCTGTCCATGGAGCAGGACCGGGGCAATGGCTTGTCCTAGAGCTGGGCGGTATGACCAAAAATTGTTATCACGGTATTTTTTTAAATTATCACGGTATTTAACGGTATTTTTGTCTTTGGCTAAGTGGAGTGTGATAGAGTTGGTAATATCATTCCAACGTTTGCTTTTCTTGTCATAGACGGTCCCTTTAGACGGAGTGCGCGGCTCCGCGCACCCGCGCTCTCGCCCGTGTCACAAAACACTACACAGACGGTCCCTTTAGCAAACGCGCCTAACACTACACAGACGGTCCCTTTAGCAAACGCGCCTAACACTACACAGACGGTCCCTTTAGCAAACGCGCCTAACACTACACAGACGGTCCCTTTTAGCAAACGCGCCTAACACTACACAGACGGTCCCTTTTAGCAAACGCGCCTAACACTACACAGACGGTCCCTTTAGCAAACGCGCCTACCAGGGACGTCTGTGTAGTGTTTTGTGCTGCAGTGCCAACGTTACGCAGAGATTGGGGAGAAGATGCAGATTTTACTTTCTACTCAACTCGCTATCCTTACCTGGCTTGTTGGCTTGTTTGGTGTAACACTGAAAAACAGCCCCCGCTCAATCTACCGCTGTGCGACGTTCCGCCGCTCTGTGTTGCCGACATATGCGCGCACACACGGTATGGCGGTAAATAAAAAATTCATATCATAAAAATAAAAATAACCGGTATACCGGTTCAAACGGTATACCGCCCAGCCCTAGCTTGTCCCCACATTGTAATATTAATAATATAATAATATGTTTATGATCATTGTGGTGTTGACATCAAGCATCATGCTTTCTCTTTAGTATCAACATTCATTTTTATATTATTTTAGATATATTCTCACCTGAAGGACAAAGACCTGACGGACGATGCAACTCGTTCAAAGATTGAATGTCTGGGGTTGTCTTCCTCTTCATCTGAAGGCTCTGACCTGGCTTCCTCCTCCTCAGAACACATTCACACACATGAACATTCAGCAGCAGCAGCTAAACACTTCAGGAATGCAGCTGAAGCTGAACCTTTATTAAAAATGTCGCATTAAAGCTTTCTTGAGCTTTTTACCATGCTATAACTTGTTTCCTCATCGAAAACATGAAGGACAAGGACAAGATCCTCCATGCATGTTTCAGTAATTTAGCAATCTCTTCTGGGCCGTATTCGACCCCTCCTGTAATTCTGAGCAATACTCAGGCCACAAGCCTAACTATAAAACCAGTGATGACAAAAACTATGACTAAAATCAATCAATGTTTTTGTCAACAGACACAACTATATAACACAAATATGAAAAGGATGAATGAAAATCTATTCATGAAACATAACAATTTGAATGCATTTCTGAACAGAAATGCCTATAATCAGAATTAATTATTTGTTGAGACATTTAACCTTTTTTAGGATTAATATAGAAAAGTGAAATTTTGATCTGGTCTAGCACTAATAGAATGGAAATAGAAAGGTGCTGTTTAAGACTGGTTTAGGATTTTTGCAGTACTCCGAAGGTTAAATACTGTCTAAGATGGTACTTGGGGAGAAAAGTTTCAGAGGTTCTTTATGGCCCCCTCCTCTGCATTTGACCAATCCTGTCGCTGGGGCAACCTGTCAGAAGCCACTGTATGTGGACCCATCTCCAGATCTGGAGCTACGCTTGGTCAAAACCTTAGAAGGACAATTTTACCTAGTTCATATTTTGTGTTAGTCAAAATACAAATGCTAAAACTAAATACAAATTGAACAGAAGATGGATTTATAGCTTATTGTAAGATACTAGATAAGTACATGTTACCAAACATTGCAAAGAAAGTATAACAGAGAAAAATTATATCTTTACATACTTACAATTAAGACACTAATTATCTTCAAAGGTAAGAGAAAAGGTAACAAATTTGGAACTGGACTCCACTGATTTAATTAATCTGGTATTCCAAACATACTCTAAGAGATGTATGTTTATCATTTCTGAACTTTACTGTAGTCTAACAAATAGTAGAGGAAATTCGACAGATAATATTAGAAAACAATGGGAGAAAGAAACATCATGGTGAGATTTCAGCTGGAAATTCATAGTACGTTTTTTCATAACCCCCAAAGACCCGATATTATTATTATTATTATTATTATTAACAAATACATTAAAATATATGGTCAGAATGCCCATGTCTAATTGCTGATTAATAAATAAATAAATACTACTACTACTACTACTACTACGACTAATAATAATAATAATAATAATAATAATAATAATTCCAACCTGTGCTGAGGACACACTCAGCTCAGGAGCTTTGTTCGGTCGTTTCTTTGACCCAGGAATCTTCTTCAGAACCAGTGTGACTCCATTAGGATCCTCTTTGAGTTTTTTCACCAGGTTGGCTCGGCTCCACCCTACCTGTCTCACAGCACAATGCTTTATGACATAACTCTTTTATTCATAAGCATCACAGTGTCGATGACTCACCACTATCTGGTCATTTACTTGAATGACTTCATCTCCAGCCAAGATACTCGGACTCACATCAGCAGAGGGCTACAGAGGCAGAAAAAACATCAGGACAACAATGCAGTACAAGAAGAATGTGCTGTTGCCTGATGGTGGTTGCATTCTCAACATGGACAAGTCATTTTGCAGTTGTACCCTAAGGCAGCAGTCCCCAACTGTTTCTGCGCCACATTTAATGTTAGACAATATTTTCATGGGCCGGCCTTTATGATGTGGTGAGTAAATAAAACAAATTTAAATGATACAGCCAACACAAAAACTGTGGTATTTTGTAAAAATAATAATAAATGTTTACAAAGACATCTGCTTTGTACTCATTTTGCCTGCTTGTGGGTTTAATATTAGCGTTAATGTATCATGTGACCGAGACAACCATCTTGACATGCCTCAAGACTGAGTGAATTGGGTCATTTTTCAAAATAAAACATTGTTCAGACTTGGATAACAAAATAAAACAGAAATAATGTAGTAATTCTTTCTGTGCGGCCCGGTACTAAACAACCCACAGACTGGTACAGGTCCCTGGCCCGGGGGGTTGGGCACTGCTGCCCTAAGGTAAAACACTATTCACTTTGCTTGAATCTGGCGCCACAATTAACATTCCATACATTGGTTTGGACAGATTATATACTATAACTTACCAAGTTACAAATAGTCTTGTAAAACAGTTATACATAAGAAATCTATTAGTACTTCATTTCGCCACCTCCATTCCAAACATTCTGATGAGGGGTCTATACATGCATAGTTAGCAGTGTTTCCTGCAGCGCTTTATAGTTAGGGCAGCCACCTTGACAACAATTTCCCTCCACCTTGACTACGTCCCTCTGAACCACGCGAATCCTCGCAAAACTACAGTAGTCGTGCCCCGGTCCTTCCTTTCGCCTTTCGCTGGCATGGTATCTCCGATACTCACTTTTCCCCTTTCGGTACAATAACCCCCCCTCCCCTCCAACGGTCCTCACTTTCACCAGCATGGTATCTTTGCCACCTCTCCCCCTCGGTCACCATCTTGACTGACCAATTTTCTGCGGGAAACACTGATTACTGTGTGTTGTTTCTCCAAGTATCTCACCAATAGTGATGCTACCTGATTGTCGCCTTTGAAATACATTAATTCTCCGTGCTGTGAAAATTTACAGGTGAAACCAACAATATGGAAATAAGCAGGTAGGATTCCTCCCACTAGCAAAGTCAAATAGTGTATCATTAAGGAATTCATTAAAATCTAAGGCTGTGTATCTAGTTAATAGCTCACCTCCAGAGCCGTCCCAGTCACATAGTGGTTGGTGGAGCTGGTTGACGTGATCTCAATGCCCTGGAAAAAGAATTACATATTAGAATACAATCCTCTACTGAATGTGTACCACACAGTACCAGTGCAGCAAACACAACATAATAGTTCTCATCATCAAAGCATTCAACATTTAAGTATGAAGGCCCTTATAACTGTAGTGTTAGCTCAGAGTTTACCAGGGGGTCTCCAGGAGAAGCAGGCACCAGGTGGACACTCTCTATCTCTGCCGTGTGGGAAAGAAGCAACTCCGAACTGGACTTGAGGATGTCATCACACAGGGATACCAGCTGACGGCACTTGTGAAGAAGCACCAAATTTCAAAACAGACAATTTATTTCATTACTCTAATGGACATATTGCCACCTTTGTACATCTATAGCTCAGCCAGACTATTTAAACTAAGATTTTTAGATTTGGTAGAAAAGGGCTGGGCTGAGTTTGTACTACATTTAAAATTGTGGAAATGATCTAATCACAATCAGCCCTAAATATCACCCCCCTGGATCTGGAATCAGATTCACTTTTTGCAACATTTAATCCTAGACAATCGGTTGTGGCCATTGACTTACCACAGAGATGATATCCTTCTCCTTCTCAAACACTGTGCTGTCCTGTCAAAAGAGAGAGAGAGAGCTACAGTTGGTGCTGCAAACAGGGAAAGAGGGACTGCACAATAAATCTTATTTCAAAATAATCATTCATTGAATTAAATGTGTGCTATGTGACTTCTTCTGGTGACGATATTCTTGCTTGGAGTGTTCTGCATTATGCCATTAAACATATCCATGTTGCATTTATTCAATCCCACATGTTTTATTGCTATCTCTATGGCTATAGATATGTTTTATGATTTTATGCCATACTGTGTTTCATTCTTGGCAAAGCAATGCCATCTTTATAGAGGCAGCCAGGTGAGGTGACAGACCCTCCACCAGATAAATGACATAGTGCTAGTAAAAGTATTGATATTCAGATATTAATCAATACAAAAACTAGCATCAAAACTGGACATTCATTTAAGCAAGTCTGTGCAGTATCTTTGCTTTTCCTAGTACTGCACTTTTCTGAACTGAGATGTCTGCTGTACTCTGCTGTACTCCTCCAGTATGAGGGCTACAGCCCCGAGTGCTCTTATCACCAGAGGCACCACTGATGCCTTCACCTTGCTGGTGAAGGTATGACCTGCATGCAATCGTGACAATTGTCGGTGACATCATTTCCGGTGAGTGAATTCTGTTTTGCGAGCGGTATTGCTAGCGTCTCTCTACTGAATCTGTTAATCCACGAATCCAACATCTAAACTAGTGCCTGAGCACTTCGTCAAACCATCAAAGTTTATTCAGCATCTAGCGCTCCGTAATTCGTGGTCTAAGCCTCTCTCTCTCTGTAGTTTCAGCTTGTAGTTTCAGCCTGATCTAGCCTAGCCTAGCATCATGGCTAAAACTCTCGCCCCCCTTTCCTGTTCTAGTTGCCACATGTGGAGTGAGAGCCCTGGGTTATTTGATAGTGACAGGGATAGTTGTGCTAAGTGCAGCGTAGTGGCCGTCCTCGAGGCCAGGGTTACAGAGTTAGAAACGCGGATCCGCTCATTGGAGGCGCTGAAGCCGAGTTATAGTCAGGCAGTAGCAGGGACCGCGGACCGCATTAGCATGAGCGCAGCTAGCGAGAGCAGCCCCCCGGCGCATCCCGTGGAGCCGGGACCAGAACAGGACAGGTTTGTGACAGTTAGAAGCAGGCGCAGGGCTAAGACTAGGACTGCAGATCAGGGACACATAGCTGAGTGTAGGACTGCAGGAGACCAGGGACACAGGGCTGAGAGTAGGACTGCAGGAGACCAGGGACACAGGGCTGAGAGTAGGACTGCAGGAGACCAGGGACACAGGGCTGAGAGTAGGACTGCAGGAGACCAGGGACACAGGGCTGAGAGTAGGACTGCAGGAGACCAGGGACACAGGGCTGAGAGTAGGACTGCAGGAGACCAGTAGGGAGCTTCCCGTCCAGAACAGGTTCGCCCCCCTGAGCTGGACGCGGGACACTCTAGTCATAGGGAGCTCCATAGTCAGGGACGTGGAACTGCCTGCAGCTTCCACACGGTGTTACCCTGGAGCCAGACTGGGCGACATCGAGGGGAATCTGAGGCTTTTAAAGAGAAGTAAGAACAGGTACCGCCGGATCGTTATACACGCGGGGGGTAACGATACTCGGCGCGGTCAGTCAGAGGTGCTGAAGTTGCAGATAGCGGCAGTTTGTGATTTGGCTAAGTTGATGTCGGAGTCCGTGTACTTCTCTGGTCCCCTTCCAAATTATGCCAATTGTGAAATGTTCAGCCGCTTTTCAGCTGTCAACCAGTGGTTGTCCAATTGGTGCCCGCAGAATGGTGTCGTCTTCATAGACAACTGGAGGGCATTTGAGGGGAAGCCCAGGCTTATACGTAGCGACGGCATCCATCCCACAGCGGCTGGCTCCTCCCTCTTAGCTCAGAATATGATCACTAGCCTTAGATGACCATCAGGTAAGACTAGCACACAGAATAGCTCAGGGAGTGTCAGTGACGCTAGGGAGCAGAGTAGACTAGTGAGGCACTGCTCTGTTAGCGAGAACAGCTCCAAAAAGCACAAATAAAACTCAACTAAAGTCTGATAGGAAAGGCGTCAGATCTCCTAACTTAATAAAAATAAATAATTGTGTCGCAAATAAACAAAATAAATGTATAAAAAGCACAAATAAAACACAGCTAAACTCTGATAGGAAAGGCGTCAGACCTCATAACTTAATAAAAATAAATACATGTGTCGCAAATAAACAAAATGATAAGTGTGTAAAATGTGGACTGCTAAACATCAGGTCCCTCTCCTCTAAATCTCTTTTAATAAATGAATTAATTGGCGACTTTAATATTGATCTTCTCGCTTTAACTGAAACATGGCTTCAGGAAAATGACTATGTTAGACTAAACGAATCTACACCTCCAAGTCACGTGAACTTTCAAAGTGCCAGGAGCACAGGTGGAGGTGGCGGTGTGGCCGTCATTTCTCACTCCAGCCTAATTCTCAGCCTCAAATCTAATTATACATTCCGCTCCTTTGAAAGCCTCGCACTATCTATTACGTGCACCAACTGGAAAAACCAAAAAGCTGTTATATTCATAACAATCTACCGACCTCCTGGTCCTTATGCCGAGTTTCTGACAGAGTTTTCTGACTTTATTTCAAGTTTAGTTTTGGAATGGGAAAGGATTGTTATAGTTGGAGATTTCAACATTCATGTTGATAACAGCAGTGAGCCTCAGCAGTGCTTTTGGTGCTCTCCTGGATGGGGTCGGTTTTACCCAGAGTGTGAACAAGCCGACTCACTGTCACAATCACACTCTTGATCTCGTCCTAATTTATGGTATTGAGATTAATGATTTACTTGTAATTCCTCAAAACCCTATACTCTCTGACCATTTTTAATTACCTTTCAATTCGTACTAAAAGACTATCCAGCTCTGCAGGAGAAAACTATAATGAAAAGAACAATATCAGAAAAATCGGTAGCCGAGTTCAAAGAAATAATGGAGCCAGTATTAAATGATATGCCATGTGACAATGAGAACAACTTTAATCCAATTATCATGGATCAGTTTGTTGATAGGACAATGCTCACCCTAAAATCTGCTCTCGATGTTGCAGCTCCGCTAAAACAGAAAAGCATTAAACCAAGACCTCCGGCTCCATGGTTTACTCCAGAACTGTGATCACTCAAACAACACGTGAGACGCACAGAGAAGCTCTGGCGCCGCTCGCGCTCCGAGCAGTCTCTGAAGGCATGGAAGCTCTGCCTGCTCTCTTATAAGGCCGCTTCATAAAAGCACAAACCAGATACTATTCAAACCTAATAGAAGTAAACAAAAGCAACCCCAGATTTCTGTTCAGCACTGTAGCCAGGCTGACAAACTCGCACACTGCCCCTGAGTCTCTTCTCCCTTCGAAGTTCAGTTGTGACTTTCTTGAATTCTTCGATTACAAAATTACAACCATTAGAGACAAGATCAACGAAGCCACTCCAAAAATCAGCACCGAGCAAATTCAGCAAATCCAGTCAGTAACACCAATATCCCACATAAACCCTCTAACAGCATTAGACAAATTTACTCCTGTCGATGAGGTGGAGATTACCTCAGTCATCATGTCGTCCAAACCATCAACTTGTTTGCTCGACCCTATTCCAGTCAAACTCCTCAAAGAAGCTCCACCTAATAATAGGTTCCATCCATAACATAATAAATATGTCATTAGAAAATGGCTTTGTTCCTCAGTCCTTTAAATATGCTGTAATTAAACCGCTTTTGAAAAAACCTAGCTTAAATCCTGATGAACTAGCCAACTACAGACCTATTTCGAATCTTCCATTTCTCTCAAAGATTCTGGAACGAGTTGTGGTGAAACAGCTTTGTCACCATCTGCAGGGCAATAATTTATTTGAAAAATTTCAGTCTGGTTTCAGAGCTCACCACAGCACAGAAACTGCTCTGCTTAAAGTGGCAAATGATTTGCTACTAGCTGCTGATAACGGGCTGGCTTCAGTCCTGGTCCTACTGGACCTCAGTGCAGCGTTTGACACCATTGATCACAACATTCTACTGCAGAGGTTAGAATGTGACATAGGTGTCAGAGGGACCGCCCTCAAATGGTTTAAATCCTCTCTATCAGATAGGTACCAGTTTGTTAGTGTAAACCAGTGCACCTCTCCCTGCTCTAAAGTAGCCTGCGGTGTTCCACAAGGATCTGTGCTTGGTCCAATCCTGTTTACTCTGTATATGTTGCCATTAGGTAACATTATCAGAAAACATGGCATTAATTTCCACTGCTATGCTGATGACACTCAGCTGTACTTATCAATGAAACCTAATCAGACAGATCAAATCGATAAGCTCAGTGCCTGTGTGAAGGACATCAAAACCTGGATGACCCTGAATTACCTGCTCTTAAACCCTGAAAAAACAGAGGTCATTGTTGTCGGTCCTAAAGGTCAGAGAGATTCTCTGTCAGACCAGATAATCTCACTTGACAATGTGAGTATAGCCTCTAGCTCTACTGTAAAAAACCTTGGAGTCGTATTTGACCAAAATCTCTCATTCACAGCTCATATAAACCAAGCTTGTAAAACTGCATATTTTCACCTGCGAAACATAACTAAAATCAGAAATATTTTGCCTAAAAATGATGCTGAAAAACTTATCCATGCATTTGTTACATCCAGACTAGATTACTGTAATTCTCTGCTCACCGCCTGCACTAAAGGTACTTTAAGAAGCTTCCAGTTGGTCCAAAATGCAGCGGCCAGAGTCCTAACAGGAACTAAAAGACGTGATCACATCAGTCCTGTGTTAAAATCACTTCACTGGCTTCCTGTCGAGTTTAGAATTAAATTCAAAGTTCTCCTCCTGACATACAAAGCCTTAAACAATATGGCCCCATCATATCTTCAGGATGCCATTGTCCCCTATCAGCCAAATAGAGCACTTCGCTCTCAGAATGCAGGATTATTAGTGGTTCCTAGAGTGTCTAAAAGTACAGTGGGGGGGGAGAGCCTTCAGTTACCAAGCTCCTGTGTTATGGAATCAACTCCCTGTTGGTGTTAAACAGGCTCCACAGTCTCTTTATTTAAGACCAGGCTTAAAACCTTCCTCTTCGGAATAGTTTATGACCAGGTTACTTAGTTGATGTCACTAAGATAAGATGCTGCAGGAGATAACAAGCTGGGGGAAGTGTGGCAACCTGAGCACTGTCCTCTGTTTCCTCCTATTTTCTCATCAGCATCACTCACTATGTTCTCATCTGTAGTTCGTTCATTGATATTCACATGTTGTCCCCTGTCCCACTCCCCCTGTGGAGTGGAACTCTTTCAGACGCCTGATGGCAGCTGGACCCCTCTCCTCCTCCTCACCCGGCTCCTCCTCCTCGCCCGGCTCCTCCTCCTCCTCCTCGCCCGGCTCCTCCTCCTCACCTGGCTCCTCCTCCTCGCCCGGCTCCTCCTCCTCCTCGCCCGGCTCCTTCCCCACCTGGGTAGCTGTGGCCATACCGAACTGGCCCACGGGCCTGGACATCTATAGCCTGTCCGTCCATGGGAGTGGATCCCTCCTTCACTGTAGTTCTCCCCGAGGTTTCTTCTTTTTCCCAGGACCCTGGGTTTTTTGGAGTTTTTCCTTGCTGAGAAGGAGGGTCTAAGGACAGGGGATGACTGGACCATGTTTCATTTGCTGCTTTACATGAATGTCGTTTATTCCTGTTTTGATATGTCTGTGTGTATGTTTTACTCATCCAAATCTTGGAACGGCCTTAGAGGCAACTGTTGTTGTGATTTTGGGCGCTACAAAAATAAATTGAATTGAATTGAACCTTCCAGGCCTTTTCCAGCTCTTCCTTGAGCCCCTGGTATTTCTCTAGTTTCTCTGTTCCTTTTTCTCGATATTACCATTGCTCGGTATTGCAATGTCCACCACCACGGCTTCGATCTGTTTCATATCCAAGACCACTATATCCGGTTGGTCCGTTCTGTCAGTCTTGGCTCAGTCGTTCTCCACAACCATTGGAGGTGTTTCCCACCATGACCTTGGGGTTTCCAGCCCATATTCTGCACAGAAGTTTCTGTACACTTTGCCTGCCACTTGGTTATGTCGCTCCATGTACGCTTTCCCTGCAGCATCTTACACCCTGCAGTTATGTGCTGGACTGTCTCAGGCACTTCTTTGCACAACCTACACCTTTGATCTTGTCTGGTGTGGTAGATCTGGACCTGCTCCTGTGCAGCCAGGATAAGTGCCTCTGTGCTGTTCTTCAGACCAGCCCTCTCAAGCAATTGGTAGGATTTTTAAATTTTTTATTTTTTTAATGTATTTTTTATATCAGCCACTTCAGTTATGTTCCAGTGGGACATCCCATGTAGGGGCTTGTCCTGCCATGGTTGTCCCTCCAGCACCTCTTCCTATGCATTCTATTGTCTGAGACTTCTCTGAGCATGTCATCTGTTGGGGCCTTGTCCTTGATGTACTTCTGAATCTGGAATGTTTCATCCTGGACAGTGATTCTCACACTCACTAGTCCCTGGGCTCCTTCTTGATGACTTGCATACAGCCTCAGGGTGCTGGATTCAGGATGGAACCCTCCATGGTCAGGAGCTTTCGTGTCTTAACATTTGTGGTCTGTATCTCCTCTTTTGGCCAGTTTATGATTCCTGCTGGGTATCTGATCACTGGCAGGGCGTGATCTTGATCTTGTCTTGTTCTTGCTATTGAGCTGACTTCTTAGAACTTGCCTTAGTTGTACGTTGCCGTAGTCCTGGTTTAGTCTCCTTAACTTAGCCTACATAAAACGTATTCTCCCTGGGATATGGAGGCTGCTTTGGGCATTTCTTCTCACAATAAAGATACATTTTTTTGGCTAAAAAATTACATACTGTGGCTTTAAATCCAGCAGTATACCAAATGTCCCAAATTCTCTCCCAGATCTCTGATAGGGATGGTCTGAAATGGATCTTTTGAGCCAATACCAATAAGCACTATTGCTGTTGCTGTTATGGCCAATAACCAATATTTTCTGATACCAATATCTCTTCAATAAAAATAAAAAAAGTATTTAAAAATGCTTATGAGTCAGGTATTGGAAAGTTGTGAAAAGTGCTTAAAAACTAATCATGGTGAATATTTAGGGAGGTGGGAATTCATAAGGTAAGTGAGAAATAACTTTGGACCACTGCAAACTGTTGAAAATAAACTCGTTCTGTTTTTTAGACAGGTACAAACCTTTTAAATTTCTTAATTTCAGGTGAAATATTATTGAACCACCTTCTTAACTTTTCATACTACACAGTTTAATTGCAAACTTGCTAATTTGCTCTCTATTCTTAGCGTCATAAAAGTGACAGGTATCACTGGGGCTGTGCCCGATTTCAGTGATACCTTTTCTCTGGAATGTCCTATGCCTCCAAGCCACTTCACCTGGGCTCCCTGTTCTCAGCATGTGACTTTGTGTTCAAATTGTGAATCATTCTAGAGTCACACTTCCTCTTTTTTCTTCCTTAAAGGGCCTATATTATACTATTTTCTGATCTATATTATGATGTTTCCAGTGTTGTGTTTTAATTTACGCATATCCTCCATATTTAGATTGAGTTTTTCTCTCAAACAGAAAATACTTGTTCGAACTTGTGATGTTATGTGGTAATACAGGAAGTGCTCCACTGTGTTTTTCCATACAACTTCATTGGAATCATTTGGATAGTTTCAGACCTGTAATTGCCTGTGTAACCCGAGTGATTTTTGGGGTTCTCAATCTCTCTACCTGAGCAGTTTTGCTGAAATATCGCAGTGCTTCATAGCCAGTGGCGGCTGGTGGTATAATTTTTTTTTTTTTTAATAAATATCCATCCATCCATCTTCTCCCGCTTAATCCGGCTGGGTCGCGGGGGCAGCGTGCTGCCCAATACTCAGAGCACCTGACCCCCCCTATGAACCCCTCTGCAGGTGGTGAGCCCACAGGAGGAAAATTATAAATATGTATTATGTATATGCTATATAAAATTATAACAAATGCCAGAAACAGATAGTCATTTTAGTCACTATTTGCTGAACTTTATCAGGAGCACAACGTACAGCCATGCGCAAAGTTTACGCAGCAACACAACTTGATGCACCTGCTCACACCCAACCCAAACACACCGTAACACGCCATAACACACCGCTCACAAACAGCCCCCACAACCAGCCCCTGTAACGTCATGAAAATGCAGCAAAAATGATGCTCCGGTCACATCCTGGCATCAGCGCTGCTCCTACAGCACACGGGAGGACACCTGAGCGGCTCCATCACTCATTCATTTACGCATTTACCTGTTAACACTATAACACTGTGAGGCTCCGTCCTCAGATTTGCCCCAAACTATCAAAAACAAGCCTCTTACCTTCTCTAGAGGACAGATGCAGAATGTGTCCTCTACCCACTGTCCTGTTGGTTCTGTCTCCAATATGTCCCGGTCCAGTCCGGTCCACGGGACAAGGTCCTGGAGCCGAGTGCATAAACTGGTTCTAAAACTCGTCTTAATCCCACTTCCCACTTCAGTCAAAAAGTTACGCCAGTCCATATTAGCACCAGGGCGGTCTTAAGCCCTCTGCGCTACGCTTTTATGGCCAGAGTGCCCCACCAGTGGCAGCGTGCGACCCCCAGCTCCGACAGCGACAGCCCCGGCAGCAGTGGATGCCACGGTCCCAGCGACGAGTGTTGGGGTGAGGCGGGACAGAGCAGCTGAATCCTCATAGGTCAGAATTGTGATATTGTTTCTAAAGACCAATCACTTGATTTGCGTGCGCCTCCACCCTGCGCACTACGTCGTCGCAAAATCAACGTAATGACATCAAATTTTCTAAATGTTTCAGGCCCCTCCATAGAGCTCCATTGGGGAGCAGAGTCTCTGCGCACTCAAATGCCCACGTGACTCAAATACAGCGATATGAGCGCATTTAACATGATAAAAATGTCTATGCAGATACACGTTCGGTTTTAAACAAAATATTAAACATATAGCCTAATACAAAATAACTTTATAATTTTATTTATTTATTTATTTAAATCAAAAGTTAGGGAGTGCGGCGCACTTGCCCCCTCTATTCACCAGCTGCCACTGTTCATAGCGTTCTCACACGTTCCTGTGTGACCGCGGGTTTACTGTACTTCCTTGATGGCGCACTCTATACAATAGCCATCAAGGACTTGGTAAAACCCCATTCATTACATCATTGCACGGACACTATAAACTCTCTAATTACTTCAGTCTCTACAATACAGAACTGGACTATAAATCAGGAAAAGGCAATGCACCATTGGTTGTGCTTTCTCTTTAATTCTGTAAATATTGTAAATATCCCCCATTTGTCCATCCCTTTCATTACAGCTCACATCCTGCACCATATAACTGTTGGCCCCTAGTCTATACTGCAGCTCATCTGGTAGTGCATATAAATAAAAAGTGCTAAGGTATATCTGTAGTAGTCACTCATCATATATGCTACACCCATCTTTACTCAAGTAAAGGTAAAAGGTAGCTCTTAACTAATAACCTACTGCCTCATGACAAGGTAGAACAGAGCATGTTGAACTTTGGAGATGTAAGAATTATGGATTGCTCAAGCATGTGTGAATGAAACTAAACACAACTCAACTTTAGCATAATATGGCATTTTTATGTTTATTATATTATAATTACTTCTATGTTTTATTATACTTGCACAGTGTCATGTTAAATTTAATTATACTTTCTAATAGTTAGTTATCTTGATTTTTGAGTGCCTTTTCTTTTTCTGGCTGTTAATGAGTATATTTCAACATTGGAATTTCCCCATTATGGGACAAATAAAGGATTATCTTATCTTGTAATAACTTGTGGTGATTCAGAAAAGGTTTAATGGTTATTATATCTGAAATCAACAACTCTCCCCTTTTTAACATCCAACTCTTTGGTACATGACAAAATATTAAAGGTTCTGGATTTCTGACATGAATCTGTATGGCATCCCAGTTAGCAGGGTCGTGCATCAACACTGACTGACCTTCCGACAGCGTCCGGTGAGCCGAGTACTTCCCGGGTTTCGGTGCTGAAAAAGTAGTCCGACAAGTTGGCTGGGGTCTCGAAAATAAAGCATTTCTCTTCTCAAAACAATATGGGTTCAAAAGAGTGATACATTTAGCTCACAAACGTGAACAGGGAAAAAGTAATCGCTTGGTACTATTTTCTCTACAGGCACAAATCCAACAATTTTTTCAGTACTTCGGCATTGTTTATGTGCTCAGACCAATGTCTGCTGCGACGCGAGAGCTAACGTGAGAGCTACAGCGATAAGAAATTCTCGCGAATTTGGGCATCAATGTATTCGGGTTCATAAAGATCTCTCTTTGGCTCTGTGCTAAAGACAATGTCTTCATCGTCGGTGTCGTAGTGTCATAGGGGAAGAACTCGGCTCACCGGTGTTGATGCATGACACCGCTGATGGGGATGCCATACAGATTCATGTCAAAAATCCTGAACTATCCCTTTAAAGGAGACATACCATGTAGTGTTCACGTAGTAAGGATAAATTGTACTATATGTAAATTAATTTACATATTGTTCATTGTAAACCATAATATTATCCATTGACTTCCTGTTCAAAACTGCAGAACTGAATTTCACTGTAGCAACATTTTCACTTACCTTTTATATATGAAAATATAACTCATGAAAGAATCTACACTGCTCAAAAAAATTAAATTACCACTTTGATCACACACATCAGATCTCAATGTGAAAAAATTATGTAAAAATATTATAATACTATCGATACAAATATGGACAGAACACTGTCTTAGGAACAAAAGAATGCCATCTCTTTTAACGGAGATACAATTCTCAGCCTAGAGAGGATTTCATTTTAAAGACACCCTGAAAATTAAAAGTGAAATAAGGATGTGGCAGGCTAGTCTATTTTGCCAAAATTAAATTTCTGCAACTCAAAATGCTTCTTAAGCATGTGGCCCCCACGTGCTTGTATGCATGCTTGACAACGTCGTGTCATGCTCCTAATGACAACGGCTGTTGTCTTGTGGGATGTCCTCCCAGATCTGTGTAGGGGCATTACTGAGCTCCTGTAGAGCCTGAGGAGCAACCCGGAGTGTCTGATGGACCCCAATATTATGTCGCAGAAAATGTTCTATTGGGTTTAGGTAGGGCCCGACAGATATATCAGTTGGCCAATATTATCGGCCAATATGGGCTCTTGGAAACATGTCGGCTATCGGCCAAAATGGATATGGATATGGGCCGATATTCCACGTGGACATGTTCTACCTTCTTATAAAGCTTAGACTCTCTACATTATGCCAATTTAATCCAATTTACAGACACATAAATGTCCTAATATGTGGCTCCGCATCAGGATTTATCTGAGGAATCATTTGTCTGTGTCCATCCCGCTCCTGAACGCATCGCCATGTGCACTTGTATATCCATGTGCACATATACGGTCTACGTGTGTGCAACACTGAGATTCCCTTCTTTTTCCAGACGATCGGTTTGAGTCTGAGTCGGTTTTCAAACTTAGAAATTCTAACAAAAAATGTTGTAAATCCACATGGAACATTTGAACTATGCAAAAAGTATTGTGTGTTCTGTCCGAATCAGTGTGAAAAGCGAAAGGCTGAATTAAGGCCAATTTATGGTTCTGCGTCAAAACTGTGTCGACAGCCGCACCCATGGGTGTAAAAGATTTTATTATAGTCTCTGCCTGCACCTCCGTAATTTTCTAACTACCCGTCAAAACAACACAGACGATAAGGACTGTGACTGGTTTTAGACCTGGTTTAGTCCTGGTTTAGACCAGGACTAAAACCAGGTCTAAACCAGGACTAAACCAGGTCTAAACCAGATCTAAACCAGGATTAAACCAGGTCTATAACAGGACTAAACCAGGTCTAAAACGAAACCAGGACTAAAATCAGGACTCAAACCAGGTCTAAAACAGGACTAAAACCAGGACTAAACCAGGTCTAAAACGAAACCAGGACTAAAATCAGGACTCAAACCAGGTCTAAACCAGGTCTAAACCAGGACTAAACCAGGACTAAACCAGGTCTAAACCAGATCTAAACCAGGACTAAACCAGGTCTATAACAGGACTAAAACCAGGTCTAAAACAGGACTAAAACCAGGACTAAACCAGGTCTAAAACTAAACCAGGACTAAAATCAGGACTCAAACCAGGTCTAAATCAGAATTAAACCAGGACTAAACCAGATCTAAACCAGGACTAAACCAGGCCTATAACAGGACTAAAACCAGGTCTAAACCAGGTCTAAACCAGGATTAAACCAGGACTAAACCAGATCTAAACCAGGACTAAACCAGGTCTATAACAGGACTAAAGCCAGGTCTAAAACAGGACTACAACAGGATTTAACTAGGATTAAACCATGCCGCGCCTCCTCCGGCCACCCTCAATGCGCCTCCTCTGGCCGCACGTAACTGGCCTCCTTCAGCAACACGTACCGCGCCCCTACACCACCAGTCCGTGAAAATATGGTCCTGAAAAGAGTGCAGTTGAAACTTAATAATTACATGTCGGGATGTTGAAAAAAAAGCTAATGTGCCGCCACTCCGACCATGGAGGAAAACCATGTTGGAGTGCAGGGACGTTTGATAACAAATGGACATGCCACCACTCCGACAATTAGACGTCAATGTCAGAGTGGCGGTGTGTCGGAATGGCAGCGTGTAACCAGTCTTGCGGGGATGGAGAACACAGCTTCACAGCAAAGCGCATGCTAATGAAATACTGCATGGATCCGGTACGCTATGAAAAAAAAGCTAGAGAGAAAGATTTTGGCTACCTTGATCCTAAATGTTTACCTTCACGTTCAGTGTGTTCAGTGTATACTGCCCACTGCACTTGACCCATACCAGTTTGCATACCACCCGTTCCCATTATAGCATTCCCTCGATGATGCTATAGCAACAGCATTACACCTATGCCTGGATCATCTGGAAAACAAACAGTTATGTACAGATGCAGTTCACTGACTTCAGCTCCGCCTTCAATACAGTCATCCCCCAACACCTGATAAATAACCTCAGTGCAGTCGGCATTGGTACGTCATTATGCATCTGGCTACTGGACTTTCTCACTGACAGACCACAGACAGTAAGAGTTGTGTAACCCACCCAAGTTTTACTAATTACTTTGGGAGTGTGTTTCTTTAAATTTTGTTTAACTGAGAGCTACCGTATGTGCCGAGTAGATGGTGCTGTAGGTTCTGTTGCAAATGCACCACCATCTTGGAAAAAGTTGGACAGCACATGTAAGATATTGTGTAAAATGTGGTAAAATGTAACCCAGATTGTTAAATAACAATTTGTTTTTAGTTCTTAGAGATAAATCAAATTGCAGAGGTTACTGAAGAAGATTTATCCAAGTTTTGTTTGTCCTTGCTCTCCGGTGAGTGTGTTTAAAATGCTATGCTAGCTTCATCTTACTTTTACATTGACTTTGATTTCATGATAGGGGAACATTTGTTATTTTTACATGATTCTAAGAAAATATAAAAAACCAACTGGACAAAATGTGAAACTATGTACAGATCTAAACTTATTTACATGGCAACGTAGAGTTAAATTTGTCAACTGGACCAAAGTTTTGAAAGAAGACGTTTCGCCGCTCATCCGAGCTGCTTCTTCAGTTCTGGTCAGAATGCTGGAGGACACTGACTTATATCTGCCTGCAAGAGGGAGGAGTTAGACACTCCAAATTACTTAGACACTCACCCTATTGTTTACAGTTTCTGTTATCACCTCACCCTATTGAAATGGACTGGGGGTATGGGTACGTTCCTCTTTCTCCTTCCCCTCCGTGCTTGTAGGAACCAGTTGGGCCCTGTGTCGTAGAGAACCCTTCTTTAAACAGAAATGGAGGACTCAGGCACCACCTGTCTCCTATCTATAACTCCATTCTCAAACCAAAATCAAACCAAATTAAGAAAACAATAGGTGTAGCTGGGTCAGGTCCAGAGGTGTGAATAGCCCCTTATGTGTATGCTAATCTGAGTTTCTAAGTAATTTGGAGTGTCTAACTCCTCCCTCTTGCAGGCAGATATAAGTCAGTGTCCTCCAGCATTCTGACCAGAACTGAAGAAGCAGCTCGGATGAGCGGCGAAACGTCTTCTATCAAAACTTTGGTCCAGTTGACACATTTAACTCTACGTTGCCATGGATGCTACCTGGACGAATGAGGGTTTCCACACATAAACTTATTTACAGATACAGATTGTAAGGGGGTTATTACACTACTATGTGCACTGCTAGTGCCACATGTAGAATACTGTGCATTGTGTAAGAACCTGCAAGATACTGTAATCCAGTTAGATGTAGTTTAAGATTATTTGAACCAGTTCTGATTTTGTGCTTTATGAGAATGATATTAATATTACCCTGCTTATGCAGGTTGGTTTTTTTGTTGACCTGATTTGACTTGGGACTGTTCGGTGTGAGGCTGGAGTCGCTGGATCCAGGACCCTAGGATGTGCTGGATGCCTTAACATCTCTCTATGATGGACCAGGCTCTCATCGTAATACAGCTGGATTAAGATAAAATCTTGTGCACCAATGAAAAAAAGCAAAAAATCATACTACCCGGGTAGATGCAACACAATACTTTTTTTCAGAGCTCTGAAACCTTTTTATTTTAAAGGGACAAATTATTTTTTTCTGAACAAAGGACTGATTTATATAGGGGTGAACTGGTAATGTTTGGAGGTAGTGATCCTGTTCAATTAATGCCAGTTTTGGTCACTTTTCTTACTTCAAACTGTGGTCCCAATTTATTACACCTTCTTTCCTCCTTTAGAACCTAGATTCTTGGGTATGTGTACGTGTTCATATCTCACTAGTTCATTTGGTACAGGTTACAGTTGGAAAAAACTCCACAGAGACCATCATCACAAACACCGAGGTTCCACAGGGATGTGTGTTGAACCCCCTGCTGTTCACACTGATGATGCACAACTGTTGTGCCAGATTCACTTAAAACCACATCATCAAGTTTGCAGATGACACAACAGTGGTGGGCCTCATCAGTGACAATGACGACTCACTAACCCTACACAGACTATTCACACTACAATGAGAGAGCATTTAGAGGCAATGCTGGAACGTTTAAGTTTCTTTGCAACAACACATCCAGATGTGCCATCCTGGAGAAGTTGGACAATCTGTGCAGCTTCTGTAGGGTTAAAGAATGGCCGCATAGTCCCAGTAGTGATTATCACTGTAGCCAAAGCAGCACTAGTAGAAAACCTGCCAAAAAAAACTAAGAGGGAGAAACTTGAAATGACCTCCACATACAAAACCAGTCCTGTTTTAGGGGTTGACTCATTGTTGCCACTTTAGTTGCACCTATTGTTAATTTCCAATAAAAGAAGTGACATATTTTTGTTCCTAAGACATTGCCCTCTCTATATTTGTATAGATATCCAACATATTGAGATCTGATGTGCTTTCTCAGTGCTCTAGAATGATCTTGAGCTGTATCAGAATAAAGGGGAACTCTGGCACATTTGAAGCTAAAGTCCATTGCTAGAGGTGGTTGAATCATGTCAGAAGCCAAAAAACGGCACAGATCAGTGTTGCCTCGGCGGAGATCTCTCTGTGGTAATGAGCCTGCCAAGACAACAAGCTAGCGTAATGAAGTGGGCAAGTTCTTAGCTTCCACGTAAAATGCTAATTTGCACACTGAAGAAGCTTACCACCACTTTCTAATCCATCTTACAACATAGACACGAGTCTAACAAACAAAACGCTATGCCTAACTCACTCATTAGTGGTCTGGAAACCTTATAAAATAACTTTATTTTTTGAAAACTTTGAAAACTTGATTTTTGAAAAGTTCATCCTAACTAAATGTTCTTGGTCGGTTGCATCTGTAACGAAGAAAATTTCCCCTCAGGGATGAATAAAAGCAATTCTGATTATAAGCAGCCTTAGCCTTACCTTGTTGATTTCCCACTGTGCATCGCAAAAGCCCAAAAGACTCGATCGCTGATGTCGTTTCTAATGCCATTTATTTATGAGTGAATTATATTTTTTGAAAAATCAAAAAAAAAAAAAACATTCCCGGACCATTTTCTTTCAACAACTTTCAGTTTCTATTGTTCTTCACCGTCAGTAGTCGATCTTCACTTGTTGCTTCTGGTGGCTACTAGCTGCTCACCGCCACTGGAGTCAGCAGTCAAGTCTTTTGGGCTTTCACAATGCGCAGTGGGAAACCGACAAAGGTAATGCTAAGGCTGCTTGACGACCAGATCTCCAGACATGGAGACTAGCTCTGGGGACATCGAATGGCACTTCAGGGGGAAGGAGCCTGAACTTGTGCGGGAGGGTGTGCATTACCAACTAGATATAGCCAGCCTCACCTCCACTCACAGCTTGGGATCTAGAACCCAACTACTGGAAAGGCGGCTAGACTCTCCATTTCTCTGGTGTTGCCAGCAAGGAGCAGCAGCAAGCTGGTGTGGGCCTGCTCATTGCCCCACAGCTCAGCCACCATGAAGTGGAGTTCACCCGGTGAGGGTCGCGTCCCTGTGCCTTCGGGTCAGGGACAGGTCTCTCACTGTGGTGGCAGCTTACGGGCTGAACAGCAGTGCAGAGTACTGGAGGGGTACTGGACAGTGCACCGACCGGGGACTCCATTGTTCTACTGGGGGACTTCAATGCCCACGTGGGCAACAACAGTGACACCTGGAGAAGGGTGATCGGGAGGAACAGTCTCCCTGATCTGAACGTGCTAGGTGTTCTGTTATCGGAAGTGATGGTGCTTTTGGACTAAGTGGCGTTCTGTTATTGGACTTCTGTGCTTGTCACGGTTTGTCCATAATGAACACATGACTGACTTTGTTGTCGTGTCATCTGACCTCCAGCCATGTATCTTGGACACTCGAGTGAAGAGAGGGGCAGAGCTGTCAACTGATCACCACCTGGTGGTGAGTTGGGTCTGCCGGCGGGGAGGAGGAAGCCGGAAAGACCTGGGAGGCCCAAGCGTATCGTGAGGGTTTGTTAGGAACATGTAGCAGAACCCTCTATCAGTGCGACCTTCAACTCACACCTTTGGGAGAGCGTCTCCCAGATTCTGGGGGAGAATGGGGACATGGAGTCTGAGTGGGCTTTGTTCTCTGCCTTTATTATTGATGTGGCCACTCGTTGTGATTCCTGTTGTCGTGGCAATTCCCAAACCCAGTGGTGGACACCGGAAGTAAGGGATGCCTTCAGGAGTCCTATCGGGTCTAGCTGGTCGCAAATGTAAAAACTCTGAGTTGGGAGGAGTTCGAGCAGGCCTTGGAAGAGGAATATTGGTCGGCCTCAAAGAAATTCTGGTAAACCGTCCATCGCCTCAGTGCTTCACTGACACTGTTTACAGTGGGGGAGCTGTTGACCTCAACTGAGGATGTTGTCGGATGGTGGAAGGAATGCTATGAGGATCTCCTCAATCCCACCATCGCGTCTTCCGAGGACGAAGCGGAGACTGGGGAGTTGGAGGTGGACTCGTCAATCACACTAGGCTGAAGTCACTGAGGTGGTTGGTAAGCTCCTGGCAAGATGGATGAGACCCGTCCTGAGTATCTTAAGTCTCTGGATGTGGTGGGGCTGTCTTGGCTGACGCGTCTCAGTATTGCAGTACCTCGACAGTACCTCTGGACTGGCAGACCGGGGTGGTGGTCACTCTGTTTAAGAAGGGGGACCGGAAGGTGTGTTCCAACTACAAAGGAATCACACTCCTCAGCCTCCGGTAAGAGAGGAGAATCTGACCGATAGTTGAAGTGGGTTCAAGGGTTCATGAGAGTCCACATGCGCTTTGTGAATCTGGAGAAGTGTCCCTCGTGGTGTCCTGTGGGGGGTTCTCCGGGAGCATGGGGTTAAGGGCTGTCTGGTCCCTGTATGACAGGAGCAGAAGCTGTGTTCGCATTGCCAGAAGTAAGTCAGTCCTTTTTCCGCTGGACCAGTGTTGGACTCTGCAAGGGCTGCCCTTTGTCACCGGGTCTGTTCATTGTATTTATCGACAGAATTTCTAGGTGCAGTCAGGGGCCGGAAGTGGTCCAGTTTTGGGGTCCACAGGATCTCATTTCTGGAATTTATGGATGATGTTGTCCTGTTGACTCCATTGAGGACCTGCAGCATGCACTGGGGCTGTTTGCAGCTGAGTTTGAAGTGGCTGGGATGAGGATCAGCTTCACCAAATCTGAGGCCTTGGTTCTCAAATGGAAAAAGGTGGCGCCCTCTGCAGGTGGGTGGAGAGCCCTGCCTCAAGTGGTGGAGTTCAAGTATCTCAGGGTCTTGTTCATGAGTGAGGGGAGGACGGAGTGTGAGATTGACAGGTGGATCGGTGCAGCGTCGGCAGTGATGTGGTCGCTGTATCGGGCCATTGTGGTGAAGAGGGAGCTGAGCCGAAAGGCAAAGCTCTCAATTTACTTCAATCTACCTTCCTGCCCTCACCTATGGTCATGAGCTTTGGGTAATGACCGAAAGGACAAGATCTTATGTCTAATAATTTTGAACAATATTATATATTTATAATAGATTTTTGTTTTAAATCTGCTCTTGGGTTTTGTGTCAGTGGCATAAATTAGTTTCAATATTATCATTTATCGTCTGTATTTACTTCTAAATGAATACATATATGGGCAAAATTCTGCTGATCAGCTTAGCTTCTGTTAAAGCAGACATATTGTGCTTATGTCTGCTATATGATTAAAAACAATGACACCTCTGAATCATTATGTTATAATTTGGGCATTTTAAATTGCTAAATTAATTTAAAATGACTTAATAAAACAAGTCTCCTAACTTCCACATCAGAAAATTGTGGTGCCAACAGGAAACAACTATAACATGATTTTAAAAAACTTAAACTTTGATTTACATAATAGGTCTGCTTTAAGTAATTATATGGAATTTCTGAGTACTCAGCGTGAACAAGTGCAATGTACTGGTCATATTGTAAAACACCCACACAGCATATGACGTTACACTCATATTAAAACACTGACTCAAGAAGTGGAAATAGTAAATGAAACCATAGCCTCCACATTTTCGGTTCAGCAATGTCTGCCTCACTGTAACTTATCAGCCCTCTTCTGCCTAACACACACAGTCTGAGAATAAAAAAAACAGGAAATGAGCAAACAATAGCCAATTACTAACCAGCAACTAGGTTTAGCAAGTGACAGTCGAAATGCAGGGACCTTCCTCACTTGTGCTGAGTACTGAGTGGCCCAAATCTGGTTTCAAGCCTATTCTTCTGGCTTAACAATACTGTTGTGGACCTATTGTTCCTGGGTGAAATCAAATACTGGTGTTTGGATGTTGATCTTATCCAAGCAAAGATACTGTTGTGGCACCTGAAAGCGCAAGGCAACCAATAACCAATGGTGGTGATAATGTGTAATTATGGCAAATTAAAATTAATAATTTGATTAATGATAAAAAGGACTGGGTATGTTTTGTATAGCATCATTCTGTATTGTAAATATATACTTTTTTGTATTTTTTAAATAATACATTCTCTTGTAACGCTACTAACTTTTGAGGACTATTTTTGTCAAATCATGAATAAAACAATGGTATTTAAGAAGTGTTGATATACCAAACCACCTAAAGTATATAGTGTTACAAGTCCTGTACATTAAGTAAGGACAGTCATTGTTTCCCCAAACAGTTGTTCACATGTATACATTTGAAAAGGCAATATGGACTATAGAAGCAAGTTATTACAAAAACAATAGAAAAACAAAAACCAGTATTCATCGATTGGATAGAATTTTAAAAAGGAAGATGACCTGTAATTCTGAAAACAATCACCATGTGCAAATAAAACATGGAAATAATTTTATGGCATTAAATCCATTCTAATCCAGCATCACCTTGCTAGGAATCAGGAAGTTCAACTTGTACCTGTTGTTCCAGGAACACGTCCAGGGAAAGCTCAACCCAATTTTAGATGCTCATTTGTAGCTCTTTTGTAATCCTCTGTTTAATCCATTATTCTCTTCCTTAATTTACGACATGGTTTGCCTTCTGCAGCTAAGCGTGGCTACTGCTACTTGTGTGTGTCTCACTGGCTGCAAAGTTAATCATCCCCTCAGCAACAGGAGTACTCTTGTGTCTCAAAAGTACTCAAAAGTCACTGATCCGCCTCCCCCTGTCCCCACCCCTTTCCCACACAGGCCCTGCCTCCTGCCTGAAGCGCCACAGCAGAAAGAGGTCTGTCCTAAAGAAACCACTTAAATACTTTCACACATTTTTCAGGCCTTCATAATGTTTTCAAAAATAAATTGAAGTTATAGTGCTAGTGTACCTCTGATTTGACAGTTCTGACTCCCAGATTGTACCAGTCCACCTGAAATATGTGAGGAATGGCTGAGATAAAGAATGTGAGCTAATATGAGAGACAGGCTTGTACTTCAGTGGGCAGAGATCTTATTTTAACATTCTGACTTCCTTTTTAGACAGACAGTGAAGCTGCATTTTGTTGTGTTTTGTTCCTCTTTCATAAAACATGTATCTTGTCGAGTTGTCACAATGCTAAAATTTCGAATTCAATCTAGATTCTAAGGCTCGATACTCAATACCGACTTTGAATTCACAATCATCTTTTTAAAAATGCTCCTTAATGTAACAAGGAAGGAAGCAAGTTAAATTTGCATTCAATAGAAAAAGAAATCTCATTCTATAATATTTGGCATTGACTTACATTGTGCACAATCTTCCCCAGGTGTTTACAGCTTGTAAATATGTCCTTAGTGGGAGAGTATTGGTTTAGTTGAAGGAACTGGTATCTGAAAAGAAAAGAAAAAAAGTTACAAGTAAATTAATTGGAAATATATGAGCATACTGATGGTGCATAATAACACATATAACTTTAAATTTCAAATAAACAATACAAATGTAGAATTTTGTAATCACTCATATTTATATTTTAAATAAGATAATGTTACTAAGTACTTGAGTAGTAGTAGTATTTGTGATCATTTGAGTATATTTAATTTGCCAGTACTACAACTGCTTGTGAAAACATAGTTTTTGTCTTATTTCAAGTGCAGTAGAATTTGTCTCCTCAAATTATTTTAAGAAAGCAAGACATTTGTTGCTTATTCTATAGACAAACTGTATTCTACTTCTTCTTGATTCAAGCACTTATTAGCTTTTTATCTTATTTCAGTATATTTTTCCAGTTTCCAAACTCCAGAATCTCTCTGTATGATTCTACTCCACAGTGAAGTTTTTAATAGTCTCAGAACAAGCACATATACCTTTATTTAGCAAACCAGCAGCTCTAAAATAGCTAAGTTGGGAATAGCCCTGGCACCTGGAAGATGTGTTAGGTAACAGACCTGTTGAGCAGAGAGAAGAGGCCTTTGGCAGAAACGATCAGTTCCACCACTAGCTGCAGTACTCCCACGGACAGTTTGGTGGTGCTGCACCCATCATAGCTGTTGAGCCTCCATCGGCCCTGGATGCCTATCTGCAGAGTGCAGGCCAGGGCACGTAGCTTTTCCGTTAGACTCCGAAGATTCTCTCCACTCAGGCCGTACGTCTGTGCAGAGGACAGAATAAAGGTAAGCTCTGAGAGAGCATTTCTGTTCAACTCTAGTACAATAGAGTTTATCAGCACAAATCTTTTTATGTTAATGCAAATCAATCTTGGACCATACTTGTCACATTACTTACTATACTGATTTATTTTTCAAGCCTGCCAAGACAATTTCCATTTGCACTTATTGAATAGTAATGATGGTTGTGGTGAAATAGATCCTGCTCACACAAAGACATGCCTGCAGGCACATCTATACTTATGGTGAGCAATAATGTAGTAACATGATGATCTATGTGTGTAATGGATGAAAAGTACATTGATCATTGATTAGCATTCAAAGGTCTCAGCATCTCTAGTGTCTACCTCTCTGTTGCATTATTAAGAAAATTCATTCTGATCATAATTGGTGAATAGAACCTTTGGCAGCAAAGAGCAGGCTTCACCTGCTGGTACACTAAGAATAAGTTCACATTTATAGAACCATTGTGTCCATTAAAGCACCTGACATCAAGGAACCACTCACCCATTCGCACACATTCATACACATATACGCAGGCGGTGGAAACTGGGAGGGACGTGGTTTAAGTATATAGGCGATTTAACTTGGACTAGGCGGCATTTCTACACTGCATGTACATAGGAATTTAGGTACAAACTACTAATGACCAACTGACTGATGTATCTCTAATTGTGATAATTCAGGTCACTATATAATCGCAAGAACTAAAAAATCCATAACTGAAAATGTTTTAAGCAAAAATGTGTCATTTCAGTTCTACTTATTCCCCATAAGAATAATTAAATGTGAAGCTATTTTGATCTGTTTCATCATACCAGAGTGATGACAATACACTAGACAATGTAATATGAGGATTTGACTCAGGTGTGGTTATGTCATGTCAACATGAACTGATTGACACGAGACCTGCCTCTCCACAACATAGCTGGTTTAGATCTGGTTTACACCTGGTTTAGAACTGCTTTAGACCTGGTTTAGTCCTGGTGTTAGTTCTGGATTAGAGGCACACAGGAGGATGCACGGTCTATGCAGCGTACATGACAAGACACGGTCCGCCCGCAGTGTCCTCGCCGTACAAGAGAAGATAGGGTGCGCGGTGTACAAAAGGAGATGCGGCGCGCGCCGTACGGGAAGAGGTGCGGTGTGCGTAGCACACTAGATATATACTTGGCCGCAGTGCTTTATGGGAAGGTTTTCGGACCATGGGTGAGGAAGACGTGTTCAACATATAGTTCTAGCCCTGGGAACTGTGCCATGGGCTCATATGGATAATTTGGTTTTATGTATCAATGTATCTAGAGTGTGTCATTTATTGGGAAATGCCAGAATTGCAGGGAAAATAAAACTAATAAGTTTTACTGCAGTTCATTCAAGTTTGGTGGGCCGGATTAAAAAGGTTAACGTGCCCCCGGGCCGTAGTTTGCCCATCCCTGGGCTGGACTCTCCATTTCTCTGGCGTTGGCCACAGGGAGCGGCAGCGAGCTGGTGTGGGCTCATCGCCCCTCAGCTCAGCCGCTGTGTGTTGGAGTTCACCCCGGTGAACGAGAGGGTCGCGTCCCTGCGCCTTCGGGTCGGGGACAGGTCTCTCACTGTGGTGTTGGCCTATGGGCCAAACAGCAGTGCAGAGTACCCGGCCTTCTTGAAGTCTCTGGGAGGGGTACTGGAAAGTGCACCGAATCCCCGAACCCGGTGGTGGACACCGGAAGTAAGGAATGCCATTAGACTGACGAAGGAGTCCTATCGGGCATTGCTGGCTCGGGGGACTCCTGAGGCAGCTGACAGGAACTGGCGGGCCAAGTGTGCTGCAGCCCGGGTGGTCGCAGAGGCCAAAACTCTGGTTTAGGAGGAGTTCGGGGAGGCCATGGAGGAGGACTATCGGATGGCCCCAAGGAAATTCTGGCAAACCGTTCGGCACCTCAGGAGGGGGAAGCAGTGCTTCACCAACACTGTTTACAGCTGCTGACCTCAACTGAGGATGTTGTCGGACAGTGGAAGGAATACTTTGGGGATCTCCTCAATCCCACCATCACGTCCTCCGAAGAGGAGGCAGAGGCTGGGGACCCAGAGGCGGATTCGTCCATCACCCTGGCCGAAGTCACTGAGGTGGTCAGAAAGCTCCTCGGTGGCAAGGCTCCGGGGGTGGATGAGATCCGTCCTGAGATCCTTAAGTCTCTGGGTGTTGTGGGGCTGTCTTGGCTGACACGCCTCTGCAACATCGCGTGGCGGTCGGGAACAGTACCTTTGGACTGGCAGACCGGGGTGGTGGTCCCTCTGTATAAGAAGGGAGACTGGAGGGTGTGTTCCAACTACAGGGGAATCACACTCCTCAGCCTCCCCGGTAAAGTCTATGCCAGGGGACTGGAGAGGAGAGTTCGGCCGATAGTCGAACCTCAGATCCAAGAGGAGCAGTGTGGTTTTCGGCCTGGTTGTGGAACACTGGACCAGCTCTACACCCTCCATCGGGTGCTCGAGGGTTCATGGGAGTTTGCACAACCAGTCCACATGTGCTTTGTGGACCTGGAGAAGGCATTCGACCGTGTCCCTCATGGTGCCCTGTGGGGGGTGCTCCGGGAGTATGGGGTCCGGGGCCCTTTGCTAAGGGCTGTCCGGTCCCTGTATGACCGAAGCAGGAGCTGCGTTCACATTGCCGGCAGTAAGCCAGACTTGTTCCCGTGCATGTTGGACTCCACCAGGGCTGCCCTTTGTCACCGGTTCTGTTCATTGTATTTATGGACAGAATTTCTAGGCGCAGCCAGGGGCCGGACGGGGTCCATTTCGGGGACCACAGGAACTCATCTCTGCTTTTTGCGGATGATGTTGTCCTGTTGGCTTCATTGAACCAGGACCTGCAGCACTGGGGCGGTTTGCAGCCGAGTGTGAAGCGGCTGGGATGAGAATCAGCTGCCCGGGGCCATGGTTCTTGACCGGAAAAATGTGGATTGCCCTCTCCGGGTGGAGGGGGGAGTCTTTGCCTCAAGTGGAGGAGTTCAAGTATCTCGGGGTCTTGTTCATGAATGAGGGGAGGATGGAGCTTGAGACTGACAGGTGGATCGGTGCAGTGTCGGCAGTGATGTGGTCACTGTATCGGACCGTTTTGGTGAAGAGGGAGCGGAGCCAAAAGGTGAAGCTCTCGATTTACTAGTTATGTTCCCACCCTCATCTATGGTCATGAGCTCTGGGTAATGAGCAGCGGCCGAAATGGGTTTCCTCCGCAGAGTGGCTGGGCGCTCCCTTAGAGATAGGGTGAGGAGCTTGGAGTAGAGTCGCTGCTCCTCCATGTCAAGAGGAGCCAGCTGAGGTGGCTCGGGCATCTGGTCTGGACACCTCCCTCGGGAGATGTTCCAGGCATGTCCCACCGGTAGGAGGCCCCGCGGAAGACCCAGGACACGCTGGAGGGACTATGTCTGTCGTAATTTTGCCCCACATACAGTATGGACTGAACCAGGAGGAATAAACAGGACTAAACCAGGACTAAAAAAGGTCTAAACCGCAACTAAACCAGAACTGATCCAGGACTGAACCAGGTCTAAACCAGGACTACACCAGAACTAAACCAGCATAGACCGCAGGTTGGGTGACCACAGGCGAACGGACCGCATCCCACGGGGCTAAGCGCAGCTGTTGCCCAATCATACTTTGCGAACACCCTCCACGGAGTCAGGGTCTCTCCCTCACTCTCATGCCCAAGATTAGTTCTGGTTTAATCCTGGTTTAGTTCTGGTTCAGTCCTGGTTTAGACCTGGTTTAAACCTGGGTCAGTGCTTGTTTAGACCTGGTTCAGTCCTGGTTTAGATCTGGTTTGGATGCGGTTTAGTCCTGGTTTAGATCTAGTTTAGCACAGGCACTCTGTTTTCCCCATCAACCCAAAACATGCTATAAACGACCCTATAAAGTGAAATCAAGGACATTGCCTGGTGCCTTGGCTCAGTCAGAAAGGACGACTTGGGCTAACCACCCGCAGAGGGGTTCATAGGGATTGGGTGCGCAGAGGATTGGGCTGCAAACTGCTGCCCCGCGACCCAGCCGGATAAAGCGAAAGAAGATGGATGGATTAGGGCTGGGCGATAAAATGATAACGATATGTATCTCGATAGACACGTACTCAATCAATACAAAAAGTATTCGATAGAACATTTCAACAGAATGTTGGGCTACCGCCCCCACCGCACATGACCAACGTTTTGCTATTCTGCTGTGAGCTAATTCATGTTTACGTGGCTCTGGGCAAATGGGTTCAAATACTGGGACCACAGACAGTATAAAGAATATATACAGTCTATGATTGGAATCCGACCTGAACCTGTGCACATTAAAACTCACATGTTGCACTCCACTGCAGCTCGCCGTAGTATCTGTGAAGGCGCCTTGCGAACATGCGGTTCTGTTTGCGTAACAAATCACCCTTCGTTTTGCTATTTACACTAAAGTGCACTGTTTGGGACCTGTCTGAAATGACCCACACACTCACAGGATATACCGCACATAGAAGCTTTCAGTCTGCTCCATGCGCACTGGACCCCATGTGCCTTTTTCTTGTCTCTAGCCGTTTTCATTTGGTAACATATGCAAATACAATGGGACCCGACTCACCTGCCCCTGCTTTACCTCTCCTCATTAAGTTATCTGACCCGCTCGAACCCAGGTGATATCACTACAGACTGCGCTGTTGAGCCACGAAACCACGACAGCCCTAATTCAGATGTAAAGCCTAAGTCTACCTCAGCTTTACTTGCATTTCTTGTATGTTTATAAAGCACTGCGTATTTTGTATTTCTAACAATTTTTGTTTTGTGAAGCACTTTATTATTGATAATTACCATATTTTCTGGACTATAGAGTGCACCTGTATATAAGCCACATCCACTCTATTTTTAAAAAAGAAAAGAAAAATATATATATACAAGCCGCATCCGGGCTATAAGCCACTGATATCTATGTTGAAAAAATGAGATATTTACTGCATATACAGAACAATTTTGTACTGTAAATGTACATTTATGTACCTGAACAGATTCTTTCTGAACAGTGACTTTTAACACGGCAGCAACTGTACTGATTAAAACGGGTCAAAAACAGAAAAGAACCGGTAATTGACCTTCATTTCTCCTGTGCAGTGAAACCACAAGTCACTTTAATCATCTTCGCTGAAACCATTGACCTGAGCTTACAGCAGCAGCACGGTAGAGGTCTGCACGGGACAGAATTTTCAGTTCCGCTCCGGCCTGCTCCTACATTTTTCAGTATTGCTCCCACGTCGTGCGGTCGCGCTCCCGCCCGCACCCGCAATAAGCTTTCAGAATATGTCCCACGCCGCACTGTTTTGTGTTGGTCCCGCGGGTCCGGCGGGTGCAGGGCTCTACAGCGGTTTCCTTCCTGGAGTAAGATCGATGCCTTCAACTTAACACTTGCATCATACAAACTCCTTCGTGTGCTTTTCATGATGAAGGGATGAGGATTTGAAAATAATTACCAGTTAGTAATTTGTCGTGCATGTTATATGTGCTAAATAAAAAGTAGCATATTCTCATGGCGCAGTGAGCAAGACGAGGCTGGTGACAGCTCCTCAAAATTAAAGAAAATAGTCCACCAAAACTCGTTAAAAACAACTAATTTGGAGTAAAAAGTGTATCGACGGTGGCAAAGGACGTTAAGAAGCCTGGAAGAAACAAAATGCCCAAGACGCAAGAGAAAAGCACCGCATTAGCAAAAAGCCGAATAGCAAGCGAGCTAGCTGCGCCCAACATCATGGCGAGTGATATACTGCAAGCAATTGAGTCACTTAAATCCGAAATGAAAAAGGACAATGAAAACATGAGGAAAGATATTGTCACACTGCAACAAGATTTGGGCAGAAAACTCGATGACATAAAACAAGACATGAAAGAGCTGGCCGAGAGAGTGCGGAGAGCCGAGTGGGACATGTGGAGGATATGACTCTGGAGTTGACCGAAGCGCTGGCAGAGTGCATCAAGAGACAAAGAAGTATTCAAAACAAGATGACAGAGATTGAATCGAGATCAAGAAGAAATAATATACGTCTTTTTGGTGTCGGGGAAACAGAACAAAACAAACCTGTGGCGCAGTTCGTGGCAGATTTCCTGCAGCGCGAGCTGCTGCTACCGGAGGGCCTGGACTTGAAGATTCAGCGGGCACACCGCGTTCCTCCACACGGACCGCGTCCGTGGGCCCATCCGAGGCCGATCGTGGTTAATTTCCAAGAATTCATTACAAAAGAACTGATTCTCCAGGAGGCTTGGAAAAAGGGACGGATTCAGCAGAGCGGTAGGACCATTTATTTTGACCATGACTACGCTACAGAGATTGTCCAAAGACGCAAGGAATATCAAGGGATTAAAAAAGTACTGAAGGAGAGAGGCGTGCGTTTCCAAACGCCCTACACGAGCATGCGGATCCACTGGCAGGATGGTGTGGGTTACTACAGCAGCGCTCGCGACGCGGGACTCGAGCTGCAGAAGCGGGGCTACAGAGTGGATGTGCCGGTTGCGGCAGAAGAGGGCACGGCATCACGACTCCTCAAACGCTTGGAGTGGCAGAGGAGCGCACGACCTCAGAGGGAAAAAGCGATAACGGCGGCGCAAAGAGCTAAAGACAAGCAAAGTATCAAAGAAGTGAGGATGAGTGAATCTGCGTCACATACGTGGAGTGAGTGTGTCTGTTTTTTCTGGTCCTCACACAGCATAAAGGTGACACTAAACGGCTTCTTTAATTCAGTAAATAGGAGGAGCGGCACTTGTAGATAATGGACGTGAATATGCTGGGTAATTAGGATGGAAGCAGTTACATCGGCTTCTAAACCCTACATAGGGCCCCTCCTATGGGGAGATAACTGCCCTAGACCCACCAGCAGGGCAAAGGTGGGAAGGACACTACACCCATCGGATGGGAGTCATAAGTATTTTAAATATGTTCATTTGTTTACTATTGTTCCTAGTTTCTGTTCGTCTGTGGGGTCTACTATTTCAATCACTTTAAGAGATGAGTGGCTTAGCTAAACTGAAAATTGTGTCAATTAATGTTAATGGTCTGGGTAACCCAATTAAGAGGAGTAGGTTGCTGGCAAAATTAAAAAGCCAGAGGGCACAGGTGATATTCATTCAAGAAACTCATATGGCTAAAGAGGAGCATGAAAAATTTTAAAAACTTGGCTACTTAAATGCATATTACAGCTCATATAAAAATAGCAGGAGAAGAGGAGTGATAATGCTGATACCAAATTCAGTACATTTTGAAATGCTGGAAGAACACTGTGACAAAGAGGGCAGATTTGTGATGGTTAAAGGGAAGATAGAGAATACAATGGTCTCCCTGATTAATGTGTATGCACCCCCAGAGGCAGACAAAAAATTATTTCAAACAATATTTGACAACATTTCCAGCCTCAGCGAAGGTATTTTGATTTGTGGAGGAGATTGGAACACAATACTAAATTATTCTAAAGATACAACAAGTTTTTAAAAAAAAAGCAACCTCTTAAAATCAAAATTCCTTAATTTCCTCATAAAGGAGACAGGTCTTTGTGATGCTTGGAGAGAATTGCATCCTCTGGAGAAAGATTATACACATTTTTCAGCAGCTCATAAGGTTCACTCCAGGATAGATTACTTTTTGGTGAATACCGGTGACATCCATAGAGTAATAGACTGTGGAATAGGAATAGCAGATATATCTGATCACAATGCTATACATCTAACTGTTCATCTACATAATCAAACTAAGAAAACACTATGGAAATTGAATATTGGAACTCTTAAGAATGATGCAGTTGTGCAAGAAATTAAAAAAGAAATCCAAGATTGTATTGCTAATAATAAAGATGAGCAGATAGAACCAACCATTATCTGGGATACTGTTAAAGCGGTCATGCGAGGTAACCTGATATCACCATCCACATATATTAATAAAATAAAGAGGTTAAAACAATCAAAATTGGAGCAGCAATTGAGGAATTTGGAAAGACAACAGCAAACGGATAGAAGCATTACTTTGGTAGAATGCGTAAAAGGTGTAAGGAAACAATTGGCAGATTTGGCGACTGATTGAAAAGAAATTGAGATTTACAAAACAAACATTTTACGAGTCAGGAACAAAAGCTACTAGGATATTGGCAAAACGTCTGAGGGTACTCCAGTTGCGGACTGCAATAAATAAAATCAGAGATCCAATAAGTAAAGCAGTAACTTATGAAATAGAAAAAATAAAAGACATTTTTCTAAGTTACTATAAAACTTTATATAGCCAATCAGAAATTGTGAGAGAAAATGACATTGAGGATTACTTGATAAATTTAGATCTTCCTTCTATAGGAATAATTCAAAATGAATCTTTAATAAAACCAATAACCAAAGAAGAACTGAATCAGGCCATTAAGAGATTAAAAATAATAAGAGCCCAGGGAGCGACGGCTATCCAAATGAGTGGTACAAGATTTTCAAAGAGGATCTCGCACCTTTGTTGTTGGATTCCTTCAACTGGACACTTAAGACAGGCAAAAATCCCACCCTCTTGGCATGATGCAATAATATCAGTCATACCAAAGCAAGGCAAAAATAAGGAGTATTGTGAATCCTACCGTCCAATCTCAATCCTGAACGTGGATTATAAACTTTTCACATCTATAATTTCTAGACGGCTGGAAGTTTTTCTCCCGGATTTGATTGATGAAGACCAAACAGGATTCATAAAGGGACGCCAAACGCAAGATAACATCAGACGCACGCTGCATATTATTAATGAAGTAAATAAATATAACATTCCAACAGCCTTGGTAAGCCTAGATGCTGAAAAGGCCTTTGATAGAGTCTCGTGGAAATTCCTCTTTGCTGTATTAAAAAGAATGGGTTTTAAAGAACCTATAATTAAATGTATACAGGCCCTATACCAAAAACCCCTGGCTAGAATTTAAATAAATGGTGACTTGACAGACAGCTTTGAGCTATTTAGAGGAACTAGGCAGGGCTGTTGTTTAAGCCCCGCCCTATTTGCGTTGTTCATCGAACCTTTGGCTCAATACGTCCGACAAAGCAATAACTTGAAAGGAATTAAAGTATCAAAGGAAGAACAAAGAATAGGTCTATTTGCGGACGATATTATCGTATTTCTTCAGAACCCTGATTACACATTTTCCAATTTGCTAAAAATTCTTAAAGATTTTGGGAAAATTTCTGGGTATAAATTAAATATTTCAAAGACTCAAATTCTTAGTATTAACTACAGACCTGTGGACTCAATCAAACAAAAATATAAATTTAGATGGGATTCAGATAGGCTCGATTATCTTGGAGTATTACTGACTAGAGATCCAAATCTACTGTATGAGGTGAATTATAGCAAAATTAATGAAGCAATCCAAAAAGATTTGACATTATGGGCAACTTTGGTCATGGATCTCAGTTCAAGAATAGAGGTCATAAAAATGAATATACTACCAAGATTACTGTACTTATTCTCATCTCTACCAGTCCGAGTTCCAGATAAACAATTTGAGAAATGGGATAAACTTGTGAGTAGATTTGTTTGGAGTGGGAAAAAACCGAGAATCAAATTTAAAACACTTCAACTAGAGAAAAAACAAGGTGGGCTGGCTCTCCCAAATTTTAAAGATTATTTTTTGGCTGCTCAGTTAAGATATGTGGTGTATTGGTGTTCAACGGAATATGAATCAAAATGGAAAGAACCACAAATAAGGCTTGGGGAAAAAAATAGTCCACGACCGGAACATGTAAACTTGATAAGCGAAATGACTCTGAAGATTTGGTGGGAAGCGGTGAGTAGATGCAAAGCTGAGGGAGATTGTAAAATACTGGTGTGGCCAGCATATTCCCCAAAATTTGGAAGCGGCCAATTAGACACTACCTTTGTAAAATGGGCTAGTAAGGGAATCACAGCCATGTGCACATTGATAGAGGGGAACACCCTAAAATCCTTTGGCAAAATACAACAGGAATTTGGTTTGGACAAATCAGATATGTTTAGGTATTTTCAATTAAGACATTTTTATAGTACAGAAATTAAGAAATATTTTACACAGGAAGGCAACAAATTGGTAGAAATTATAACAAAGGCATACAAACAACTTCCCACCAAAATTGTATCTAAATTGTACAAATCTCTGCGGAATGTTGATAAAAATAACACTTTGTATATAAAAAAGAAATGGGAAACAGAACTGCAGATAGAAATATCAGAGGATGAGTGGCGCTCCATGTGTCTCTTACAGCATACCTCAACAAGCTCAAGGCAATGGAGAGAATTTGGCTGGAAAAATATGGTGAGGTATTTTATCACTCCAAGTATCAAAACCAAACAAATGAAAACCCCCCAACAATGCTGGAGACTGTGTGGTGAATGGAGTGTCGGTCATTCTCATGTGTTTTGGACATGTACAAGGATTGCATCCTTTTGGGAAGGTATTGTGACAGTGATGGGAGAAGTGCTGGGTTACATGGTACCTAATGATCCACGAGTTATGTACTTGGGACTGTTGCAAGAGGGACCGATTCAAGCAGAAGACCTTTATTTGTTTAAAATCATGCTGATGGCCAGTAAGAAAGTTGTAACTAGGAACTGGCTAAAAAATGACTCATTGGGACTGACACAGTGGTTTGAAATAATTGAGGAAATTTATTTGTTGGAAAGAATGACTCATTATCTAAGGTTGAAGGCAGACAAATTTCAGAAAAGTTGGTCTAAATGGATAAACTTTTATTTTTTTTTTTGTTATGTTCTGTATACAAGTTCTGAAAAAGCACAAATAAAAAGTAAAAAAAAAAAAAAAAGTAGCATATTCTTTGCATTAATTTTCCGTCTTTCTTGTTTTTGAAATTCCGGTTAGAGCGCCCCTAGAGATGGAAGAAAAATCCACAGAATAGCTGCACCTTTGTAAAAGCCGCATGGTTCAAAGCCTGGGAAAAAAGTAGTGGCTTATAGTCCGGAAAATACGGAAATCCTACCAATGGCTGGAGAGGGCTGGTCTGAAGGACACACAGAGGCTCATCCTGGAGCACAGGAGCCTTGAGCACCCGAGCAATAGAGGCCCAGATCTACCACACCAGACAAGACCCAAGGTGTAGGCTGTGCAAAGAAGTGCCTGAGACAGTCCAGCACATAACTGCAGGGTGTAAGATGCTGCAGGGAAAGCGTACATGGAGCGACATAACCAAGTAGTGGGCAGAGTGTACAGAAACATCTGTGCAGAGTACGGGCTGGAAACCCCAGGATCAAGGTGGGAAACGCCTCCAAAGGTTGTGGAGAATGAGCCAAGATCCTGTGGGACTTCCAAATACAGACTGACAGAATGGTGATGGCAAACCAACCAGACATCGTGGTTCTGGATAAGCGAGAGAACAAAGCCGTGGTGGTGGACATTACAATACCGAGCGATGGCAATGTCAGGAAAAAGGAACACGAGAAACTAGAGAAATACCAGGGGCTCAAAGAAGAGCTGGAGAGGGTCTGGAAGGTGAAAGCATCGGTGGTGCCTGTGGTGATCGGAGCACTCGAGGCCGTGACCCCCAAACTGGAGGAGTGGTTGCAGCAGATCCCAGGAAGGACAACAGACATCTGAGTCCAGAAAAGTGCAGTACTGGAACAGCAAAGATACTGCGCAGAACTCTCAAGCTCCCAGGCCTCTGGTAGAGGACCCGAGCTGATGAGAGTGAGAGACCAACCACCGTGGAAGGTGAGAAATGCGTTTTTTTTAGTATAAATATATAAATATATTTATATTATATACTATATCTATCTATCTATCTATCTATCTAGATAGATAGATAGATAGATAGATAGATAGATAGATAGATAGATAGATAGATAGATATAGATAGATATAGATATGTATCTGCAGCAATATATCATGTTTCAAAATGTGTTATTGTGACAGTCATGAAAGAGCATTATATTTTTCTTGGCCTGTATGTACCCAGATACTAATCAGTAAATCCAGTATTAAAACTAGATCACTTTTGTGACAACACTGTGGCTTCCTCACCAGTAAGCAAAGCTTCTCCACAGCCTCCAGCAGCAGCTCCTGGTGACCCATCTTGTGAACACCCAGCCTCTCCAGGTCCAGGGAGGTCAGCTGCAGCAGTTCAACTCCGCTCAGCTTCCAGTCGGACACAGAATACTGGTGCAAGGGGGCATCCAGACCTGTAACACACACACACACACATACACTGTAGTAATGCTCTCCTTTTACTGCAGTGGGCTCACAAGTACAGACATGAATGTGCTAACAGCAGGTTACAGCTTCAGTGCTGGGCAGAGAAGAAGGCTGCAAAACAAACCACTGAGCTCCACCAGAAAGGTTCACTTAAATCTAATTGGCAGCATTTGATTCACAACTTCATTTTGCTTTAGATACATTTAAATAATTCATAACTGTCTGTGTACTTGCAATAGTTGAATAATCTCTAATGTCTACCAGATCTATGAAACATTTACAACAGCACATCACTGCTGCTTCAGACACACTCACACTTGCACAAGACCACAGTTTCACCCTGGACTTAAGACTATCGCTCTGACCTGTTCTATGATTAAGTCTTGGAATTATATAATGTATCGGGAATGTTTAAATGTAGTTTAAATTTAGTAGCCTAGTTGCAATGCACACAATATTATAACATAATATAGTTTGTATAATCATATTTATGACTGAAAACTATCCCTGGTGTTTAGTTTATTGTTTATTAATTGTTCTTTGTTGACCAAAAAAGGAAAAGACATGTTTAAATTATTTTAGTAAAGAGTAGGATCTTGTGTGGAACAATTGGATTTATAAACGTTGACGTGTTACAGAAACCCTTTGCTAAACCGTAAATGACATATCACAGCGAGGCCTTGTTTCATTTGAGTTGGAGATGAGTTGGTTCCACGCTGTAGTTTACTGTGACAGACAGATATGCTTCACCTGAGAAAAACATGTGATCAACCTCAGTGTGTTCTATCCTAATGTTGAGTTTGACCCTGACAAACGCAGACAAACGCAGACTGTGAAACTCAGTTTTATAACTGTGTAACAACACACGGAAGCACTGTGCTGATTGGTGCGTTTCTCACTCACTTTCCTTAACGTGGCAGTATTTTCTTAAACTTGGATTAAACTAAAACTTAATAAAAGCACAGTTCAGACTGTCTTTCGAAGAAAATCCAACCGAAGACGTTAAATTCCGGCTATGTTGGTTGACAGTGACCTGTAGCCTCTTCCTCATTCCGCACCTTTCACTTCCAAGAGGATTTACGCTTGAGGCGCGTTCTATTTCTGTCCCGCATAAATACTCCGTGAGCAGAATCGATCCACTTAAACACCGCGGAAATGCACCATGTCGCTCACCTTGGAGCCACTGCATGACTCGCTCCTCGTTCCACGACGAGACCGGCTCCATGCTCGGAGTTCTGCTCGGAGTTCTGCTCGAGTCGCTGGTCCACTTGCCAGCCTTGTACCAGCCTTCCTGGAGAACCTCTCAGGGCTCCTGGAGGACAGGGGGGAAGAGGAAGCGGCGGGACTCGGACCAGAGGAACTCCTTTGCTCAGGCAGAGCAGGTCGGCGCCCCCTCCTCTGCCGCAGGTAGCACAGGTAGGCGCCTGGCTCCTAGTGTCTGTGAGCCAATAGCACTGTGCTGTGAAATACCCCTCCCTCGGTCTCAGAGTAACTGCCCCCGAACACGAACAACCTGCGCACGCGGTTTGCGCGCTGTGGCTGCGTGAGGTTACGTGGGCAGCGCCTCACCGCATCAGGAGATCAGTAAACAAGTTCTATTCTAAAAGGTGTATGTCAAGCTCGGATTACTTGGTGATGTGTATGGAAAAAAAGTATTCTGATAGATCAAACTAATTCGAAAACAAAAGCTGTTCTTCAGCATTTTTTACTAAGAGAGAGAAAGAAAGAGAGAAAGAAAGAGAGAGAGAGAGAGAGAGAGAGAGAGAGAGAGAGAGAGAGAGGTTGTTTAATTATCACTGAGTCCAATTAAAAAAAAAAAAATCACACATGGGTAGGCTAATTGACTCATTCCTATTACCCCTGTAGTCCTGTTACTTGTACTGTTTAAAGTAAAAGAGTTTCTGTCCTCTGACTTTCCAACAGCACAGCGTTCATGTGAGCAGCTCTGGCCCGGTGCACAACTCACAGATTCATAATATATATGTGCAGTCTGCACATGGGCTTTTGTTGTAAAAGGACTGAGTTTCAAAAGTGAGGAAAAGCCAGTTTTCCTCTGGGCAGCCCACTAGTAAATAAAGGACAAAGTAAAGGAGAGAGCCCTCCTTTGGCCTGTCTGCAGCCTTCAGCAGACCCACTACCTGTGGGTCATGTGACATGAGGGGCATTACAGGCTTAGTGGTAACAGGACTGACTCAGTATATATAATATGAAACTTAATTTACTTGAAACGTGTCTCAAATTTGAAGGCATTCATTCATTCAAATTTCAGACAGTAACATACACTGTTAAGTTAAAGGTGCATTGTGTAACTTTTTCAGTTCACCTGCTTATTTTCTCTGTATATGTCATTTGTCTGCCTGAAATGTTCTACATTATGTGACTGAACAGATCTACCTTACATTTATTAAATTACAGGTGGTTTTATAGCTCAAAAATATATAGAAAAACAGGCATTCTGAAGGTGAATGGTGTCGCCTCTCCACAGATCTAACCTGTAACTTGGTCTATTTTGGTCTCCATGAAGATAGAAAGGTTTAATACCATAATGTGAAACATTTCAGACAAAGGAATAACATCTCTATTAAGAAAATATTTGACAGACCCTTCACCAGAACAGTTACACAGTGCACTTTTAAGATTTGATTTCAAATAAAAGATCAAAAGGATGAGCTGGTAGCCTAATTTGAGAAGGTTTGGAATGTGTGATGTAAAAATCCAAGCGCAACTCATATATCAGTGTCAATTTCTGGGTTAAACTCTCGATGTAAACTGCACTTTGCAGATGCCCAGTCTAAATGGCCAGAAGCACTGCAGTTATGGGCCAACACATCTCTGCCCATTCTATAGTTCCCTTATTCTTCCATAGATTAGTTATAGTGTGGAAGTCTAGGGCCACGTTTAGAGGAGTAATATAGAGCCATTCTTCAAGCTACAGAACAGGTTAATACAAATACTACACAACAGAGAGAACATACAAACTCAGTTCTCCTAAAATCCGTATTGCTTAAACTTGAGGACTTGGCCAAATTTTAAAACTTACAACTGATGTACAAGCAAAGACAAAATGTGTTACCTAAGAACATTCCATCTTTATTTAGTAATAGCGAAGTGGGTATACACACTGAAAGGAATATTGAGAAAAAAAAGAAAAGAAAAACACATATCAGCACAACTATGAAGAAAATGTGTATTTCAAGGTGTGGTGTTGACCTCTGAAATACTTCAGATAGAAATATAAAAACTTGTAACTTCAATTAATTTAAAAGAATGTTCAAATAATTTATATCATGAGAATTTGGCAAGTGAATTGAATTGAATATTGTTGCATTGTATATTTTTGTGATGCTTTTGTGAATCATTAACAATATCATATTCTTGTACTGCTTTTGACACATGGACAAATATTTCTATATCCTCTAAACTGTAATTCAATTCTGCAGACACAGCAGCTAACTACTACCTTCAGGAATAAGCAGTAGGAAAAGTATTCCATAGAAGTATTTTAACTTCTATGGAAAATGATGCTCAAATAAATAAAATAAAATAATGATCCACCAGGATGTGTAATTGCTAAAATGCTATGTTGGGTCACTCCGTAGCAGTCCCACTAGAATATTCCACTCGAGAGGTGATCATCAGCAGTTGGTTGCTACTGGCTGCAGCCTGTGACATGGGTATAACCAAATCATTCCAACAGCTGAAAATGCAGGTGGGGAATTTTGATTTCCTCAATGGACAATCAGGGGAGGATGAGAATCACCAAATGCACGACCAGTGGATCCATGGAGGCCCCATGAAGACGTCCCTGCATATACATCGCAATGTTATTATTACTAAAGTCAACTCTAATTGTGGGAAAGCAGGGTCTACACATCATATTTAGTCCAGGCTGCAGAGATTTCCCAGGGTTTCAGGCACAGCAGATGGCCCCTCGCACAGACCAGCAGATCCAATAATCCTCCCTCAAGTCCAAAGTCTGAACTCAGAGGAATTTTATGAAAAAGAAAGCCTTCCTATTCTCACCCTTTCCTTAGTGGCCCCTGTGTCATACCTAGTTTGGTCTATTTGAAGGGACAATGTACAGATGTTCCACAATGTTCCACACCAGATTATAGCTAAACAGCTACTTTCCATCTGCAGTCCTTGACAGGTCAGAGAATCAGCAGGTAGATGGATCAGGATGTTCTTCTATTTCTATTTAACACCTTACTTTTTATGCATACTCCTGTACTATTGTTATTCTTTGTTTTATGTTGCTGAAGCAAGTTACTTGGGAATTTTGTTCACTGACGATGGCAATAAAATACTCAGATTCCAGGCATAGTCCTATCTTAATGTCCATAGTACAAGTTCAGGGTTAATTAGTTACAATGATGTTTTTAAAGGATGAAATGTCTACTACACTAAGTTAAGTAGTGTTTGTGTTGTGCTAAAAGACAGAGAAGAGCCTGTGACCCTTTTATAGTGGCTCCCCCTTCTGGCTGTAATGCCCCCTGATGCAAGGAGAAAGAGAGTGAGGGAGAGGGGGGAGGGGGGGCTCAAATACCTGAGCTCCAGGATCATGTCTGAGCCTGAATGGGACACACCCTGCTCTCTGTTGCATTCCCCCCTCTCTTCTTTGGCGTTAAATTTAAGCTCATAGGGCTGCAGTCTATTATTCAGTCTATGCTGTCCTAGTTTACCAAAATTTGTATTTGGCCACTTAGGATTTATATGGGGAAAGAGCAGAAAGGAGAAGTTAGTGAGCGAGTTAACTGAAGTTTTGGTATGTTTTGGTATTTCTTTGTATAAAGGCGGATTAAACAAGTATAAATACATTCTTTCCTTGTATTTGTCCTTGTATTTGTTTTTTTGCATGAACTCCTGTGCAAGTGTAGTGAGTGCAGATACATAGAGATACATAATAGTTTTGAGAGCTTTTGCCTCGAAACTCAATCAGCAGAACATAACCAAGACCATTTCTTGGTTTTGCTTGGTACTACTTACATTTACCTCTACATTTAGTGGGGTCACTTTTTGAAGAACTTGTAATTTTCAGAGTACTTTTCTAGCAACATCCATTTACTGCTACTTGAATAATATTTTTATTGAAGTGACAGTACTCTTACTTAATGACAATTTTATGTTTTGACATGGCATTTGATTTCTTGCACTGCTCCTTCAGAGATAATGTTTCTCATTTTGTCTATGCATCCTTTGAAAATACCAGGATTACTGCAATTTTTAATGTTTTGTTCTTCAAATTACATTAACTTCAAACAGATGTTGCTCATTCATTAAGTTACTCTTACTTAAATACTATTTTACCTTTTTTTTTTTTACTTTACTTGAGTAATTTCCACTACTTTGTACTAAAACTATTTGAAATAACGTTAGCCTTACTTGAGTAAACTTTTTGGCTACTACCCACTACTCGATACAGTATATTTCATTCACATGGCTGTGCATTACCCCAAGGTCTGCTGCACAGTCTCTAGTGCAATATAACACATTTGAAGCCCGATATACTTGAGTAAATGAAGAAAATGTATGATAAACTATAATATTAAATGCCATTATCCCACTGCCACAATAACTCTAAAGTAGGATTTCCTCCAACGAGTATTTTATATGTATTTCCAATACAAGGATGTGAGGAAAATAAAAATTGAAGAAAAAAAATATTTTTTTCCCAAACAAACTATTTTGAACTTCAAATTCAAACAATTAGTTCAATCACATATTTGCCCAGCCCTACAGAATCTATAATAATGTGTTATATAGAGACAGATTAAATTTAATCCTGAGTTTAATCTGCCTTTTTACACATAAATAAAATATAAAAGCTTCATTTTACTCACTCACTTAACTAAGTGACTAATACAAATTTTGGCTACCATTGACCAATTAATCAACTAAAGGCCTACAGATCTATTTGGTATCGATCTAATTTATAATACTTTTGACAGCCATAGTCAAAATGGGGACAGCCAAATCTTAAACATATGCTCCCACGCCTACCCCCACCCCCACGGCGAAACCCAGACTGTCACCTGCACAGGTGAGAAGACGGCTGGAGAAGGTTCACCAAAACAAGTCTTCTGGACCAGACCAAGTCAACTCCCAAGTGCTGAGGACATGTGCTGTACAGTTCACTAGGATCCTGCATTTTTTCTTTACCCTGAGTCTGAAGCTTGAAAGGATTCCGCTGCTATGGAATGACTTCTAAAAAGGTGCTTTGACATCTCATGTCATGAAAGTGTTTGAGAGACTTGTTCCGGCTCAGCTCAGAACCCTTGTGCCACCATCCCTGGATCCTCAATTTGCATTGCCATTTAGGCATAGAAGATGTGGTAGTCTTCTGCAGCTGGCTCACTCACCCCTGTAAAAATGTATTTACATTTATTATCATTTATATTTTTTACTCTTTGTTATTATAATATATTGTGATGTGTGAGCTACTGTGTCCAAATAATTTCCCTTGAGGATCAATAAAGTTTGTCTAAGTCTATATACTCATACAACTATACTATAACTTCATGCTTGGTATGCAGTAGGTGGGCTGGCAATGTCCATTAAGCAATGCAATAAGATTAAATTCATATAATTGCATTTAAATAATAATAATAATAATAATAATAATAATAATAATAATAATAATAATAATAATAATAATAATAATAATAATATGATTTGTGTTTGGGCATCTTGCTGCCCCCGCGCCCAGCTGGATTAAGCGGGAGAAGATGGATGGATGATTTGTGTTTGACATATAGACTATACAACTGCATGTACCTAAACAAAAAGTAATTATCTTACAACATCTTTAAAATGGAGATAAAATGAAATGCATTATCAAGACAGAGAGCAGCAGGCACTCCACACTGGTATCCACTTTCTGTCTCATCCAATAGCATCAACAGCCTTCTTTTTCTGTGAATGCACACTGTGCAGCAGTCAGATGATCTACTGTTGCCAATGGTAACAGTGCAGGGAGTGAAGACTGGTGAATGAAATACACGAGCGCCAGCTAAGGCGAGAAGACGGAGCGGTGTTAAAATCACAATTACAGTAGTCCACATGCACATTTACAGCCTTATGTTGAAACTGCGTGGACATAGACCTGTGAACTTATCACTGAATTACAGATTAGAACTTATTACAGCAACCTGTCTGTACTAGATTATGAAGGTATAATCAGTGTTACACATGTTATACATGTACCGAGAAGAAGTATGAATAGTAGTTTTGAGGGCCTGTATTCTGGTACCATTACATTTTCATTTAGTGGTACTCAGAATACAGTTATTTTTCTAAAATCAAAGGAATGCAAGGCATTACATAATCATTCAATTAGAATTAGTGACAAAAATATCAAATACTGCTCTTGTAGTGGATGCATGTGTGATTTTTATTAATAGTAATATTAATAAAAAGCTGATGTTGTGTTTTTACACTATAATTTAAATCCCTGTATAAAAGTATTCAGCATACTGTGATCATGTATCATGTGTTACAAAATACATTTTAAAGGAGATAATCAGTATTCTGTAACTAAATATATCTTCAAAGTATTCTTCCTGTCACTTTGCTGGGTGCGCTGTTTGCGGGGCACTCTGCGTGCGCCGCGTAGGCACACGCGAGGGCTGATCATTGCCGCTTGCGGCTATATTTATTGTTTTGGGCTACTCTCCCTGTATAAATAAAATATAAATCAATGAAAAATGAAATGAACAAAGTTACACCATGTAACTTTTCCACTGGAGGATCCACCTTGTTATGCCGTGTTATTGCTTTGACTCAAATGTGGTGTGATTTCCTCTATTATATTTGAGGAAGCAAACAAGAAGAATCAGGCAAACTTATCTTGTCTGGGAATAGCACCGAGGGTCTTTTTACTATGACGCTATAGTGTTAAGGTTTCATTCAACCTTTTCATTAAGCCAACAAATGAGATACCATATAAAATTAGCTTGGTATCGTTGTATCAATACTGAAATTTCAAAATCGATCTCAAGTAGACTCTATGCTCAATACCTATTCCGATTTAACAACGATAATTAAAAGCACAATTTATTTAGACAGTTAAATCATATACTTTCTTATATTACCATGCACTTTTGTATCTGCGTAATCCCTCAATGGCCCATGGGCATTTACCTAGTTTGTGGTGCTGGTTCTCATACAGCTCAGGATAAAAGTAAAGTTGTTCAGAAAAGACTCATACCTGTCCCGTGAATATGACAATATCGATACTTGCTCAAATGATTATATAGTTTTGATACTAGTTTTTAATATCAGTTAGTATCTGCTTTTCAATACTTTGGGCAAACCTAGCTTCTAGTGTATATTGGAGAAAATCTGTGTTTTTTCTTACCATTTCGATTTGTTCAAATTAGAATAAACCTATAAAAATGTGTTTTTGCTCCCCACAACCAGCTGCATTATACCCAGGCCACGGCCCAGGTCCAAACGCGCCTGTGCTGCTGTTTCACCGGCATCACTACGCACAGCAGTCCGTTCATAAATAACACTCCAGCTCCTGTGGGCATGACGTATTTGCAGTTCCGCTCTCCTCCAGCGGGGGGCGCGCGCAGACACAGAGCGCGGAACGAGTGGGTAAAGGAAGGGATGAGTGGGGGAAAAAAAATCCAGTTCGGAGTCCACCAATAGCAGCTCGCGTTTGGAGACCGCTTGTACTACACAAATCCAACCGATCTGTCAGAACCTTGCGCGCATCGCTGTGCTCCGGGCGAGTGTATTTCTCAAGATATCGTGTTTTCTAGGAGCAAAATCACCGCGTGCTCACTCCGGTATACGACGGATATCGCGGGGTCAGGCGAATAGAGAGAGCCACGCGTGCACGGAAGGAAGAGGTGCTCGCCACACTGGACTCTGCAGACTGTCAAGGCGAGGAGCGCCACACAGCTTCTTCTTACCTGCGGCTACTCCTCTTCTTGCGTGGGATTAACACGTTTATCCAAGCTGCAAGTCCAGTCCACACACAGGATTACGCAGAGTTGTTTCTTCCTGTTGGCAGCGTCCTCTCTTTGGAAGGGAAAAGAAGTGCCCGTCTTACCCTCCGCACAACAGAAGGAAAAAGCAAAACAAAACTGTAAACCGGGAACTGGGAAGTTAACACTGACTCGGGAATTTGAAGAGAGGGAAACATGCCTCTTGCACAAATTGCCGAGCCATGGCCCACTATGGAACTAGTGCAGCTGGAGACGGAGGTATGCTCACACCACCTGGGTGTTGGGGATCTGGGTACGCGCGAATTGTAAAGCTTTAAAGCTCCATGTTGTACGAAAACCGTATTTGATTGCCATTACTGATCACTAAACCTGTGACGCTGTGGCTAATGAAACGTTTGAAGGAGAGAGTTAGAGAGTGGGCCCCTCTGGAGATTTACAACAACTCACATTACATGGCAAGCAGAAATTTACCTGCCCCCAGCTCCTGCCGTGCATTCTGTCCATTACTATATCAGATCCACAGCTGGTGTCTGCATAATTACATCACTACCTGTTTCAGAAGGGAAAGAGCTCTTATTTATACTGGAGTTTTGGGCTTTATTTTGTTATGGAGTAAGACCAGGAAGAGGCATGTTTCTGAGAAGTCTGTCAGCAACTTTCAAACCCGCCTCAGTTGCCCAGTGGCCTATAACCTAACGTATGTTATGACGATATTTTGAAAAAAGCAGGTTTAGCCTTAGCTGCTTTTCTAAACAGCCTATAACAGCCACCCTTCCATTCAGGGCTGTTTGACTGGTGTGTGAAAGCATCAGAGGTTCCATATTACCCAATCGCTGATCTGTTATAATTGTTTCCTTATCACAAACAGAACTGGAGTTGTGTTGAGTTTGTTTCATTCACATGTTTTTAACACACAACACTTCACATTTAGTCTGAGTTCTTCTCTCACACAGAAAACATTCTGTTCCACCATCGATAGAGTTTACCCACAATATCGATTTGATTTTGATGTTTTAAGACACGAAAAAAATAATCAAATGTAATTTTTCTCCTAATGAGTGCAATAAATTAAGATATTAATGAAACATTACATACAATACATTGATACAGTGCAGTACACCTACTGCAAAGTTGTAATTTATATATGAAGTGTTGCAGTTCATATGGTTCAATGATTCACAGCTCAGATTTTTTATTCTTTGAACATAAGAATAGTACTTCCTCAGGCTATTTTATATTTTATAATATAGCCACTCTACTCTTTATAGACAGCTCGGAGTTACACGATCAGACTTTTCCTTTTTTGATGATGATTTGGTGATTCCCTTTCTTCTCCTCCTGAGTCTGTCTCTCCTCTCACTGTATTTCCACTTTGTTTATAATCTCCATACATCTTCAATAGAATCACTGGGATAATTCAGCCCTGGAATTTTCAATCTCTTCTGAACAAAAGATAAAATGTATTAACATTGAAACACTTTATGACATTACAAGGTGGAACAGAGCATTTTGAGCATATATACACTACACTACTACATAAAAAACATGCAAATTCCACGACTTTGCTCCAGTGACCTGAGAGCTAGTGACATAAACACCATGCTGCTGAATAATTGATCCACAGATGGACTTCAAAACTGCAATCCTGCTCATGCAATATCACAGGTCACCAGCTTCACCAGAAGCTTAATGAGAGAAGTAATTGCAGAAATTGAAAGGGCATGTTGCTAGAAGCTGGTTTAGTTTGAATTTGGGGTAAGTTTAGATTTAGTTTGAGCAAACTCATTTTTGTGTCCTTGAAAAGGGGTTTGGTTTAGTTCAGTGTGAATCACCCTGGAAACAGACTGCACTCGATTAAACTGCTTTGAACAAGGGTAAGATCTGTTTATAGTTAGAAAAAGCAAACCGGACCGATCATCTGTGAGCTCTGTGACATGTGGCACAACTTAACTTAAACCACTGGTTTTGAAGAATTAACTGAGTAGTGTAAAATGTTAATTTGAAGTGCAATAGGGCTGCACAATACAGGGAATGATTGTGATATTCTATATGTACTATCGTATCGAAATTATGGTACGATCATTTCAGTTATAGTAAAACAAAAACATAATTTAGTAGTCAAACTGTGCTAATCAATGAGGAAAATAAAACTAATAATAACATTTTATTCAGGCACTCCCCAGGACTGGAAAAAATAGCTTTTTGGAGCTTTCTACCTTGTTATAACAGTTCCATTTATATCCAGCTTCAAGCAACACATGAACTGAAAGTGACTCTCATGACCTGAAAGTGTTTGCAGTGTTTTGATTTTATCAACTCAGAAGTGACTCAACAACTTTGAGATTGGATTCTATCAATTCGTATGCTCCTAAAAGCATTCAGGCAAGATTTCTCAATGATATGTGAAAAATTACCATTGACATAATGAACAAAGAGCAGATTTAAACCAAAAAAAATCTAAATCTGCAATATTATTAAAATATATGACCTGCAAAATATAAATAGAGTGAAACATTTTAGTACTTAGTTTCCATGTGTAATGAGAGAAGCAATTAATTCCATCTTTTAAGGTTTATATTGTCTCACATTGCCAAAAAATAACCAAAAACGTCCCAGCAGTGTAAAGAAAAAGTACACATGATAAATACTGACCCCCAAAAATATTGTTCCAGCGTTCATATATTGGACGATAAGTCGATATAGTAAAACATTGCTTAGCCTTATTTTATGTATTATAAGTTCAACAAAACACAATGTACATGCTTCAGTTTACAACAAAAATTTTTTTGCTTGAAACAAAAAATTTGCTTTAAACAAAATTAGTTTAAAACAAATCTCAATTCTGACTCATTAAGGAATATCATATCGTAATCATGGTTTACAGATCACTGAGTCCATTGTCAATTTCAGCCTCACACCCTGGTTCCAGGTCTTGAAAGTAAAACAGAAAAACACAACATTTTAAATATATTTTACCTACTCAATGTTCAACATTGTGTCTTTTCAAAGAAAAAAAATCACCTGCTGGGACAGACAATAAAGCTTATGTACCTGTCTAAAATATGACGAAAACTCAACTCAAGCCTCCCTTTCTCTTCCCAAACTGAACCTAACGTCTGTGCTATAAGTTTGGAAGTGTACTACTTAATAGACTCTAATGGTAGCGTGCTATGACGGACTGTGCTTCGCTTAGCCACACTTGACTGACTGCTCATCCCAGTGCAGGCTGCAGAGTACAGGGCAGTGTAGTTGTCATGTCTCATGTTCAGTTGGGTGACCTTAGACAAATTACGTCGCAGTTAGAGCTGCTTTATTATAATTATTGGGAAAAAAACAAAAACTCTGTTTGTATATGTACGTGTGTATGTGTGTGTGTATGTGTATGTGTGTGTGTGCGTGTGTGTGTGTGTGTGTGTGTGTGTGGGCGTAGTCTCGTGGTGGAGAAAGTCTTGGCATGTACAGGGTTAACAGCAGGAATGTGCTCAGTTTGTTGGACCAGGCGTTGCCCTTCTCTCCAATGGCAGCTTCTTTGTTACTGTGTAATCATGCCTGTGGTTTTGCATTATAATATAACATTATTTTTTAGTATTCTTAATAAAAAGAGGATAAACTATCATTACACGGATTACTTTAAGGGTTAACAACATTTTACTTTATTTTTTTTCACATAATCCTGCAGCTAAATGTCACTAGTTGACTGTACTGCATGTTGCAACTACAGTTTGAAAAAGCTGTGAATGTGCTTGAAAATTCATACAAAATTCATACATATGATAATTAGCAATGTGCTAGACGACACAATCTTGGCCATTGTTGATGCTGAACATCTAATGTTTACATTGTAGTGTATGATACCATTGTAATAAATAATTCCTAAATCCATATCAGTTTGTCAGTTTGATCACTTTTTTTTTTAGGAAATTCTCTGCACAGTTAATTCTCTAATGTCAGATGCTCTTTCTTTTCTCCTGAAACTGTGGAGGGTGAAACTTTCAAAGGCAGCATAACATAGCGTAAAGTTGTCCTTTTGTGTGTGTTTTGTGTACTGACAATTAGTGTTTCAGAGTGTGCAGTGAACCTGGGTGTGACCACCAGGCACAATGTGGGCATGTGAATGCATGATTCCAAACATGAGGTCGCACTTAGAAAGTGAGCTCCTACGCTTCCTGGCTCACAAGTTAATCTACAACTAATCTACAGTCGTGGCCAAAAGTTTTCACAATGACACAAATACTTGCTGCTCCAGTATTTATTATGGCAATTTGCATATACTCCAGAATGTTATGAGGAGTGATCAGCTCAACTGCAATTAATTGCAAAGTCCCTCTTTGCCTTGAAAATTTATTTTATCCCCAAAAGAACATTTCCAGCATTTCAGCCCTGCCACAAAAGGACCAGCTAACATCAACTCAAAGATTCCTCCTCTAACACTGGTGTGGGTGTTGATGAGGACAAGACTGGACATCGGCCTGTCATGATTTTAGTTAGAATAACAGACTGGACACTTGGACACTGGAGGATGGTGCTTGACATCATTGTTCCTCTTCTGTTAACCATGGTTATGTGCAAGGAAACATGTGCAGTCATCACTGCATTGCACAAAAAGGGCATAGCAGGAAATTTATAGCAGCAGTAAGATTGCACCTCAGTCAACCATCTATCGGATTATCAAGAACTTAAAGGAGAGAGGTTCAATTGTTGCCAAACAGCCTCCAGGGCCCAAGAAACTCCAGCAAGTGCCAGGACCGTCTCCTAAATTTGTCTCAGCTGTGGGATCGGACCACCACCAGTGCAAAGCTCGCTCAGGAATGGCAGCAGCCAGGTGTGAGTGCGTCTGCACAGTGAGGCAAAGACTTTTGGAGGAAGGCCTGGTGTCAAGAAGGGCAGCAGAGAAGCCACTTCTCTCCAGAAAAAAACATCAGAGACCGACTGATATTCTGCAAATGGTACAGGGATCGGACCCACTGGGGTAAAGTCATTTTCTCTGATGAATCCCCTTTCCAATTGTTTGGGGCATCTGGACAAAAGCTTGTTCAGAGAAGACCAGGTGAGCGTTACCATCAGTGCTGCCTCATGCCAACAGTAAAGCATCCTGACACCATCATGTGTGGGGTTGCTTCTCAGTCAAGGGAATGGCCTCTCTCACAATCTTGCCTAAAAACACAGCCATGAGTAAAGAATGGTACCAGGACGTCCTCAGAGAGCAACTTCTCCCAACCATCCAAGAGCAGTTTGGTGATGAACGAAGCCTTTTCCAGCATGATGGACCTTACCATAAAGCAAAAGTAATAACCAAATGGCTCGGGGAACAAAACATAAAGATTTTGGGTCCATGGCCAGGAAACTCCCCAGATCTTAATCCCATTGAGAACTTGTTGTCAATCTTCAAGAGATGGGTGGACAAACAAAAACCCACAAATTCTGACAAACTCCAAGCATTGATTATGCAAGAATGGGCGGCCATCAGTCACGCTTTGGTCCAGAAGTTGATTGACAGCTGCCAGGGAGAATTGCAGAGGTCTTGAAAAAGAAGGGTCAACACTGCAAATGTTGACTTGTTGCATGAACTCAGTGTAATTGTCCATAACAAAACACCTAAAAACCCTGAAGCAGCAGACCCTGTGAAAATGTAATATTTGGTGTCATTCTCAAAACTTTTGGCCACGACTGTACATTTTCGGTACAATTTAATAGTTTGACTTGAGACTTTGTTGGAGGGATATAAGGTTAGAGGTTTCACTTCAAGTAAATGTTCTAAAGATATGAAATTCTGCGCTGTTCATTTCACAGTCCATTCAATTTTTGTGTCAAAGAAAGAAAGAAAAGAATCACCCCCATATTGATCGATCTCGATTTTCAGTTTTATCTTCTTCCATCTTATTAAGACATAGACAGACATACTTTAGGAATAAGGGGCAGGGTGTCAGGATCACTATAGTTTTATTTTGTATTGATAGCACCAAACAATTCCGGAGAAATTCACATTTAAAGTTTGGCATGAGTTTGTACATTATGTTAAGCCAAAAGCGCATGCTACAGGTACTGTATCATCAGAAACATGCACATGTCTGTGCACTAAATAAGGACTTAAGTTTCACTCATAAACGGTGAGAAAATAGTTGTTTACTTTCCCTAACTTGGATTATAATGATCAGAAGCAGAAGAAGGTGAGGAGCTGGATCAGAGAGAGAGACTTGAGAGAGGAACAACAGTTCAGGGCTCTACACTAACTTTTTTTTCAGGAGCACACGTGCCCCTAAGTTAAAAATTTTAGGAGCACAGAAAAAGAAAAAGGGGGCACAAGTAGGTTTTCGTTTGAACGATTATTACAGTGCAGAACTTGCACACACCAACACCAACCCTGAATAAATTTAATACAAAAGAATTATGACTGTACTTTTCCTGCATGATCCCAATGTTTTTATAAATATATCTTCATTTTATCTGATTAATATTTAGACTTAAAATAAGCCAAACAAACTGTACTGCACTGAAACACTCTGTGGCCCTTTTTGGACCTTCACCCACAGTTTGAGAACCTCTTCTTTAAGAGAACTTCCACTGGCACTTTACACAAAACTGCTTCAAAGTGTAAAAAGTGGGTAGGATTTTTAAACCTGTATTTTCAAATTCATAACTGGAGTTACATTCTCTTACTGGTTTTACAGTGGTTTTTAGCCTCTGCACATTTACCAAACAAAACGCACATTGTGACAAACAGATTTATTTGGAAAACTTCAGCCCACATATCACCTGCTCTGTGCTGTAGATCTGCTCTGTGCGGACACGGACATAAAATTAGTATTGGCGTATTTGACGTGAGGCGGATGGACAGGTGAGATGTTTAACCTGCCCTGTGATGCAGGCTGAAGGTGGCGCTGTGGTGCCGCGCGGTGTGGTGCCGCGGTGTCCGCGGGCTCCAGCGCACAGGTCCTGAACACCGGTACAAGTTTATTGCCCGCAGTAGCGGCCGTAATGATATATGACAGCACTCAGTATTCAGACCCCGAGTCCGTGACGAGACCGAGTCCGAGACAAGGCCAAGACAAAGCTCTCGCTTTGTCGGAGGAGGAAGTCCAGCGGCACAGGGGTGTTTACTGAGTGGTGGGACAGGTGTGGGTCCTGCTGCGGTGCGCGCTCCTCGTTGAAGGTGGGCGTGGGTGTGTTTTTAAACGGAGTTTGTTCGTCTGAGTGATATCGCCGCACACGCGGAGCTCGTATGCTGGGGTCGTGCGCGGTCGGAGGTGTCGTGCCTGGGCTCGGTTCGCTCGCGCTGGGCATGTGTGCCGCGCTTTAGGGGCGATCCAGGCTTGGGCACGATTCTAAAGTCCTAATGTGACTGCGCACCTAATGTTTGACACATTTAGAACGTTTAGCTCGTCAGTTACGTGTGTGCGCAGTTCTCCTTATTGTGGCTGCAGAAGCACTCGCACTGGTGCGACTGTTTTGTTTTCCTCGTTCGCACGGCGAAATATTTACTTGCAAATGCGAGTGAAATGGGCGCACTGTAGAGCCCTGCAGTTCCATAACAACAGCATTTTACATCAGCACAGTGTTTCCCACAGACCAAGTAGCATCGCGTGGCGCCCCTCCTGGATCACACTGGGCTTCGTGCGGTTCTGAGTGTTGGGACGAGCCTGGAGGTGAGCATGCATAGATGAGCGTGAGTAAACTAGCTCTGCGATACGGGGGTGAAGCGTGGAGCTCAAACACCGCCACCAGCGGACACCTGCTCTGTTTGTGATCCCGTCCACGGAGGGTCCCGATCCCGTCCCACCGCCACAGCACAGTCCGGGGGGCCTGGCCCGGGCAGAGAGTCGGGCCCTGAGAGCAAATAGTGCACAACTTTCACACTGTAGGTGTGAAAGTTGGGTGAGTGAGTGATGGTGGTGGTGGCTCTCTCGTCAGAATCACATTGAAAAAAAAAAAAAGGCAGAATTAGTCTGTGGCGTTTGGTCATCAATGTGTGGTGCAGCGCCACATAATGGTCATTGTGTGGGAAACAGTACATCAGTATTTAATACAATCACAATGGCACATTCAGTATATTGTTTATATGCAAACCAACAGAATTATGCATTTGTCATTATACCCCTTAACTCTAATTGGAACAGCCCTAGTCTTTAACGCTAGCCTCTAGACATTGTGAAGCAAGCAATTGCTCTTTTATTTGCCTGGATGGTTGTGGAACTGCATAGATCTTTTCATAACATGCAACCTAATTAATTAGACTGGAAGCTACCATATAAATGCTCTGGATCCTGTCTGAAAATGCTCTCCCAAATGGAACAGTTTAGCCTCAGCAGCAGAAGCTTTTGGCCATTTGCGCAGCCCCACAGCAGACATTAGTACCTGGGCCTTTTGTCAATAATGGCTGTGCAGATTAAAGGCGTGCAGACTGATACAATTCAGCCTTATTGTATTTGGTAGTTGCCTGGATACGAAGCAGCGCTGTGGTAATTAAACTGTTCGAGCTCCTGCTCACTGCCAGTGCTTGGAGACTGTTGACTTGGCTGATCAAACAGGTGTCCAACGAGAAATGAAAACCAGACTGGCCAATCTGGAGGCCACTTGTGGACAATCATTTCCTCAGCTCAGGCGTCGTGTATATGCAAAGGGGCTGTTTATTAATGTCCTGTGGGGATTGTGAAAACCCAGGGGCAAGGAAGCTCCATTAGTTGAGCATGACCAACATGCATGCACACAATAAGATGAGAATGTGTGGACCACACCATTCCCTATCACAACAGGAGAGACGACGGTCAAAAATCTGTCAGACAAAATCACATATATTATTGTTTCCTTGGTGCTTTCATAGATTGCCCTCCAGACACTCTCATGGCAATAAAAGCATCTTGTTTATTGGAGACAAAAAATACATATATTTGATTTAAAATGCATTATAGATTACACTATTCCCATCACTAAAATGTATATGAACACATTTAATTTATTGTACAAAAGCATTCCAAACTTTAAATGTGTAATTCTCGGAATTATTGGACATATTAACACAAAATGAAAACTAGTGGCCTCGGCACCCTGCTCTTTATACCTGAATATGTTTTTGCAGGTATTAGATGCTTGCTATGCTTTAAGATGGAAGAAAAATCTAATTGAAAATCAAGATCAGACTAGGGATGCATTGATCTGGTAGTAGTATCGGTGCCAATATAATGCATAGAATTAAGTTGTAAGACTATTTATTGGTGATAGTTGGCCCAGGACAACTGGGGGCTTGTATTTTTATTTATACAGTGCTGTTCTATAGTTACTTGAGGGACAAATAACAGAGACATAACTTCTTTTTTATTTTTGTTTTATGGAAATAAATCCTGTTTTAGTCACTGCACTGCTATCAGAAGATACATAAATACATAAGATTGGAACCTATCTAGAGTGGTGCAGACTTCAACTGGACATGTTTTTTTTTAAATTGAAAAGTTACAGCTCCCTTCCAGAAGCCATTTTCACATTAATGATACTGGCTTGAGGCAATATAAATCCTATTTCCTCAAGCCAGTACCATCAAACTGATGTCAGTACCATCATATTTAAAATGGCTTATGGATGGGATTGAGTACAAAAACAATGACCAGATGACCACTTTTGAAACCCTCTCATATATATATTATATATTACTGCCTTGTTAATGTAACAGCTCTTTTCACATCTCCTAAACTATTACATAGACAGGTTTTGATCTCTTGCTTTCTGCTGCCATGCCTGTTCTGTGAAGGCAGTGGAGGTGCACTGTGAGAATGGGGTTTGAAGGCCTATAGCAACAGTAAATTGGATTAGTGTTTTTTTAAGCCTCTCTCCTCCTACTCCTCCTCCTCCTTGCTGCATGGCTCTCCATATATCTGACTCTATAGTAGGGGTGGGCGATATCTCGATATTTAAAATATATCGAGATATTTTTGAAACTCGATATGAATTCTGACATATCGATATATCGCTATAATGCTTATGTTTACTTCTGGTTTCGCCGCTTCGCTTGTTTCGCCTTCTCTGTGCCGCGCTCGCCTCCGCCTCTTGCTTTTGTCCCCTGAGCTCCTCCGCGGAGCCCGGAGCTGGCCACGGACTAAACCAGGACTAGAACTAAACCAGGACTAAACGCGGCCGCAAAGCCCGGGGCTCGGCCGCGGACTAAACCAGGACTAGGACCAGGGCTCTGCAGTGCGCCCATTTCACTCGCATTTGCGAGCAAATATTTCGTCGTGCGAACGTGGAAAACCAAACAGGCGCATCTGTGCGAGTGTTTCTGCAGCTACAATAAGGAGCTGCGCACAGACACAACGTGACGAGTTAAACTTTCTAAATGCACGTTTCCCAGCGCGGCGCAACCACGTGACACCTCCGACCGCGACGACCCCAGCACACGAGCTCCGCGTGTGTGCAGATATCACGAACAAACTCCGCTTCAAAACACACCCACGCCCCTTAAACGAGGAGCCCCGCAGCAGGACCCACACCTGCCCCACCCCTCACAGACACCCGCGTGCCGCTGGACAAAGCGAGAGCTTTGGCTTTTGTCTTGGTCTTGTCTCGGACTCGGCGCATTTGGACTCGGTCTTGTCATGAACTCAAGGTCTGAATACTGAGTGCGGTCATTTTTCATTAATGCCGCTGCTGTTGCCAATAAACTCATCCCGGTGTGCGGGAGTGCGCGGAGTGCGCGGAGCGCGCGGGAGCGCGGGAGCGTGCGGGGCTTCTCTCTGCAGCCTGTGCCAAATGCCAAATAAATCCGTTTGTCACACTGTGCGTTTGATTTGGTAAATGTGCAGAGACTAAATACCACTTTAAAACAAGAGAATGTAACTCCAGTTTGGAATTTGAAAATAGAGGTTTAAAAATCCTACACACTTTATTCACTTTGAAGCAGTTTTGTGTCAGTGGAAGTCCTCTTAAAGAAGAGGTTCTTAAACTGTGGGTGAGGGTCCAAAAAGGGGTGTCAAGAGTGTTTAAGTGCAGAACTAAATGAATATTAATCAGATAAAATTTGTTTTTTTGTTTTTGCAGTAGTTTGTGGGGGCTGTATTTTTTCCTGTAAAGATATCGAGATATATATCGTATATCGAGATATAGCAAAATATATCGAGATATATTTTTTGGTCCATATCGCCCAGCCCTACTCTATAGCTAGCTGACTCGATGTCTTTGGCTGACATGTATGTCTATGTCCTCTGCTCTTTTTTCATGGAGCCAAGTTGAAGAGGAAGTGCAAGAGTCAGGGCAGAACAGCAGGGTAGACAATACTGGGACCAGGGACATATTTTTTTGTATAAACTCTGCTGTGATAATTATGAATCTGTTTATGATGGTTTTCAGTATGTGGCAAAATTACATACTGAAATATATGGGTATTAATAATGTGAATGCAAAGCATTTATTGACTGAAGTACACTATTGATGAAGGGAAAAACAGAGTAGGAATTGTTCTATATTGTTATCATGTGCTAAGAATTAATTCAGTATCAACATAATGATATATTGATATTTGAAATTTGTGAGCCTTGTATTGCATTTCATATGGATCTGTGTGTTGCCCTGTAATTCTAGATAGATAGATAGATAGATAGATAGATAGACAGATAGACAGATAGACAGATAGACAGACAGACAGACAGACAGACAGACAGACAGACAGACAGATAGATAGACAATACTTTAGTGTCAGATCAGAGATCTTGCACATAAAACAGTTGCTCCATTGCAACACATGAACATCATAACACTTGCGACAGACACAATACAAACATTAATTCATGTGACATACATTTACTCACTTTCTAGGACTTTGATAGTTATGGATTAAGCTCCTTGTTTATTTTAAGGATTGACTGATGAACAAAAGAATGCTTCAGCCTAACCTTATTAAATCGTGGAACACTGTACCGTCGCCCAGATGGAAGCTCATTCTCAGCCCATGTTATCTCTACACTTGGAAATCCTACAAATGTATTTTATAATCATTCACATGAGGCTATACTGTGACTAGACTTTTACAAATGGGAAAAAAATCTGGTATAATTCTGTAATACATTGAAATGGTAGTGTATTGTTTTGTATTCTGCTATTGTATATTTATGAAAAATGTCCATGGGCGAGCCTGGGTGAAGTAGGCTTGTGGTCCGAGCCTTGTACAGGCTTGTACTGCTAACCATAAGAGGGGTTCGAGTAGTGGCCGGGAGACATCACTAGACTCAAACATGCATGGATGACATATAAAACCAGTCAATCACAACAAGTCACATTTTTCTTGTGATTTACCATCATTTACTCTGCATTTCTCACCATTAAAAAATTTAAAAAATCTACATCTTCATCACACGTTTAAATTCAAAGTAACGAACTGCAGACCATATTATAATGTAATCAGTTTTGCAGCTCTAATGCCCTCTCTCTGATATGACCAACCTCTCTCAGTTTCCACCTGGCCTGCTGTTGTTCACTGACATCTGTTCTTCTGGTGCACTGATAAGGCAAGTGGCCACATTATTAGGTTTACTGCTACAGAAGCAAAGTGCTGGATACAATGGCTGTGTCCGCCTACATGCTCTGATCTTCAGGTCCATTGCAAACACATCTGCAGAGGTAGGGGGAATACAGCGATGCAGCTAATCACACTATTCAATTAATTTCTGTAGCGCCCAAAATCGCAACAACAGTTTCCTCTAAGGCCGTTCCAAGATTTGGATGAGTAAAACATACACACAGACATATCAAAACAGGAATAAACAACATTCATGTAAAGCAGCAAATGAAACATGGTCCAGTCATCCCCTGTCCTTAGACCCTCCTTCTCAGCAAGGAAAAACTCCAAAAAACCCAGGGTCCTGGGAAAAAGAAGAAACCTCGGGGAGAACTACAGTGAAGGAGAGATCCACTCCCATGGACGGACAGGCTATAGATGTCCAGGCCCGTGGGCCAGTTCAGTATGACCACAGCTACCCAGGTGGGGAAGGAGCCGGGCGAGGAGGAGGAGGAGCCGGGCGAGGAGGAGGAGCCGGGCGAGGAGGAGGAGAGGGGTCCAGCTGCCATCAGGCGTCTGAAAGAGTTCCACTCCACAGGGGGAGTGGGACAGGGGACAACATGTGAATAGCAATGAACAAACTACAGATGAGAACATAGTGAGTGATGCTGATGAGAAAATAGGAGGAAACAGAGGACAGTGCTCAGGTTGCCACACTTCCCCCAGCTTGTTATCTCCTGCAGCAGCTTATCTTAGTGACATCAACTAAGTAACCTGGTCATAAGCTATTCCGAAGAGGAAGGTTTTAAGCCTGGTCTTAAATAAAGAGACTGTGGAGCCTGTTTAACACCAACAGGGAGTTGATTCCATAACACAGGAGCTTGGTAACTGAAGGCTCTCCCCCCCACTGTACTTTTAGACACTCTAGGAACCACTAATAATCCTGCATTCTGAGAGCGAAGTGCTCTATTTGGCTGATAGGGGACAATGGCATCCTGAAGATATGATGGGGCCATATTGTTTAAGGCTTTGTATGTCAGGAGGAGAACTTTGAATTTAATTCTAAACTCGACAGGAAGCCAGTGCAGTGATTTTAACACAGGACTGATGTGATCACGTCTTTTAGTTCCTGTTAGGACTCTGGCCGCTGCATTTTGGACCAACTGGAAGCTTCTTAAAGTACCTTTAGCGCAGACGGTGAGCAGAGAATTACAGTAATCTAGTCTGGATGTAACAAATGCATGGATAAGTTTTTCAGCATCATTTTAAGGCAAAATATTTCTGATTTTAGTTATGTTTCGCAGGTGAAAATATGCAGTTTTACAAGCTTGGTTTATATGAGCTGTGAATGAGAGATTTTGGTCAAATACGACTCCAAGGTTTTTTACAGTAGAGCTAGAGGCTATACTCACATTGTGAGATTATCTGGTCTGACAGAGAATCTCTCTGACCTTTAGGACCGACAACAATGACCTCTGTTTTTTCAGGGTTTAAGAGCAGGTAATTCAGGGTCATCCAGGTTTTGATGTCCTTCACACAGGCACTGAGCTTATCGATTTGATCGGTCTGATTAGGTTTCATTGATAAGTACAGCTGAGTGTCATCAGCATAGCAGTGGAAATTAATGCCATGTTTTCTGATAATGTTACCTAATGGCAACATACACAGAGTAAACAGGATTGGACCAAGCACAGATCCTTGTGGAACACCGCAAGCTACTTTAGAGCAGGGAGAGGTGCACTGGTTTACACTAACAAACTGGTACCTATCTGATAGAGAGGATTTAAACCATTTGAGGGCGGTCCCTCTGACACCTATGTCACATTCTGACCTCTGCAGTAGAATATTGTGATCAATGGTGTCAAACGCTGCACTGAGGTCCAGTAGGACCAGGACTGAAGCCAGCCCATTATCAGCAGCTAGTAGCAAATCATTTGTCACTTTAAGCAGAGCAGTTTCTGTGCTGTGGTGAGCTCTGAAACCAGACTGAAATTTTTCATATAAATTATTGCCCTGCAGATGGTGACAAAGCTGTTTCACCACAACTCGTTCCAGAATCTTTGAGAGAAATGGAAGATTCGAGATAGGTCTGTAGTTGGCTAGTTCATCAGGATTTAAGCTAGGTTTTTTCAAAAGCGGTTTAATTACAGCATATTTAAAGGACTGAGGAACAAAGCCATTTTCTAATGACATATTTATGATGTTATGGATGGAACCTATTATTAGGTGGAGAGCTTCTTTGAGGAGTTTGACTGGAATAGGGTCGAGCAAACAAGTTGATGGTTTGGACGACATGATGACTGAGGTAATCTCCGCCTCATCGACAGGAGTAAATTTGTCTAATGCTGTTAGAGGATTTATGTGGGATATTGGTGATACAGACTGGATTTGCTGAATTTGCTCGGTGCTGATTTTTGGAGTGGCTTCGTTGATCTTGTTTCTAATGGTTGTAATTTTGTAATCGAAGAATTCAAGAAAGTCACAACTGAACTTTGAAGGGAGAAGAGACTCAGGGGCAGTGTGCGAGTTTGTCAGCCTGGCTACAGTGCTGAACAGAAATCTGGGGTTGCTTTTGTTTACTTCTATTAGGTTTGAATAGTATCTGGTTTGTGCTTTTCGCAGAGCGGCCTTATAAGAGAGCAGGCAGAGCTAATCCAAACATGATCAGTAATGAGCAGTGGACCTGCAAATCGACCAACGGTGGAGCAGGGGGCGCGCAATTCGCACACAGTCCTTTACAGTTTTCTTTTTTTCTTGCATGGGACAGCCAAGTCAAATGACAGCTTCAGTGTGTTCCAGTCTCAGTGCTCAGTCCATGGTCAGAGGACACAGGAGAGAACCGTCTTCTTCACCAGGGCTGGAGGATCAACGTAGCCACTCGTCCCTCTGGGTTTAATTCCCTATTCTGAACTTCACCACTGACGTGAGAGCGGGAGCCCAATAACCACTCCAGTTTGTTGCTTGAGAGTTTTGTGGCTTTATTTTCAATGCACGTAAATGACAAGGCACTTGCTCCCTAACTCACCCCAGTCCCCATACTCATTCACTCAACCAGATACACACATGCAGACACACACACACGCAGATACACACATACATCCTATACACACACATACACACACACACACACACACCAGGGACGTGCACAGGAAATTTGAGGGGCAGTTGCTCTGACATGAAGACTTAAACTTAAATGAAGTGTAATAAAACTTAGTTTTATTTTCCCTGCAATTCTGGCATTTCCCAATAGATGGCGCACTCTAGATACATTGATACATAAAACCAAATTATCCATATGGGCTTTTGACTCAGTGCCCAGGGGTAGACCTATATGTTGAACACGACTTCCTCACTCATGGTCTGAAAACCTTCCCATAAAGCATTGCGGCCAAGTATATATCTAGTGTGCCTCGCACACCACACGTCCTCTTGTACGGCGTGGACACCGCGCGTGGATCGTGTCTTGTCGCGTCGCTGTGTGGACCGCGCTTCCTCCTGTGCCTCTAAACCAGAACTAACACCAGGGCTAAACCAGGTCTAAACCAGGTCTAAACCAGGTCTAAACCAGGTCGAAAACCAAACAAGAATTTGCAGGATGTGGTTGCTACATTCATTTAGGTTTAAAAAGCACAATATCAAGTAATCCAAAGTATTCAGATTACGTTACTCACTTAAGTAATTTAATGGATTACGTTACAAACTACATTTTGGGATATGTAATCTGTAATCTGTAGGGAATACAGTTTAAAGTAACCTTCCCAATACTCAACAGAATTATCAAATGTGTCACAATGAAACGGAATTCAAAACTTCTGAAATGGAAAATCATTGGCCCTAAATATGGTGCACAAGATGAATTGAGACGTTTGAATCTGCCACATGTAAATTGTTGGATCCTGCAAGTTATTTTCGGTTTAGGTTTATTTGCTGGGCTGATGTAGTCAGACCAGAACACTCCATCCATCTGCTCCTGGTCCGGCCCGAACATCAAATTTTAGAACCTTTGTGGCCCTCGAGTCAAAAAGTTTGCCCACCCCTGCGTTAGAAGTTGAAAAAACTGAATTTTTGGCGTCGGCCGTGGCTCTCTGCGGGGCCGTGGCTCTCCACAGGGCCATGGCTCTCCACAGGACCGGGGCACTCTGCGGGGCTTGTGGGTAATCTCTTTTTACTTTGCACAGGCTCAGGTGCTGGTCGCGTGCAGCTCTGTGGCTCTGTAAACAGAACTTAGCCCCTCCCTCCAGACTCGCACTCACGCGGTGCCCTAATGTAAGTCAATGAGGCGACTTCAGTCGAGGAGGCCATACGGGCAGTTGCCAGGGCAACCAAAGCAACCCCCCTCTGCACGTCCCTGACACACACACACAGATACCTGTACGCTGTGCGCACGCAGTCACTCTCTCACTTATGCCACACACACTCTGTACATAGCAGTTAGACACACATCTCACAACAAATGAGTAGCTTCAGTAATGCGCAGTCATGGCATGTTGGTAACGGTTGGTAACAGCATTTATTTTTAACGCCATTATTCCCATTCCTGCTGGTGAGGAATGTATATTTTTTTTGTTCATGTATAGTTTTGTTGTGCTGAGATGTTGTCACAATAATCTTTTCACAAACCTTATTATTCAAAGAGCCCAGCTGATATATCAGTTGGCTGATATTATTGGCCGAAATGGGGACTTGGAGACATCTCAGCTCTCGGCCTAAATCTAGCCGATATGGGCTGATATTAGTCCATGTGGGCATGTTTTACCTCGTCATAAAGCTTAGACTCTCTATTATGTCCTTTTAACCCAAATGTCCTAATATGTGGCACTGCATCAATATTTATCAGAGTAATTTGTGTCTGACCATACTGTATATACAAATGGACATAGCTAATGTACTAGCCACTGCATTCCAAATTTGAAGTTTGCATGCGGGCTCTTCCGGCAGCTTCTGACCCTGGCTCCCATTGACTTAGAATATTGTTGCCCCTCTCTCTCTGTAGCTACTGATGTGAGCCTTGTCATTTTGGTCTTAAAATGTTTGTATTAACCCGCTCTACATGATCTTTTTTTTCCCCCCACGATTTTGTCAGGTAAAATTATGTTCATAACATAGAGCCTGGCTCCAAATTTGCTCCTGTAACCATGAGCATAACGAGCTTCATTTGAGTGTAGCTGACCTCTATGGGTGACATCACACTCACTTAGTCCACTTTTTTATACACTCTATGGGTGTTTCTCAATTCTCAGGATGCTTCCGCCAAATACCACATTGTAGCACTCCTCCAGAGTCAGCTCCTCCGAAGCAGAGCCAAGTGTCCTGCTCACAGCTCCTGGAGCACCCCCAGAACAGGCTCCAGAGGGAGAGACTGCACCGTGTCATGTGACCAAATAAAACGATAAAACTCAGAGTTTTAATAAACATCAGTGCTTCTGCAAAAAAAAAAAAAAAAAAGCAACACTGGATGGAAATAAATCTTGTAACAACAGCTTATCAAAACAATGCCACAGTGAACGTGTTAATTTTTCACCAAGATCTTGCAGTAACGATGGTCGAGTCTGACCTCTGCACAAAGCCTTCTCTAGCACATCCAAAAATTCTCAATGGGGTTAAGGTCTGGTGGCCAATCCATGTGCGAAAATTATGTCTCCTGCTCCCTGAACCACTCTTTCACAATTTGAGCCTTATGAATCCTGGCATTGCCATCTTGGAATATGCCTGTGCCACCAGGAAAGAAAAAAATCCATTGATGGAATTACCTGGTCATTCAGTATATTTAGGTAGTCAGCTGACCTCATTCTTTGAGCACACACTGTTGCTGAACCTAGACCTGACCAACTGCAGCAACCTCATACTTATTTGCTTAGTTAAATCAATGTGGTGACTAGGGTTGGGTGGTCCACATTTTGATACCGTTAAACCATCTCAGCATTTTACCGGGACATACGGTATTACCGTGACTAATTAAGAATTATTTTGTAGCATTCAGAAACAGAAGAGCAGCATTATATCTGAAGATGAGGCACAAGTTCTGATCAAACCAAACTTTGCCAGCACATTCGATCGCATCACCGTCAGCACACAAGCTGCATTAGACACATTATTACTCAAAGTATATAATGAGCAGAGTACCGGAAATGTAGAGCGGTGGTCGAGAGGACCAAACACAGTCCTTATTGTCCGCGTCGTTTTGACTCGTAGTTAGAAAGTTCACGCCCTTAGAGGCAACTGTCGTTGCGATTTTGGGCGCTACAAAAATAAATTGAATTGAATTGAAATTGAAAGTTTTGGACTGTGTCCACCCAGTTCATACTGTCTGGTTAGATGGGAAACTGCTGGGAAAATCAGGTACCACAGTGTGGCCCCGTGGCAAAAACTGTTGTTGTGTCCATAGGCAAGGTACTTCACCCACATTTCCTAGTATGAAAGTGGTGTGTGCGTGAGTGATTGATGGTGGTCTGAAGGGCTGATGGGGCCGATTGCAGCCTCTTCCACTAGTCTGCCCCAACTGTGGCTACAATAGGAGTTTACCTCGGTTGTGGAGTGAGTGAATAATGTTCTGTAAGGCTCATTGAGTGTTCAAAAAAGCGCTATATAAAACTGATCCATTATTATTTCCCTCAATAACATGGTTAGTGTTTTTTTTATGCCATCCATGCATGTTTGAGTAATACAATTTCTCCTGGGTCCTATTCGAACCCTCTTTACAGTTAGGAGTACAAGCCCACACTTCTTGTTCGAGGCTCAGACCACAAGCATACGTAACTCATGCTCCCACATGGTCCTTTTTAATCACTATAAAAGCGCTGGAAACACTTGGTGCAATGTGCAGTAGTTTCATTTGCGGAACACATGCAGATTGTGTTGTGGCAGCACTCTGAAGGGACAGTGACAGCATGGGGAGCAAAGGGAGGAGGAACTTGAAGCATTAAAAAAAGAGAACTGAAATCTATTTCACTACACACTTATTTGTCAGCTCACACACAGGATGATGCGTTCACTGTCCCCTTGTTCAGTGTCTTGACTGTGTGTTTTCTGCTCTCTCTTTGGACAGAATGGCCAGAACACCACAGAGGATGGAGTGGCTCCAGAGGACAAGGTATGCATGCATGCACACAACACACACACACACACACGTGCACACACACATAACACACCACACACACATGCACAGACACGCCCACGCTCACACACACCCCACACTGCACTGTGAAACACTGCAGCTGGGAAATGTTCCTCTGTCTCTGGTCCTTGAGTAGAGTTGGAACATGCTGTTATGCAATTTTCTACATAGTTCCTGTCTGTGAGCGGAGTGTGTGGATTCATTCAGTTGTGGTGTCACAGATGGTCCTCTGGGGACTGGAGTTAGTCTCATATTGTGGCAGCTGTCTGGATGCTCAGTGCTGAGCTGCTGTACAAATGTTAACATAGATTAAATTCTCTCAGTAAAATACTGGAATCAAACTTAGTTATTTTTCCTCAAATGGACATAGTTTAGACAATGAGAAATCTTTTGGCAATTATTTTGCATTGAAAAAAACACCCCTAGTTCTCTCTGATAGTGTTGCCGGTTTATGTTGAAATAGCATCATATTGTGTTAACATTTTCAAGGGCTGCAGTTGACCCTTCACTTTGCACACAACAGTTACAAAGTCAAGGTGGGTGAATATGTGACTGCATGTACTGGTTGGAGCTGGGATCTAACCACCCTGCCACCCGAGCCCTAGCCCACTGCACTACATGGCTGTTAATATTAGAGCTGCACCGACACTTATTTTAAGTCGACTAATCAGTGATTTTTTTTTTTGATTGACCTGTAAAACAAATTTCTTTTGGTATGTTTTCGAATCTGTATAGTCCAGATAACATATACCGTATTTTCTGTACTATGAGCCGCTACTTTTTTCCCAGGCTTTGAACCATGCGGCTTTTACAAAGGAGCGGCTAATCTGTGGATTTTTCTTCCACTGCTAGGGGGCGCTCTAACCGGAATTTCAAAAACAAGATAGACGGAAAATGAATGCAAAGAATACGCTACTTTTTATTTAGCAGATATAACACGCACGACAAATTACTAACTGGTAATTATTTTCAATTCCTCGCCCCTTCATCATGAAAAGCACGAAGGAGTTTGTATGATGCAAGTTTTAAGTTGAAGGCATCGATCTTACTCCAGGAAGGAAACCGCTGTAGAGCCCTGCACCCGCGGGACCAACACAAAACAGTGTGGCGCAGGACCATGGATGTATAATAAGAGTATTCTGAAAGAACATTCTGAAAGCTTATTGTGGGTGCGGGCGGGAGCGCGACCGCACGACGCGGGAGCGGGACTGAAGAATGTGGGAGCGGGACTGAAGAATGCGGCAGCGGGCGGGAGCGGGACTGAAAATTCTGTCCCGCACCTCTCCCGTGCTGCTGCACGTAAGCTTGGTGTCAGCGGAGATGATTAAAGTGACTTCTGGTTTCACTGCACAGGAGAAATGAAGGTCAATTACCGGTTCTTTTCTGTTTTTGACCCGTTTTAATCAGCACAGTTGCTGCCGTGTTAAAAGGCACTGTTCAGAAAGAATCTGTTCAGGTTCATAAATGTACATTTACAGTACAAAATTGTTGTGTATATGCAGTAAATATCTCATTTTTCAACATAGATATCAGTGGTTTATAGCCTGGTTGCGGCTTGTATCACTTTTTTTTTTATAATTTTATTTTTTTTTTAAATAGAGTGGATGCGGCTGATATACTGGTGCGCTCTATAGTCCGGAAAATATGGGAATCATCAAAATACAGACACTGATTTAAAAAAAATTGTGACTAGTTGACTATTTTTTTAAATCACTGTCTGTGTTTTGATGATTACCGTAGTAATGATTACTTGCAGTCCTAGGTAATAGCATGCACAGTTGTTGTGCATTGCATGAGGGCCCGACAGATATGGATTTTGTTGTGGCTGATATGATACCGATAAAATGGGAGTTGGAGCTGCCGATATAATTGCAGATATATTTATGACGTAAAAAGTCACTGTAAATCTTCAATTTCACGTGAACATTTTACCTTGTTATAAAGCATAGACTCTCTACATTCTGCCCATTTTATCCAATTTACAGACAGATAAATGTCCTAATATGTGGCGCCGCATCAGTATTTATCTGAACCATTGCCATGTGCACTTGTTTCCACTCGCATCGTAGATCCATGTGCGCACATATGTGGTCTATGTGTGCGCAACACTGAGATTATATTCTTTTTACGGACGATCAGTTTGAGTCTGGATTAAAAGGACAGTTCTTAGTGCAGACTTGTGATCTGAGAGGAGCCTGTGTGAGCACTGAGTGTTGGAAATGTGTTTTGAAGCTAGTTTTAATTCTTTCTCATTGGTTAGCGTTTAGCTGGGAGCGTACCTATGTTCCCACAGCCCAATGATCCCACAGCCCAATAGTCCCACGGCCCATTGGTCCCACGGCCCATTGGTCCCACAGCCCATTGGTCCCACATCATTAAGATTTTTAAAACATTTTTTACCCAACCCTAACACATTTCTCACCTTCCACGGTGGTTGGTCTCTCTCACCCACATCAGCTCGGGTCCTCTACCAGAGGCCTGGGAGCTTGAGAGTTCTGCGCAGTATCTTTGCTGTTCCAGTACTGCACTTTTCTGGACTGAGATGTCTGTTGTCCTTCCTGGGATCTGCTGCAACCACTCATCCAGTTTGGGGGTCACGGCCCCGAGTGCTCCGATCACCACAGGCACCACCGATGCTTTCACCTTCCAGGCCTCTCCAGCTCTTCTTTGAGCCCCTGGTATTTCTCTAGTTTCTCGGGTTCCTTTTTCCTGACATTGCCATCGCTCGGTATTGCAATGTCCACCACCACGGCTTTGTTCTCTTGCTTATCCAGAACCACGATGTCTGGTTGGTTCGCCATCACCATTCTGTCAGTCTGTATTTGGAAGTCCCACAGGATCTCCCACCTTGATCCTGGGGTTTCCAGCCCGTCCTCTGCACAGATGTTTCTGTACACTATGCCCGCTACTTGGTTATGTCGCTCCATGTACGCTTTCCCTGCAGCATCTTACACCCTGCAGTTATGTGCTGGACTGTCTCAGGCACTTCTTTGCACAACCTACACCTTGGGTCTTGTCTGGTGTGGTAGATCTGGGCCTCTATTGCTCAGGTGCTCAAGGCTCCTGTGCAGCCAGGATGAGCCTCTGTGTCCTTCAGACCAGCCCTCTCCAGCCATTGGTAGGATTTCTTGATATCAGTCACTTCAGTTATGTTCCGGTGGTTCGCCCCATGTAGGGGTTTGTCCTGCCATGATGGTCCCTCCAGCACCTCTTCCTCTGCCCCACTGTCTGAGACATTCTCTGAGCGTCATCAGTCTGGGCCTTGTCACTGATGTACTTGTGGAGCTTGGATGTTTCATCCTGGACAGTGGTTCCCACACTCACTAGTCCTCGGCCTCCTTCCTTCCGGCTCGTGTACAGTCTCAGGGTGCTGGACTTGGGATGGAACCCTCCATGCAGGTCAGGAGCTTTCGTGTCTTAACATCCGTGCTCTGTATCTCCTCCTTTGGCCAGCTCATGATTCCTGCTGGGTCTGATCACTGGCAGGGCGTAGCTGTTTATTGCCTGTGCCTTGTTCTTGCCATTGAGCTTCTTAGGACCTGCCGTACTCTTTGCAGGTATTTGGCTGTCGCCGCTTTCCTTGTTGCCTCGTCAAGGAGCCATTTGCCTGTGGGATACAAAGGTACTTGTAACTGTCCTCAATGTCTGTTATTGTTCCCTCTGGGAGTGAGACCCCCTCTGTGTGGACTACCTTCCCTCTCTTTGTCACCATCCTACTACACTTCTCGAGCCCGAATGACATTCCAATGTCTGCTGTAGATCCTGGTGGTGTGGATCAGTGAGTCGATGTCTCGCTCACTCTTAGCGTACAGCTTGATGTCATCCATGTAGAGGAGGTGACTGATGGTGGCCCCGTTTCTGAGTCGGTATCCATAGCCAGTGCGGTCGATTATTTGGCTGAGGGGGTTCAGACCTATGCAGAACAGCAGTGGGGACAGTGCGTCTCCTTGATATATGCCACATTTGATGGTCACTTGTGCAAGTGGCTTGCCATTGGCTTCAAGGGTGGTTTTCCACAACCGCATCGAGTTTGCAATGAACGCCCTTAGAGTCCTGTTGATATTGTACAGCTCCAGGCATCAGTGATCCATGTGTGTGGCATTGAGTCATAGGCTTTACTGTAATCAATCCAGGCAGTGCACAGGTTGGTCTGACGGGTTCTGCAGTCACGAGCGGCTGTTTGGTCAACCAGGAGTTGGTGTTTGGCTCCCCTGGTGTTTTTGCCGATGCCCTTCTGTGCTGCGCTCATGTATTGATCCATGTGCCCGCTTATCTTAGCCGCGATGATGCCTGACATGAGCTTCCATGTTGTGGAGAGACAGGTTATTGGCCGATAGTTGGATAGGACTGTACCCTTTGAGGATCCTTCAGGATCAGGATCGTACGCCCTTGGGTTAGCCATTCAGGGTGAGTCCCATCCCTGAGCAGCTGGTTCATTTGTGCTGCTAGGCACTCGTGGAGAGCAGTGAACTTCTTTAGCCAGTATGCGTAGATCATGTCAGGGCCTGGTGCTGTCCAACTTTTCAACTGGATTCTGTTCAGGGAGGTTGCTGTGGTCTGCTCTCAGAGCCACCAGCCACTGTGCATCGGTGTTATGTGATGCTTCTCTTTCCCATATGTCTTTCCAGTACCTCTCAGTCTCCAGCCTTGGTGGGTCTGCTCTGCTGTTATTACCCTGCCATTGAGCGTACACTTTCGCAGGTTGTGTTGCGAACAGGCGGTTTATTCGCCTGGCTTCATTCTCTCTCGTGTACCTCTTTAGGCGGCTGGCCAAGGCTTGGAGCCTTTGTTTGGCAGTTTCGAGTGCTTCAGGTATGGGCATCTGGCTGTACCTCTTGGGTACTTGCTTTTTCATTGCATCTTTCTGGGCCTCTGACAGTTGGCTCACTTCTCGCCTTGATTTTAGCCTCTAAACGTCTTTTCCATGGTGGGTATCGTATCTCATGGCTCCCATGGTTGCTCTTATAGCCCAACACCTCTAGGATCACTGCTGCTGAAGTGTAGATCAGCTCATTGGTTTCAGTGATGGTTGTGGTAGGGATCGCTCTGAGTGCTGCATTCACATCCTCTAGCAGACTTTCAGATGGTACTTCACTTAGCCTGTGTAGCTGGCGTCGGGGTTGCCTTGTGTTCATCCGGGCCATGATCTTATCTTTCAGGTCAGTCGCTGCCTCGCTCAGCGTGATACTTATTGGGGCTTCCTTCCCAATCTCTGGTTGGGGAGTTAGTGTTAACTCCCCTCTGACCCCCTTGCCGTAGCATTTGTGTTGTACCTCATCAATCTCTAGTTGTGATAGCAGCTGCCATTTGTGGATGTTGGAACACTGAGCTACTAGTTGTTTGGCCATTAGCTAGGAATCGTAGTAACCATTTCTCCCATATATATGTATATGTATATTGATCAGTTAAATGGTTTCTGTTATCAAAAACCCAATAAATATGGCTTTGAAAAATACATTATTTATGAACTTGGATTTCAACCACAGGGAAGCCACAAAACCCTTACATTCTCGAGGAAAACAAACACGTGACCTCTGAGAAAAAATAGTTGTTCAACATTACAAAATTGACAACTAAGCAAATTAGACTATAAGAAAGGGACTATGCAGTATTTTATATGCCAGCCTCGTTTGCATGTAGTCCATTTTGTGATATGCACAGATCTCAGCTCCAGTGTTAAATTAGACTTGGTTCGATATCCAGAAATATTAGTCATTGGGGCATTAGTAATCCAGCAAAGTTTCATGCTTGCGAACAATTTTGGTCCTTAACAGCTCCACTATTACCCAATTAAGACATTTGTTTAACCTTTCAAAAGGTAATTTCATGTTGATTGTCATTAGTTTAGTAGCACGGATTCACTGAATGTAGGTGTACATTTCAAAAGCTGGAGTGTGCAGTGTTTTCCAGAAAAGAGCCTGGTGCTGTAATGAAATGTGTGTTACATTCTGTGACCGGGCTGATGGAGCTGCGTTTTTTGTCCCACTGGAGCGGTGGAGACCTGCTGGCACCCAGCGGGACACAGGGACATGTCGGTTTATTTAGAACAAATTTGAGTCTAAAAGTGCTGTGACCTCATCCTGAATGTGTGATTTTAAAGGTCATATTGTACATTATTTGGGCCTTAAACTGCTGTGGACAGCCTACCCCTGGGATTACTTTAAATATAACTTGGAATAAGGCATGTTTTATTATCCTAACAGCAAAGAGTGTATGAAGTGAAGGACACTGGAATGAGTCTGTGAAGATGTATGGAGACATAGAGAAGCTTTACAATTATCCAATCCAATTAATATCCAACCTTATTTGTATAACACCTTTTATAAGCAAGACGGTTTCCAAAATACTTCACATAACAATATAAAACATTTAACTCAGTTCCTTTTTGTTCAGAAAATAAACACAATTCATAAAAGGATGGTAATAAAATCAATGAAAATAATACAATTAAAAATAAATAAAAGCAGTACTAAAAAGAATAAAATGAATCAAAACCATAAATAAGTAAAAAATAAATAAAAGGACCACACAACTCACGTGGCCAAACAATAAAAGTGGATCTTAAGACAAGACTTAAAACACTCCATATATGGGGGCTGTTCGGATGGTGTGTGTGGTGGAACGTTCCAGAATCCCCAGTTTTAAGTCTTGGGACACCATGAGCTGGAGACATTACATTACTTACACTTAAAGCCTAAGCCGTCTTTTCTCTCTTTCTTGCTCTGATGCAGAAAATAGACTCTCAGAGACCAAAGTGTAAATGGTAATAGTGTAAATGGTGTAAATTATCCAAATCCATGAGAGTTGAAAAAGCCTCATCAGAGACCCCAGAGGCTGCCCTCTGTGCTGGAGTTGTATTGATGAGGTGATCAGAAAGAAAAAATCCCTTGTGGATCAATAAACTTCGTCTTAAGTCTAAGTCGGAACGGAAGTGACAGGTAGCACCAGCCTATTGGCCACCTGCTAGTGAGATAAAGCGCTAATCCGTCTGCTTTGGCTTTTAGTGACAAATTGTAAAGCTACTTCACCCTCATTAATTTTGTAAGTCTGTCAAACCCTTAGGTCTCAATAAGTGTTCATTGTAAACCATAATATTGATCTAAAAAGGTCAAGCAGCATGTCTACTGACCATCCAAAAGACAGAATTGTTTACAGGGCGACCCAACCATACGTCACAAGAGTGTTTGTATCATTGCACTTCTAAGGGGTAGTAATTGTTACCACATAATACATTTAAATTGCCCTTTACAGCGTAGGTTTCATTCATTTCAGCTGTTTTTTTCCACACCTCCTTTGCTCCCTGTTCTAAGTTACTCCTCCTTCAGAGCACCATCACAACACAATCAGCATGGTTTCCGCTAATGAAACTACTGCACATCACACTAGATTTGTGAAGTCGTAGTTTATTGCTCTAAAATTGCCGTGCAGTAGCATGTCTTAAGTAGGCTTATGAGCTGAGTCTTGTACAAAAGGTTGGGCTTGTTCTCCAAACTGGAAGGAGGGTTTGAAGAATTCCTTGGAGAAGATTACAAGATTACTTAAACATGTGTGGATGATATAGGGGTGGGTGATATCTCGATATTTAAAATATATTGAGTTATTTTTAAAACTCGATATGAATTCTGACATATCGCTATATCGCTCTAATGCTTATGTTTACTTCTTATTTCGCCGCTTCGCTTGTTTGCCATCTCTGTGCTGCGCTCGCCCACGCCTCCTTGCTTTTGTCTCCCCAAGCTCCTCCGTGGAGCCTAGAGTTCGGTCGCGGACTAAACCAGGACTAAACCAGGACTAAACCAGGACTAAACCAGGACTAAACCAGGACTAAACCAGGACTAAACCAGGACTAAACCAGGAGCGTGGAGCTGCAGAGCACGGATCCATCACTACAATTTTGGCAGGAACATGAGGTTGCTTATCCAGCTCTGAGCACTGTAGCAAGGATTGTGGCCAGTGGAAATAGTCATTTGTTAAAGTGCTGGGCAAAGCCTGAAACAGTGGACAAATTGGTGTTTCTTGCTTAAAATATTAAAATGTAAAAGAGTTACACAAACTTGTTCTTTTGGCTATTTGTTGATGGCTACAACAGAGTTAATGCAAAGATGAGCTTGATGTCATTTATTTATTTGACAGTTAAATTATTATTTATGCAGTCAGGGATTTTTTTTTACCTTAAATGCAGCAAAAGCAGCACTTTGTTGCTATATGGACTGACTACCTCGAATTGAGTTGTTTTATTTTTGAATGAAAAGAAGGCAATATGTATTATTTCTTCTTCCTCTTTGCACTTCAATAAAAAAGACTTTGGCATATTTGTTTTTGCAGTAGTTTTGGAGGGGTTATTTTTCCTGTAAAGATGCCGAGATATATATCGTATATCGAGATATAGCAAAATGTATCAAGATATATTTTTTGGTCCATATCGCCCAGCCCTAGGATGATGTATACAACCATGGGGCTCTTTAAACAAAATAAATGAAATCACCAATATCTTTTTTAGCAAAAGTGTTTGTTTGTTTGTTTACCATAGATGCTGTTGATGCTCCTGGCCCACTCCCCTTGCATACATTAGTGATCTCCCCTGGTTCTCCGTAACTGTCCATCTGAAATATGACAGCATTTATGATGTCCTTGTATTTTCATGCATTGTTTATAGTTAAATCGGGTAATTGGACCAGGCCTTTGTTTCCTGCATATACATTTAGCAGCTGCAGCTACCATCAGTGCCTTGCTGATGCCTGTCCGGATAAATATTGACTATTGATGACTTTAAATCATGAAGGAGACCTGTTATACGATATCATCTTTTAGGCGTTTTTAATAATTTTAGAATGACTTCCTTTCTTCATGAACTCATCCAAAGTTTTCAAAGTGATTCGTGCATGTTTGAATAATCTTTATTGTCTTGCATACCAGACACCATTGTGCCTTCACCTCTGCACTTACTTTTTTACATTGATACTTAGATACCATTGGCACAGTTCAGGCCACCGAGGAGCAGATCTGTTTGCTGCGGCTCCCTCCAGCTTTGTGTTTCTTTGCTCCGGGTGCAGAGCTCTGTATATTAGGAATGTAACGATATTCTATATAATATGGAATCGTTCAATACTGGTCTCACAATTTGATATATGTGTTTTTTCGACACAAATGTCGATATGCACATGTCCCTCCATGTGCTCTGTGTTGTCATATATTTTGGTCCCAAAGGGAAACAGTTATCACAGCAACCTGTTCAGATACAGCAAGAAAACAGCCTCATAGGGATTTACAGCTGAGATATTCTAACAGAGGAGGGTTTTATCTTTCACTCACTCTTTATTTTACGTTGATAGACCCAGGAATGATATTAGAAGGAAAGATATTAACTTTTAAATACTCTACAATCACTTTTGACTTTATATCGACTTGAATCAAATGCGCTCATATATGCAGACGTGACTCGACTTGCAATATACGTGATCTGTCTCTCAGGCTCTATCTCATAAATTTTAGTCAGTTGAGAGATTTCTGTGTAATGTAACAGTTTTAATGTCCAGGGGCAGAAGTGCAGGAGGAGGAGCTACTGTCTGTCGCAGGCCTGTGAACCCAGTGAGAGGAAAAAACATCATCAAATCATCATCAAAGAAGGAAAAATCTGATGTTTCTCCCCTACCACTCTATATTAAGAGTAGACTGGCTATATTATAAAATATAAAATAGCCTAAGAAAGCTCTGTACTTATTTTCACTGAATAATAATTCTGAGCTGTAAATCATTGAACCAAATGAACTCAAACACTTCACATATAAACTATAATTGTACAGTAGTAGTACTGTAATGTATTGTATGTATTGTTTCATTAACATCATAGTGTTATTATATCATAGTGTTATTATATCATAGTGTTATTATTATAGTGTTATTATATGACATGATGTCACATCACGTTACGTTACATTATATTATAAGTTTTGTTTTTCTGCTAATGAGTATAATATACTCGACCGAGCTAAGGTAGATATCAGCAAGAAGGTTGCGGGTTTGATCCCCGGGTCGCCCGGGCCTTTCTGTGTGGAGTTTGCATGTTCCTCCCCGTGTCTGGATGGGTTTCCTCCGGGTACTCCGGTTTCCCCCATCAACCCAAAACATGCCCGCACCCCTATGAACTAACATCAAGGACCATGTTGTCCACCCTCCTGTGGGCTCACCACCTGCAGAGGGGTTCATAGGGGGGGTCAGGTGCTATGAGTATTGGGCAGCACGCTGCCCCCGCGACCCAGCCGGATTAAGCGGGAGAAGATGGATGGATGGATGGATGGATGGAGTATAATATAATAACACTATGTAAGAAAAATATATATAGCATCACACGGGTCAATAAAATATGTAGTGTTTTCACGTGGGTTATTCTTTGAGTATTGGATGGTTCCTATACTTAAAGAATGTGGTAATTGAACTGGATTTATTGGAATTTGATTATTCTGAGCTCAGGCTGATGTGGACAAAGGATTTGTACAAAGTCTTAAGAGTTATTTAAAGTTATGTGTTGGGTTTGCATTGATAAGCCTTTTCTGTGACAATGTGCATACGACCAGTAGAGTGGAGATGTCCGTTCATTTGGTCCTTCAGGCGGTTTCGCTGTAGTTCGAAGTCCTCAGGGCATCGGATCTGAAGAATCAAACTTGTTGAGATGGAGGCCACGGAACGAGACAGTCTGAAAACGCTTTGTCCTTGGAAGAGGAGCAGGGACACTTAGTGTCTTGTGAGGTCAGAAATAAGGCAATTTGTCAAAAATGCGTTGACTATAAAATGCAATTGTTCAGATTTTGGAAAAATGGTCAGATTAAGCTACAGCTGTAAAAATGCGTCAAAAAGACGGGCAGAACTTAAAGGAGGAGAGAGAACTAGGCGTTGTCCCTCCTTTGGTAGCTGGTGATAACTGGGGAGAACCAGGCGTTGCCCCCTGGCAGCTGCTTTGTGAGCACTGCCAGGCCCTTGGTGAAGACTATTGACCGAGGATTGACTGATTTTGACTCTTTCTGTTGTTGAGCGTTTAACCACAGTCATATTCAAAACAAAACCTCAGTAAATAAGATAGAACATGCATAGATTCAGATTAAGATAGAGGTTAGTTTGAAATAAAAAGGTAAAACGGCTTCCCCCTATGGTTGAAGAAGGGATTGTTTAGTTCAGTAGTTGCTGTTAGAAGAACTGAACCGAACTGAGTTTAGAGGTCAGTCCTGGCCATTCCTAAGGACATGACTTTAGGGCTGAAACGATTACTCGAGTAACTCGGATAATTCGATTACAAAAAATATTCGGGGCAAATTCTTTGCCTCGAGGCTTCGTTTAATTCATGTCACCAAAGTCAATTTATTTAAAATGTCTCTGCTATCGTATCACTCCTCCTTTGTAGACTGCTGCGCCAGTCTGGGATCACTGTTCCACACGGACAGTTATCAATGACGTACATTTCAAAGATTTGAAGCGGCGCGATTTATTCCACGGTGTGGAAATGGCAGATAATGATGTGGCCGGTGCCAGTGTGCACTGGCAAAGCCAACCTGATGTACCACAACAGTACGTCTTCAATGCTGCAGCACTTAAAGCGAAACTTAAAGCGTGAACTGTACTTCTCTAAGCGGAGTCGGAGAATCTACGAGGTAATATACTTTTACGATTGCTAACTGAAATGAAAAGTAACGCCTATTAGAATGTACAGTATTTGTAATTATTTGTAACCTGTGTTATGAGTCGATAGTAACGAGGCATAATGAGCAGCAAGAGAGCAAATGATCTCACTCAAATCGCTCCCTTCCTCACGTATACACAGACACACGCACACACTCGGTGTTTCCCACATCAGAAACGTCTAGTTCGTTGTTCTACTTTTACCAAAAATCTGATTTAATCTAGAACCGCTGGCATCAATTCCAATATCAGAGAAAGGAAATATTTTATCGACGCTACGAACACTTATGTGTTCGCTAGTTCTATATTTAGCTTATTAATTAGGCTAGTTAAAGGATTAACGTTGTCACTTAGAAAACTCCTGTCTTATAAGCCAATAAGCCAAAGGTTTTACACTTGTTTAAAAAAAATGTTGACTTTAAATAAAAACCTTTTTTGTGAGGAATAACAGCAATTGCTCATTTTAAGAGGCCTTTCATGTTGCGTTACACACTATTGATATAGTTGTATAAAAACAAAAAAGTGTGATTTATCCGATTACTCGATTAATCGATGATATAATCGACAGAATACTCGATTCCAAAAATATTCGATAGTTGCAGCTCTACATGACTTTAAACAATTTTGAAGTTAATTTACAAAACACATTTCTTATGGTGATTCGATTGACAGTGGCGACAGGTGAACCTGTATCTCGTGTCTTTTATCACATGCTGAATCACATTTATATCACGTGTTTCTTTTCGTCTGAGTGACTTTGGGACCTGACAGAGAGGATTTAGGCACTACTCCCCTGTGGTGTGGATTCACCCTGAGAGTAGGTGAAGTGATATGGAAACGTTTAGTTTTGTCTGGGTGCATTCTTGGACATTCTGGCTCTGGTGGTGTTATGTCCCTGCACAGGAAGTGTATTTGAGGTCTAAAGGCAGTCAGGTCAGAGCCTGTGTTTCTGCGTTTGCGGTACGTCTGTTTTAGGACAGGTGCTGCTGAGGCAGACTCAGAAGTCTGATGTATGAACGGCAGAGGTTTCTGCACCTGTGCTGAGAGTGACAGATGTTTAAAATCGATCAGGGTTTAAATCAATTTAGAAGATCTTGACCGAAAAGGAGAGGAATCGAGTCAAGTGAAGACACACAGAATGGGTGGACCACAGTAAGGGGTCCCGCCGTTAAACGGATGAGGGCCATTCTGGTTAGGACAGTTCGTCTGCATATGGCTGTATTTTAAGAAAACATGGATAACATTTCAGCTCTCTACTCTCTCTTTCTATGAAATGCCTTTTTCAATTGATCAAAAAGAGTGTTTGACATTACACTGACGTCTGCGGCTGTGTCGCTTCCTGTTGTCCAGAATGGAGGGCAAGTACAGCTTCTGAGCTGGGCCCTTTTGAGTTAGTTTACACAAAAATCGTTTAAAAAGGCTGTGTTTATTGGCTGTCACGTGCAATGTCATTTTGAAATTCATTTTCTAAATTTACCTGAGATGCACTGTCTGGCTTCAAAGCATGTTTTTATTTCATGCTGGGTTCAGTTTCCGTCATTTTCATTTCGGACTGACAGATAGAAATGGTTCTGGGCTCTGGGAGACCAGGGCCAAGTTCAGGATCCTTAAAGAAGGGAGATCCTTAGTTGGTTTGTTGATGTGCAATAGCTAAAGTGTATAGCTCTGTTTTATGATCACTTTCTGGACGTTCTTCGTCACTAACATCAACATTGTCATCAGTTCGCTGTCATAATTATCATAATCGCTGTCTGTGAAATCAGCTGTTTCGCTTTCAGAGCCAAAGCTCTGTTTTGCGAGATGATTTCAAGATTTTCGTAATTTTGGTCATGCTTTGATTCATTAAAATCTCTTTTATCCTCATCATGATTGGATAAATGTTCCATTTTGAGGCTTTTAACGTAATGAGGGTCTTGCTCTCTGATAAGAATTGTATCAGAGTTGTGCTTCTGCTGCTTTATCGTTGATTGTTTGTGTTTCATAAAAGCTCTTTTGGCTAATTCACGCAGCTGACGGCTCGTTTGGGTACGGGGGCACGCTGCTACACCGAGATGGTAATTTGTGGCGGGATGGAGGTTTTCAATGAGGAGTGATTTGAAGTTCAAATCTTCCTCCATGTTAACTTCATTTCTAGATCCAAAATAACCATTGCGCAGTCTGCAGTAGTAAACTTGTGGAGGTTCTTGTCGGGCCTGTTTTATGGCTAAAGCTGCAGTAAAGCCTGATCTTAGGTCGTCTGAGAATTTATCTATGAGACTTCGGTAAATAGTCCTGCGGTTAAGGGACAAAAATGTTCACTTTGTGATAGAAGCATGAAACTTGGTACAATTGTACATTTTTACACGCTTAGTAATTCTAGATATGGAGGCATTTCAAATTCGGTCATTAAGGCATGAAATGCGCATGTGCAAAATCTATTTAGCATGAAAACGAGGCTGAATAGTAATTTCAGGATTTCTTGTGTAATTAAACACTTTTTTGAAACAGAAACAAATGTCAATTCATGTTCAGCTTACAAAAATAACTTTTGAGTGGTTTTTCACAGATCACGTGACTTACCACGTGACTGACGTTTTATAAAAAAACATTTATAAAGGCAATTTGAATTTAAAAGCTTATTTAGATATGCAATAAGCCAATTGACATGTTTAATATATGAACTGAACTTTTTTGAAAATAAAATTCATAAGTGTTATGAAAAAATAACATTCAAAAGTAGTTTCATAAGAAAGTCCAGCCCATTCTCCTCACGGTTTTCAAGATGGCGGCCATGATGTGATGTGCAGCACATCTTCTTTCTCTGTAAGTAATGCATTTTTACGTGTTTACGTGTATTAACAAATGATCTGTCACCAAGACTACTTCTATGTAGTTTCAGTGTAATATGAAAGTTGATTTGAACAAAAATACTGATATTGCTTCTTATTTTTCGCAGTTTTATTGACAAGTTTGTTAGACGTCGATCCGGTTAGTTCATGCTTGTGTAACTCGAAGGTATGAAGAAAACCAACCTTTAAAACAGTAACTGTACCTTTTTCCTTGCATAGTTCACATAAGTGACATCTAAAGTCTCTTAAGTCCATCTCAATAATATAGTAAAAGGTTTATGATAACATTTATGAATATTGTTTTGTTACAGACAATTACTTTGCAGTTCAGTGACTGACGAAGAAGTGTCAGTGCAACAACACAATTCATTATTTCAAAACAGTAAGCAATAATATTATCAGTAATTCTATAATTATTCATTTCTAATTATAGAGCTATTATAATAAGTCTTCATATTTTTGTTTGTGCAAGTTGTTTTTTTTCTTTTTTTTTAATTGATTGTTTTCATGTTGTTTTGACTTAGATATAATGCCTTCTCTTGTGCATCATGGAAACGTCGATTGAAGATATCAACTGGAATCTATGTGTTCTTTGTCAGCAATCGTCAGAAGAATCATTACAGTGCCCTGCTAGATCAAAGAGAGCTGATGTAGGCGCTGGATACAAGTCGCTTGAACAAAGTATCATATTGTTTAAAGAGCTGGGAAAAGTGCCACTAAATACAAATCCCGATAAGCTTGATAATGGCTCTGGTATAACAAACACACTTCAGGCTAATCAGGCATCATGGCACAAGTCTTGTAGAAACAAATTGAATAAAACAGAGTTACACCGTGCTCAAAAAAGAAAAAGTCACGACAACGAATCATCCTTCCATAGCCCTAGCCCACCGAAAACACGAAGGTCATGTTCTTTGTCAAAACCGGAAGAAAACCGTTGCTTTTTTTGTGATGAAGTTGATGATGTCAGTGTCCTTAATGCAGCTTCCACATTTCAAGTTGATGCAAAAGTAAGGCATTGTGCGACGAAATTGCAAGACCGCCGACTCTTAGCAAAACTTGCTAGTGGTGACATGATTTCTCTTGAAGCTCGTTATCACCTGAATTGCTTGGTTGCCTTGTATAACAGAGCAAGGAATAAAGATGCATCTACAAACCAAGGCGATGAACTTAGCCCACAGGGAGTAGCATTTGCTGAGATAGTATCATACATCGATGAGTTTCTAGACATGCAGCAGCCAAGTGTTCCAGTGCTAAAACTATCAGACTTAGTAAATATTTATTCACGTAGACTTGAAGAGCTTGGTTTAGAAACAACATCTCGTGTTAATTCTACACGTCTAAAGGAAAGAATCCTTTCTGTCTTCCCTGAACTTGTTGCTCATTCACAAGGTAGAGATATTTTATTGATATCCAGTGGTGCTGTTGGCGATGCAATAAGAAAGGCATGCCAAGAAAATGTTGATGATCAGGCAGTACACTTGGCAAAAGCGGCTAGAATAATACGCAAAGATATCTTTAAGCATCACCAGTCTTTTATTGGCAAATTTCCACCGGATTGCCAAAACAGCTCTGTTCCATCTTCTTTAAAGATTCTTGTGAACATGATCTTGAGAGGTCCAAGCTCTGAAAGAACATCCCAAGAAAACAACATCGATCAAGCCAGCCTTTCAATATCACAGCTTCTGCTCTTTAATACTACTGCCCGCGACAAGAAATCGAAATCCACAGCATCACGACATAACAGAGAAAGAGACTTGAAGAGGACTTCAGAAGGTCATGGTACGAACAAATGATACAGATGTCGTCGTGTTGGCTATCTCCCTTTTCCACACCGTATCTCTTGAAGAACTGTGGATAGCGTTTGGCACCGGAAAGAACTTCAGGTACATTGCAGTGCATGTAATTGCAACAAAGATGGGCCAAAGAAGATCGAGAGTTCTCCCATTATTTCATGCTATAACAGGTTGCGACACTGTTTCATTTTTTGCTAGAAGAGGCAAGAAATCAGCTTGGGACGTTTGGAACGTCTTTCCTGAACTAACGCGTGCTCTTGAAAGTCTAAATACGCCAGCAGCTACTCTTGAAGATGTAAAAGCGTCAATGCCTGTGATGGAAAGGTTTGTTATTCTTCTCTATGACCGCACAAATGTTTTGACTGAGGTTGACAAAGCAAGACAAGAACTCTGTACCAAGTCAAGAACCATTGATTCAATCCCTCCGAGTAGAGCAGCATTGGAGCAGCATGTGTTGAGAGCAGTCCACCAAGGTGTACATATATGGGGACAAATGTTAAGCAAACAGCCCTCTGTTCAAAGCTCAGAAATATGGGGATGGGAAAAGCATCCAGATGGATGGACACCGAAATGGACCACTCTCTCACAAGCAAAGGACACTTGCTATGAACTGATCCATTGTGGATGTAAAAAAGGATGTTCAGGGAGATGCAAATGTGCCAAAGCCAATCTTCAATGTACAGCGTTATGTAATTGTGGTGGAAGCTGCAATAGTTTATAAATATAAATAAACAGGATGTAAATATTTGTAAGATAGTCACATGATTAGCAATGTGATAATGCATTCGTTTTCAATATAACATAAGATGGCAAAATAAGTCTTTATATAGCCTCGTTTTCATGCTACAGTGCTTTTGAAGCCTGAAAAACATTTCAAGGTCATTAATGACTAAAGTTCTGTAAACGTACAAGATCATGTATTTTTTCAGTCAATAAAATACTTGATTTAATAAAATAGTCGCCTGATATTTTTCAGTATAAAATATAACAAACGCTTTACTCACGTGGTAAGTCACGTGATCTGTGAAAAACCACTCAAAAGTTATTTTTGTAAGCTGAACATGAATTGACATTTGTTTCTGTTTCAAAAAAGTGTTTAATTACACAAGAAATCCTGAAATTACTATTCAGCCTCGTTTTCATGCTAAATAGATTATGCACATGCGCATTTCATGCCTTAATGACCGAATTGGAAATGCCTCCATATCTAGAATTATTAAGCGTGTAAAAATGTACAATTGTGCCAAGTTTCATGCTTCTATCACAAAGTGAACAATTCCATGATTTTTTGTCCCTTAACCGCAGGACTAAAAGGAGATTATAGTCAGCCCTGATGTAATGAGGCTGTCTATCAATAAAGTTGCTCACATGCCAATAGGATGTTAGTCTGATCAGAGCAGCTCGGTCTCCTGCCGTACCGTGTGGAAACCTCTGCATATGAAAGTCTATTTCTCTCAGATAGCTTTCAATTTGAGAAGGTCTCTCAAAGTTTGCCTCAAAGCGTGTGATGGCCTGTGCCATACGGCTAAGGTCCTTGACTGACAGGCGGTAAATAGTGTCATATTTATCCCTGTTGTTCTCACTTGGGTCGTTTGATTTCAGCGGGGAGAAGCGTTGCTCAAGGTGCTCAGGGAGCAACTCTGGCTGCTTCTGCTGAAAGGGACCTGGACTCACTGGAGCAGAGAGAGTCTGGTCTATTCTTGACTGGGGGGGTAGAGGACACCTGTCTAGGTGGATCCTCTTGCTCTCGTTTAAAGCTTTTTTCCTCATCACTGATGTCTTCTTGTATAATGTGATCGATTTCAGAGTGAATGTGATAAAGTTTTCGTTTGTCATTGTCTCTGTTTTGTTTTAGAGTCGACATTCCTGACTCTAATAGTCTGATATCTACCTTAGCTCGGTCGAGCTTGTTCTCACACCTGATAAGGTTCTGAGTTGTCAGCATGCCCGCACCCCTATGAACTAACATCAAGGACCATGTTGTCCACCCTCCTGTGGGCTCACCACCTGCAGAGGGGTTCATAGGGGGGGTCAGGTGCTATGAGGATTGGGCAGCAAACTTCCCCCATGACCCAGCTGGATTAAGCGGGAGAAGATGGATGGATGGATTTATTTAATATATTTTATTTGAATTACTCCAGTCAGTGTGATTTCTTTGGAAAAGGTCACGTAGAAGTCTTTTGAGTCTCGTGTCTCATTTCTTCGGGTCAGTTTGGACAGAAAATGTTTGTATAGCACAGGGAATTTGTCTTCATTTCTGTGACAGGTCCCAGGTCCACGCTAGAGGAAGCTTAGCCTAGAGTGGAGGTTTGCTCCGGTCATGGGGCATCCCAAATTCCTAAGGGAGATAACAGTGGCCAATGGAGTCTTTAGTTTCCTTAATCGAAATGGTCACGTTTAACATTGTATAAATGGCAGATTCATAGGACAATCTTCCTACAACTATGATGTTAATGAAACAAGGCAGGGGGGCCTCGGCGACCGGATCTCTGGACATGGAGACTAGCTCTGGGGACATGCCTGAGCCTGAGCTTGTGCGGGATGTTGAGCATTACCGACTAGATATAGTCGGCCTCACCTCCACGCACAGTTTGGGCTCTGGAACCCAACTCCTTGAGAGGAGCTGGACTCTCCATTTCTCTGCTGTTGGCTGCGGGGAGCAGTGGCGAGCTGGTGTGGGCTCATCGCCCCACAGCTCAGCAGCTGCATTTTGGAGTTCACCCCGGTGAACGAGAGGGTCACGTCCCTGCGCCTTTGTGTCGGGGACAGGTCTCTCACAGTGGTGTCGGCCTACGGGCCGAACAGCAGTGCAGAGTACCCGGCCTTCTTGGAGTCTCTAGGAGGGGTACTGGACAGTGCACTGACTGGGGACTCCGTTGTTCCAGAGCGGTGTTCTGTTATTGGACTTCTGTGCTAGTCACAGTTTGTCCATAACAAGCACCATGTTTGAGCACAAGGGGGTCCATCACTGCACGAGGCACCAGGACTCCCTAGGCTGGAGGTCGATGATCGACTTTGTCATCTGACCTCCGGCCGTGTGTCTTGGACACTCGGGTGAAGAGAGGGGCAGAGCTGTCAACTGATCACCACCTGGTGGTGAGTTGGGTCCGCTGGCGGAAGAGGAAGCCGAAAAGACCTTGCAGGCCCAAGCATATCGTGAGGGTCTGTTGGGAACGTCTGGCAGAACCTTCAGTTGGTGCGTCCTTCAACTCACACCTCCGGGAGAGCTTCTCCTGGATCCCAGGGGAGGTTGGGGACATGGAGTCCAAGTGGGCTTCATCCTCTATTGTCGATGTGGCCGCTTGTAGCTGTGGCTGTAATGTTTGTGGTGCCTGTCGCAGTGGCAATCCCGGAACCCGGTGGTGGACACCGGAAGTAAGGGATGCCGTCAGGCTGAAGGAGGAGTCCGATCGGGCCTTGCTGGCTCAGGGAACTCCTAAGGCAGCTTACGTATACCAGCAGGCCAAACATGCTGCAGCCCGGGCAGTTGCAGAGACAAAAACTTGGGACTGGGAGAAGTTTGGGGAGACCATGGAGGAGGACTATCGGATGGTCCCAAGAAAATTCAAGAAAAAACCATCCGGCGCCTCAGGAGGGGGAAGCAGTGCTTCACCAACACTGTTTACAGTGTGGGGGGATAGCTGCTGACCTCGGCAGAGGATGTTGTTGGATGGTGGAAGGAATACTTTGGGGATCTCCTCAATCCAACTGTCATGTCTTCCGAAGAGGAGGCAGAGGCTGGGGACTCGTAGGTGGACTCGTCCATCACCCTGGCTGAAGTCACTGAGGTGGTCGGAAAGCTCCTTGGTGGCAAGGCTCCGGGGGTGGATGAGATCCGTCCTGAGTACCTTAAGTCTCTGGATGTTGTGGGGCTGTCTTGGCTGACACGCCTCTACAATATCGTGTGGCGGTCGGGAACAGTACCTTTGGACTGGCAGACCGGGGTGGTGGTCCCTCTGTATAAGAAGGGGGACCGGAGGGTGTGTTCCAACTACAGGGGAATCACACTCCTCAGCCTCCCCGGTAAAGTCTATGCCAGGATACTGGCGAGGAGAGTCCGGCTGATAGTCGAACCTCGGATCCAAGAGGAGCAGTGTGGTTTTCGTGGAACACTGGACCAGCTCTACACCCTCCATCGGGTGCTTGAGGGTTCATGGGAGTTTGCCCAACCAGTCCACATGTGTTTTGTGGATCTGGAGAATGCATTCGACTGTGTCCCTCGTGGTGCCCTGTGGGGGGTGCTCCGGGAGTATGGGGTCCGGGGCCCTTTGCTAAGGGCTGTCCGGTCCCTGTATGACCAGAGCAGGAGCTGTGTTCACATTGCTGGCAGTAAGTCAGACTTGTTCCCGGTGCATGTTGGACTCCACCAGGGCTGCCCTTTGTCACCGGTTCTGTTCATTGTATTTATGGACAGAATTTCTAGGCGCAGCCAGGGGCCGGAGGGGGTCCGGTTCAGGGACCACAGGATCTCGTTGCTACTTTTTGCGGATGATGTTTTCCTGTTGGCTTCATTGTACCAGGACCTGCAGCACTGGGGCGGTTTGCAGCCGAGTGTGAAGCGGCCGGGATGAGAATCGGCTGTTCCAAATCCGAGGCCATGGTTCTCGACCGGAAAAAGGTGGATTGCCCTCTCCGGGTGGGTGGGGAGTCTCTGCCTCAAGTGGAGGAGTTCAAGTATCTCGGGGTCTTGTTCACAGTGAGGGGAGGATGGAGCGTGAGATTGACAGGCAGATTGGTGCAGCGTCGGCAGTGATGTGGTCACTGTAGCGGACCGTTGTGGTGAAGAGGGAGCTGAGCCCAAAGGCGAAGCTCTCAATTTAACTCAGTCTATGTTCCCACCCTCACCTATGGTCATGAGCTCTGGGTAATGACCGAAAGGACAAGACCGCGGATACAAGCGGCCGAAATGAGTTTCCTCTGCAGAGTGGCCGGGCGCTTCCTTAGAGATAGGGTGAGGAGCTCGGTCACACGGGAGGAGCTCGGAGTAGAGTCTCTGCTCCTCCACATCAAGAGGAGCCAGCTTAGGTGGCTCGGGCATCTGGTCCGGATGCCTCCTGGACGCCTCCCTCGGGATGTCTTCCGGGCATGTCCCACTGGAACGAGTCTCGGGGGAAGACCCAGGACACGCTGGAGGGACTATGTCTCTCGGCTGGCCTGGGAACGCCTCGGGGTCCATCCGGAGGAGCTGGAGGAAGTGGCTGGGGAGAAAGAAGCTTGGGAGCCCCTGCTTAGACCGCTGCCCATGCCACCCAGCCCCGGATAAGCGGAAGAAGATGGATGGATAATATAATATAATATAATATAATATAATATAATATAATATGATATGATATGATATACCCAGAACAGAAGAAAGCTGTATGACTTTTTCCTTCCTTTGCTATTTGGCTGTTTTGATCTCCTGGGATATGCTTTGCTCTGCTCTCTGTATGGCTCTGTTTACCTCTCATGAGATACACCACATTACCAAATGCATTCTCCTTCTCCTCTCGTACCATTCTGCCTTCTGACTAATGTTTATAAAAATAAAAAAAACAAGAGGCTGGGCTTTTTTGTCCTCTGAAGTTGTAACTTTCAGAATTAGAAGTTGGGAAATTATAACATTCTAATAGGTGGTGGGCATGCTAGAATTCTGTGGTTCAATTCAAATCAATTCCCCAACAAAAAGTTTCACCATAGTTTTCTGCTCAAATTGGAATCACCTGTAGTTATAGAAGAGAAAGAACCCTGCCATCCATCTTAGATTATCATTCCATCTGATTTGGGATCATTATATTTTGGAATTATAAGATGATTCCAATAATCACATCGTATAGAATATCATGAATCCAACCAGTTTGTAATTTCTGGTAGATATCTGGGAATTTGATCAAAAGCACAGTATGTTTGTGCAACCCCCGACCATCTGCTGCCACACTTTGCCAAGAGCCAAAGGATGTGTAAATGCTATTGCATACCATTTCTGCCTTATTGCTCTTCTAACATCATAGTGGATAACACAAGCCACAGTGGTAAGTTTTGTCCCACTGGCAGACATCTCTAACTATACTTTTTTTTTTAAAACTATACTTTGTGTTTCAAAGAACCACTATCATGTTGTAACAGCAGCTCTGTGAAGGTGTCTTCTGGATTCTGAGTCAGTGTTAACAAGGTTTAGCCACACCAAGGAGAGGAGCACAGCCAAACACTTCACCTTCCTTTACAGGGGAGCCTCAGATTGCACTGTGAAGAGGTGGCGACATTTGTATGACTAAGAGTCTGAATATAGGATTATTCAAATTTGCAAGATAATTTAAATTTTACTGTGATCAAACTTGCATCACAGACCTGGAGGAGAGCCTCCCTTTTCTCGTTTCCATGGAAATGTTGTTCCTGTTATAATCTTCCACAGTATGTCATAAATTCTTTGGTGAGAATGTTTGGTTTTAACTTGACTTTGTAAAGTACGGTTTTAACTTCTTATTTCTATCTACAGAAGTTACTATTACTTCAAGGTTAAGATACAGTGTACCCAGGTAACGTTGTCCTCTGAATTTAAAATCCCCGACTATTACAATTTTGTTTCAGTCTAATATTATACTGGATAGAAATTCAGAAAACTCAGTTAAAAAATCTGAGTATGGGCCAGGGGGCCAGTAAATAATCACAAACATGATTGGTTTATGTTTCTTCCTGTCTGGGTGCTTGATTGACAGTGTAATACTTTCAAATGAGTTATACACATGTTTAGGTTTAGGACTCAGAAGGAAACTGGACTGTGATATGACGGTGCTCCTCCGCCTCTACACAAACTCCTGCTGTATGAAAGTTTACATGAGTAGGGGGCGTGGCTTCATTTAGGCTCACAGACTCTTCTGGTTGAAGACAAGTTTCTGTTAGAGCAAGTAGATCAATTTTATTATCAATAATTATATAATTTACTAAGAGAGCTTTTGAAGAGAGAGACCTGATGTTTAATAGGCCACAATTAATACCGTTTATTCGTTGTTTATTAATTTTACTATTGGTAGTTATTTTTATTAGATTTTTGGAGATTGCTCTTTTTATTAGTGGGCGACTGCTTTTGATTGGGTGAGGAACAGATACAGTCTCTATTTGCTGCACTAAACCTGAACACTGGACTTGCAGGTGATTGAGAGGAGGAAGCTCAGAGGAGTGTTCTGAACTACTGCTCTGTGCCCAGGTCCCACCTCTGGTTTGTCAGATGAAGCGAAGATGCTGTCGGTCATATTTCTAGATCAGACAGCAGAGCCCTCCCAAGTGGGATGGATGCCGTCTTTGGAAATGAGACCTGGTTTTCCCCAAAACGCACGTCAATTATCAGCAAAGCCTATGTTGTTTTCAGGGCACCATCTAGATTACCAGCGGTTAAATAATGAAAAGCGGCTGTACATTTCATCCAGAGAGGGACCAGAGAATATTACGGCATCCGACATCGACTTAGCAAGTTTGTACACCGAAGCTGGGGGGCTAGTCTCGCTAACATTGCTACTGCTGTTAGCGTGGTCCCCGGTCCCTGACGCTGGCTAACTCGATTCTCTTCCTCCTCCACTGTGCGGAGCCGCGCTTCTACCTACTCTAGCCTGGCCTCCAAAGCGAAAAACAAACTACACTTAATACACCTGGTGCTATCCTTTTCGCTAAAGGAGGCAGGTGACTCGCTGTACATGTATACGGCAAGCTGAGCAGAACAGGAGGGTGAGCGAAAAGGTAATCTGTTTGTCCTGGTTTTTATGGACCTGTATCTCCTGCCTGATGGCAGCAGTTTAATAACCACTTGCCACCCACCCGCCCGCCGGCGGGCGATTACACAACATTAAAAAGTCAAGCCAGATATTCACCGTACTTATTTTTCCACTATTGACATGCTATACATCGTTTGAAAGCTTAATTCCTCAGTAAAACAACCATATCATTCATTTTATGCCACACAGCGAGCCCAAAGAGCCATAACTTATAATTTCCAAAAATATTCAAAACATATTTGCGTATTTCTTACATTTGAGCCGGTTCTGTCGGTCCGAAACGGGTCCAGTCCAGGAATAGCTGTGCTCAATTAGTCCGTAACAGTCCACAGAAAAAGAATATCCAGTTGTTTTTTCATAAAATAATTCCATGTGGAGAAATAATCCAGAAAGTCCGTGTTTGTCTGAATGGATGAGCGACACATCTACTTCTCTCGCTCTTGGTCCTTAGCATAGCTAAGCACCTAGCTCCTGTTAGCGGTGTGGGGTATGTTTGTTTTCTCCACACTCTTAGCTACAAAACAAGCGTATCCAGGCTTCAGTCCGGCTACGGGGCGCCGCGCTACAGCTTGGGGAACAAAACGAGTGCGTCCAGTTAGCGGCGTATTGCGCATGACCGAGGGACAGTTCCACGGCAAAACCTCTTCGGTCATTGGTTCTTTCAGGAAATGATTGACAGATCAGAGTAGCCTATGAAAAGACGATTTCGGCAGTGGGCCCCATGTGGGGCAGAGGTGCTGTAGTGAGAGAGGAAATCAGCGCGCAACGGCCTGAGGACAGCCTCTGACTCGCACAGACACTGGTGGGGGGCACCAGAGGCATCTGGAGAGAAATTTTTTGGCTTGTTTTAGTTTTTTATCTTAAGAAAACCTGCCTAAAGTTCAGAAGAAGATTTATTTATTATACATTACATCTTATCACAGTTTGGAACATCTGGTACATATTTGGACACTTGTGCCGCTTTGACATATTTTTACAAAAAGGGTCACAGCACCAAACCCTTAGGCCTAGAGGTCTAAAATTTTACACAGTTGTTGCCAACAAGTTCAGCAGTGGGTGTAGTGAGCCACCAATGTCTAGGATGAAGTTTGCCCAAGTTACGGCCTTTATTTATTAATTTTTTTTCCAGAGGCAAAAAAATTCAATTTTTAGACATTTTTGAATGTCTGTACTGTAACTTAGCCTGCACTCATATGCAGATCTACAGAAACTAGAAGGTCTAAGCTTTAAAATGATGTATCACACAAGCATGTGTGGTCTAAGATTTTCTTTTAATAAGCTTTGGCACTTGGGTATGTGTTACCGTTGTGCACAGACCAAATTAGGCGGGTGTTATCAGGTTAAACAGTTTGTGACCGGGGTGTGATGGGTCTTTCAGGATGGATTTAGCTTTGCTGAGGCAGTGGGAACTGTGCAGCTCATCCAAAAAGAGAAGAGGGCAGCCGACAATTTTCTGTCCTGCCTTTATGACCCCCTGGAGCATTTTCCTCTGTGCCACAGTGCAGCCAGGGAACCACACATAGAGACAGTATGTTAGTATGTTCTCAATTGAGCAACGATAGAATGTCACTAACAGCCTTTGAGAGATGTTGTTCCTCCTGAGCACTCTCGGGAAGAAAAGTCTCTGCTGGGCCTTCTTCACTAGCCCAGTGGTGTTGATGCCCCAGGACAGGTCATCCCTGATATTAACTCCCAGGAAGCGGAAGTCAGACACCCTCTTCACACAGACCCCCTCTCTCACCAGTGGCTGGAGAAATGTCTTTTTCCTCACTCTTTGCTCTTTGGTCTTGGCTGTGTTTAGAAGCAAGTTGTTGGCTCTGCACCACCAGACGCTCCACCTCATCCCTGTAGATGGACTCATTCCCCTTGGAGATAAGTCTGACTAATGTGGTGTCATTGGCAAATGACACCACAATGACAATGGTGTTACTAATATGGGCAGGGGTGCAGTCATATGTATAAAGGGTGTAGAGCAGAGGACTTGGCACACAGCCCTGCGGTGAACCCAGTGCTGAGGCTGAGGGCCGTGGAGGTATGATGGCCTACTCGTACTCTCTGAGTGCCGTCTGTGAGGAAGTCCTTGATCCAAAGGCAAGTGGATTCCAATGCTCGATATCTTGTCTGTGGGGAAGGATGGTGTTAAAAGTAGAACTAAAATCTACGAAGAGCAGCCGAGCATAGCTCCCCTGCGGCTCCAGGTGGGACAGCGCAGCATGGTGGGCTGCGGCTACCGCATCCTCAGTAGACCTATTTGCCCTGTAGGCAAACTGGTGTGGATCAAAGGTGGAAGGGATGAATGACATATTGTGCTCCCGAACTAGATTTTCAAAGCACTTCATCAGCACGGCGGTGAATGCTACTGGCCGGTAGTCACTGAGGGTGGTGATATTTGGCTTTTTAGGCAGGGGCACTATGATGGAGGACTTCAGACATGATGGAACGATGCACTGGGAGAGTGACTGGTTGAAGATCTTGATATAGACCCCCGCCAGCTGCTCTGCACAGTCCTTAAGTATTTGCAGATGCCATCGGGGCCAGCTGCCTTCCGTGGGTTGACAGCCCACAGCATACACCTCATGCTCCTCCACCGTGAGGCCCCGGGGTGTAACATTGCTGCTTCTGATGATTTTTCCTCAAAACAGACGAAAAAGTGGTTCAACTACTCCGCCAGTGAAACATCCCCTCTTATAGTTGGCAATGTGCTGGATTCCCTGCCACACCTGCCTGCTGTTGTTGCTGTCCAAGTGGTACTCAGTCCTCCTCCTATAGTCCCATTTGGCCTTATGGATGCCCCTCTTAAGCGTGCCACATTGTACAGAGCCCCATCACCAGATCTGAAGGCAGAGTTCCTTCTCTTTATCAGCTGCCTTCGTCATCCAGGGCTTCTGATTGGGATAGACCCGAATGCATTTATCCACCGTGACAGTGTCTATGCAGTACTTGATATAGCATAGCACTCTGTCCATAAACACGTCCAGGTCTGGATGTTCGAATATGGCCCAACAGGTCCTGTCAAAGCAGTCTTATAACAATTGAGCTGCTCCTTCAGGCCATATTTTAACTGTCTTTGTGATGACCGAGTCAGTTTTTCTGAGAGGGGTGTATGCCGGGGTCGCAAGCAGTGACAGGTGGTCGGACTGAGCTAGGTATGAAAGTGACCTAAACCTACAGGTCCGCGTGATTGAAGTCCCCCTCAATGACAGACACTGCCTGAGGATATCTGCTCAGCTGACCGTTAATGCTACTATGTAAAAGTCCCAGCGCAACGTTGGTGTTTGCGTCCGGTGGTATATAAACAGCACCCCTATGAACTAACATCAAGGACCATGTTGTCCACCCTCCTGTGGGCTCACCACCTGCAGAGGGGTTCATAGGGGGGGTCAGGTGCTATGAGTATTGGGCAGCAAACTGCCCCCGCGACCCAGCCGGATTAAGCGGGAGAAGATGGATGGATGGATGGATGGATGGTATATAAACAGCCGTGATCAGGACAGCGTTAAAATCTCTAGGGAGGTAAATGGGCCGACATTTAATAGTCAGATATTCCAAGTCCACGGAGCAGTGGTCTATATTCACTGTGTTGGCGCACCAGATGTTGTCGATATACACACACAGTCCCCCTCCTCTGCTTTTACCGGAGTTGCTCATCCTGTCCTGACGTTGCGCTGTACAGCCCGCTAGCTGTATGGCCGAGTCTGCGATGAGTGAGTGGAGCCAGGTTTCTGTGATCAACAGGATGCAGTTGTCTCTGATGTTTTTCTTTGCCGCAACCTGAAGCCTCAATTCATCCAATTTATTCACGAGAGACCTGCCGTTAGTATGGATAATGCTGGGAAGCGGTGGTTTGTCGGGCCGTCTCCGTAGCCTTACTAACACTCCGGCTCTGCAGCACCGCTTCTGTTTCCGCTCCCGACGCTGCCTTCTCCGCCTGCCCGTTGGGATGGTGATCCATGGGGAGCCGGGGCACCTCGTGATTTCTGGAGGAATGTTGTGTGAACGGAGAAAGTTTGTTGTGATGCTCTGCTTGTGACAAACACCAAGCTTAAGGAGATCTTACAGACTGCACTTGTTGTCTGCACAGAATGTAAACTGCATACAAAACAAATACAAACAGAAACACAGACAAGGAAAGCACTGAGCCGCTGCAACTGCGTGCGCCGCCATGGTAACAACAAAAACGATCCCAAAACAAATACAAGAAGGAAAAGTTGAGGTCTTTTACTTATCAAAGAATAATAGTAACTTATTTGATCCCTATATTAAAATATCGAAAGCAGAAAATAAAAACAATATGGTTCAAAACACCTAAACAGTGACACCTACTTTGACAGTAGACGTGTTCCCCTGGGAAATCAAACATAGCAGTTTGATGCTCACTTTTTCGGAGGGCCCTTCCCGGTATGCATTACGTGATGACCGGAGGTTTGAAATTTGGGATGCATGTATTATGATAGATGGATATATTGTTCCTGTCTAGCTATGCTTATGTTCTACGGCGTATTATCCCTAGTATAACCCATGATGACATGTAGGCCATAATAACAAGGCCTGAGCTGGCTGTGACAGATCTGAAATGGAACTTCTCTAACAGGGGAAACCGGCCTGGAGGAAACTTTCAATTTTGGGTTCAGTGTTAGTCAATATTTGGGTTTTGACTTTGCTGATGGGTCTACTGTCCTGGGTAATCATTAGGGGTGCAACAATATTTGACATAATATTGAATCATTCGATACTGGTGTCATGATTCCATACACATGTCCTTCAGTGAGTAAACTGCTCCATACATGCTCCCAGCTGAGATATTCTATCAAAGGTGTGTTTTATCTTTCTTATCTATCTTATTTCATGAGAGTTGAGACATTTCTATGTAATATAACATAGTGTGGGAGGACCTACTGTCTGCCGCTGCTGACACAGGCATGTGCACACACTGAGAGGAGAGTCACATTCAGGAGGAAAAAAGAAAATCAGACCAGGTGGAAAATAAAAGAAATCGGCAAGAAATGAAAAGTTTGATAGTGTAACTTCTAGGGATGCAACGATATGGTTTTCCCATGATTTGATTTCGATATGTTTTAAGATGCAAAAAAGACAATCATGTATTTTGTTCTGCTATGAGTTTAATATAATAACACTATGATGTTAATGAAACAATACATGCATTACATACAATGCATTACAGTACAACTACTGTACAGTTTTAGTTCATATTTGTTTTTGTGTTTTAGTTCATTTGGTTCAGTGATTTACAGCTCAGAACTTTTATTCAGTGAAAATAAGTACAGAGCTTTCTTAGGCTATTTTATATTTTATAATATAGCCAGTCTACTCTTAATATTGAGTGGTAGGGGAGAAACATCAGATTTTTCTTTCTTTGATGATCAGTTGATGATGTCTTTTCCTCCTGAGTCCTCTCACTGGGTTCACAGGCCTGTGTCCCTCCAGCAGCGACAGACAGTAGCTCCTCCTGCCCCTGGACACTAAAACTGTTATATTACATAGAAATGCCTCAACGGACCTTTTTCTGACTAAAACTTATGAGATGGAGGCTGAGAAATAGATTGCATATGTCGCGAGTCGCGTCGCGTCTGCATATATGAGCGCATTTGATTAAAGTGGATGTAAAGCCAAAAGTGATTCTAAAGTATTTAAAACTTATCATCTCGTCATTCCTGGATCTATCAATGTAAAATAAAGAGTGAGTGAAAGATAAAACCCTCCTCTCTTAGAATATTTCAGCAGTAAATCCCTATGGATGTTTTCTGTTGCATCTGAGAAGGACACTGATAACTGTTTCCCTTTCAGACCAAAATAAATGGAAACACAGAGCACATGGAGGGACATGTGCATATCGACACGTGTATCGAATTGTGAGACTAGTATCGAATCTATATTATAATGAATCGTTGCATCCCTAGTAACTTCCCTAGCTGTGTATATTAAGAATAGATTGGCAATATTATAAAATAGCCTGAGAAAGCACTGTTCTTTTTTACTGAATAAAAACTCTGAGGTGTGAATCAACTTTACAGTAGTTGTACTGTAGTGTAGTGTATTGTATGTATTTTTTATTTTTTTAAACATATTGAAATCAAATCAATACCGTGACCTGTTCGAGATACATATCGAGTTGTAGGGAAACTGTATAGATGCATCCCTCGTAAAACTGCATCTCTCACCTCCCAGTCAGGGGCAGTGCTTCAAATCAATGCGATCAAGCCGAATATGTGTGGTTGTCCTCCCTAAACACTGCACTTTTGGGAGAGGAATGTCTGCTGTTACTGGGGACAACAAAGACCTCAAGGTCTTTGATTAGACTATGGAGAATTTACACTGCTGGTTAAAAAAGCTAATGTTAATCACATGAGTCTTAAGAAGATTTTTTGTTTGTATCTTGCAAAAGAGATGACAAAAAAAATCCAGTGTTTCTGTAAGAAAAGCATTGTTCTCACTAACAGAAAACAAAACAAAAGAATACCTGAATATCAAATGTGTGAACTGAGGCTACTGAGGCTACAAGCACACGGCACAACACTCTTCAGCCAACTGTGCGATGGAGACTGAATGCTCATTTTGTTATGCACCTGCTTATTTATTCTGATTGGTGTTTATTTATTTATTCATTTTTGTACTTATTAGCCTTCTACCATATTACAGCATTGTTCTCTCACCAAAGTGCCTGAAGAGCTTTCAGATGTCATCCATGCATGTTTGAGTAAGCTAACGATAACTTCATCTGGGCCCTATTTGAACCCTCCTTACGATTAGCTGTAAGATTGTCCAGTGCTCTGCCCACAAGCCTACATCAGCCATGCTCCCACATGACAATTCACCAAAAATATGATACATGTAGTGATGGGCGAGTGATTTGGCAATCCCAAGGGAACGGAGAACTCAGAGCATCAAAAACTATAGCGGATCTTATAAAACACATTATTTTTTTTCAACAAATATAGCATTTTCAAAACAATGAAAGTAGGGCTGTCAGCGTTAACGCGTTAATCGCAACTAGATTAATGCAATCCATAACACATTTTTTTTTTGTCCCTTCTAAAAACGCAATGATTTTAAAAAAAAATGTTTAACTCGCGGTTGGAGTTTTGAACGTTTATTTGACTTTAAAAAACTTCCAGACGCTACAATTTACAAGTCAAGAGTTAAATGCAGCCTGTGTCAAGCAGAGTTTCAGCACCAGCGAAGTTCGTCTAGTCTAAGTTACACCTCCGAGCTAAACCCCCGGGTGCAGCGACCGGAGCTTCCGAGCCAAGAGCCTCAGATCAGACACACGACCACAAACCTGTGGATAATCACACAGCAAAGAAAATATCTACAGTGATTGTTAAATGGGTAAGAATTGCTTTACATTATAGCTTTAAAACGGTCTTGAAATGCAAAATAACACAATTTTAAACATGCAATTCAATATGTGATTAATCACGATTAACTATGGAATTTCTGATCTTAATCGAGATTTTAAAAATTCAAAATCGTTTGACAGCCCTAAATAAAAGGTAATATGGTGATCTAAATGTGTTTAGGTGTTAGCAGCTAATAACCCACACAAGTAAAATACCCTCTCTTAAGGTATTTTTCAGCAATATAAACACCATTCATTGAATACATTCAAGTATAATGCATTCCATTGTATTCTGTGTAAGATACTAATGCCAGTGTCCATTGTATGATATTGGTTCAGATACCATTCAGAGTGTTCTGAATGGTGTTTGGTCTCAGTTCATATTTCAGTTTTCTCTCAGTGCTCCTGCATGTTTTTAATTAATGTTTTAAAGTTGACTCTTGCTTTCAAAAATATAAACCAAATGTAATAGTAGCGTAATCACTTATTTCTTCTCATGAAGCTCTAAGCTACACGGTCCCCGTATGTGATGCACTCACTGACGCAGCAGCCTCCTTAAATGAGAAAAGTCATTGAGGCTTGAAAATGCCCCTTACCCCTCATCTCCCATTACGTCCTCTACAGACTCAGTGATCATCCTGTCACAGAGCCTCATAATGTTCTTCATGATTTGGGATGTTTGTGTCCTTGGCTGTGGGCCTTAAGAAAAAGATCTTAAAACTTTTAATTAGCACATGACTGGTTTTCTTTGTTTGAGATAATAAGAGATAATTTTATCACATTTGTGAAGAAAATAAAGTTTAGTTAAATGGACAGGCAATAAACTTCATGAATGATTTGGTGCAACAAAAATATATAATAATAGATTATATACACTGGTAAAATAAAGCATTAAACTAAACACAGACTTGTTTAAATTGTTTTTGTGAAATTGCAAATATTGTATAAATTAGTCCACCTTTGGCCTTTGTTTACAGTATGGGTGTAAGATGGTTATGGAATTATCTCTACTTATGTCGCATCTGCTGCCAATGTCCAACTAAGATATAAAATTAATTTAAATTAAAGCCACAAGTGGCGATAATGGCACTTGCCCGGGCTCCACAGTAAACGCCCCTGCCTCGCCATTGCATCAACAGCACAATCACAAAGTGATTCAGGTTTAACATGATCAGACAGTGGAAGTGTTTCCATATCTCTCCACTGTGGTGTTGCCTTATGGGAAATGTTTGTGACCTTATAGTCAAAATGTTGATTTCTGCCAGGTTTCAGTCATTTAGGCAAAAGCAATTATTTTTCTCCCCATATTCACTTATTCAACTGCTATACAATGGAGGACCCTCATGATTGTCCTGAATTTGTACAGACTGAGTATCACTGTGTAAATTTGCAGTATATAATCTCATTACCAAGGTCGGCCAATGAACGGCCATGCTTGAGTGGTAATGCTAATGCTGTTAAGCAAATCGGCCAAAGAAGGTACCAGAATGTGCTACTTGGTTTTACATAAACAAAAATTGGCTGCAGCTGTCTGGAGAGCTGAGCTGAAAGTTAGCAGAGGTGTGGAAAATTAGCATTATTACGCAAACCAGACTTTGTCCTGCAGCTCACCCTGCACGGAGACTACAGTGATAAAAGGAGCTGCATAAGCAGAAGAATTCTGATTTGAAGAGTTCAAGACCTGCATTAGTTCTTCTAAAAATGCTCCTGTTTTATTGTTGTAATAGTCTCTCTGGAGAGCACTCTACACTGCTGTGTTGTGCACTCACAGCTTACATTTTTATCTTTTAGCATTAGTTAATGCTAAAATTAGTTATGTGTCTCCTCTGATATGCTGTTGTTTTTCTGCATGTCTGAGTAATCCTGCACATTTGTACAAGCAATAGTATTTTCCTGTCTTCCCACTCATTCAAACTTTCTGTTTGAATGTAGGTCTGGGGCCAGATTATAGAAGTCGGTAGTGTAGTGTGCTTGGGTAAAGAGTGTTTGATTGCTGATAGCAGAACAGCCTTTCCTTTGAGCCATTGCAGGCTGGTTTAACAGCCGCACTCACACAGGGTTTACAGTGTCATTATCAGGCTCCCTCCCGCTCCACGGCCTCACTAAATCTAGTGCATCCTCTGCTCTACACTTGGCCTTGTATCTAGGTTCAGTATGTACTAGCTGATCTCACTACAGGCGCATAAAGAATCCACCATAACCATTGTGTTAGGCTAGTGTTAAGGTGCAAAGTCCTGAATGACTAACTGGGAACATCTGAAAGGGGAACTCTGGCACGTTGAAGCTAAAGTCCATTGCTGGAGGTGGTCGAATATACTGTCAGAAGCCACAAAATGGCACAAATCAGTGTTGTCTAGGCGGAGATCTCGCTGTGGCAGTGAACCTGTCAAGGCAACAAACTGTTGCAGTGATGGGGGCAAGTTCTTAACTTCCACGTAAAACACCAATTTGCTTCACACTGAAGAAGCTTAACTCCACTTTAACCCATCTGACAACAGCCACGAGTCTAACAAACCAAACGCTCTGCCTGGTTCACTCATTAGTGTCTGGAAACGTTAGAAAACAACATTATAAGCAGCCTTAGCCTTTTCTTTGTTGATTTCCCACTGCGCAGGCGAAAGCCCAAAAAACTTGATTGCCGAGGTATTTTTCTAATCCCATTTATTTAGGAGTGAATTATATTTTTTGAAAAATGCTTAAAAAATACATTTTCGAATCATTTCTTTCTTTCTTACTTTCGGTTTTTATTCTGCTTCACAGTCAGTAGTCGATCCTCATTTGTTGCTTCCGGCAGCTTCTAGCCGCTTGCTGCCGCTGGAGTCGGCAGCCGAGTTTTTTGGGCTTTCACATGCGCAGTGGGAAATCAGCAAAGGAAGTGTAAGGCTGCTTATAAAGGTGTTTTATGAACAATAAGTTTAGCCAACATTGTTTAGCCAATATACACTAGTATATGGCTGATTTGGATTATTTTTCCCAAAATTATGTTATTTAAATTTACTACAAACTTACAAAATTTACTACAAATTTACTACAAACCCAACACATTTTAAGAGAGCTGTGTAGCTGTTGTGCAATGATCTCTTTGCATTAAAGTGCCTGTGTGCTTTATAAAATATCAATTAACAATAACAAAAAATCTGCCTGTGCAGGTGCAAGGCTGAGCCAATACAATGAAAAGTCTAAATATCAACTAATACATCTGTGTTGTTTTCACAATAGTCACATAATTACAATACGTATCAGAACATTTGCAGTATCCCCAGTATCATGCAGCCTCTTCCTCTCTCAGTCCGTACACACACACAAACCCACCATCCATTCATGTCTTTGACCACAGTCGTCATGGGAACTGTGTACTTCTCACTTGGCTAAACACTTGTCAGATACTCATTCATACATCACTTCATCCTTTCCTGTACTTCTGTTACTATGGGAGCTCGCCCCATAATTACCTGCTACAGATAACCCCTCGAAGCCACTCTTTCTGCTTTGAAAAGGTCAGACCAATTATGATAAACCTTACATTTATCTTGCAAAGAGTACAGTTTTAATTGAAATTTGTAATTACAGTTTGAATCCTGGCAATTAGAGAATCGCACAGATTTTGTTTAGTTTAATTATTTAGGTATAACCCCCCTCCCCCAGTACAAGAAAATATCCCTGAAGTCTAGACCTGTATTCATTGAGCAGGTAATGTGCTTTCTCTCAAATGTGAGCGCTCCTCGACTGCTGGTTTGTCGTTTGGGGTGGGGGAGTGTGTTCCAGGAAGTGCTGGAGACGGCTGAAGAGAGCGGTTGCCATAGTTTCACACTGCCGCAGCTCAGAGTGGCTGAAGGAATGTGTCCATTCTCCCTCCTCCACTTTCCAGGCTCATGAAATATTATCATATTAGTATTGTTATAGGATTGTTTTTTCTGCTTTTTATTGATGAGGAGACAATCAAACAGTAATTGATATTTGAAATTAATATGAACACTAGATACTCATTTGAGCAGGTATCAGTACTAAAAGAATATCAGAATCAGAACTGAGTATAAAGTCTGTTCCTTAGTATTAAAACTGAATTTCAAATGCTCGTATTGCAACACTAGGTTTAGAGGCCGGACATGACTTTTGATTAGCTATTTTGTGTCAAGCATCTAAATTTCTGTTTTATACTATGAAGAATTCAGTTGACTGTAATATGAAGTGCAATGGGACACATTCGTAGAGGTTTCACTTACAGAGCCAGAGAGCTGGTTGTTTAAACATACATTTAAAATACTGATCATTCAAATTTGGTGTCAATTTTCATTCCCATTTAAGTTCATATGACAAGTTTTGAAGATTTGATTATTACTCAGTTTACTTTAGTGGCAGTTTATACAGAAAAGTTGAGAAAAAAACAGCACAAAAATACAAGAAGAGGCGGTTCTAAAACTGAATGTCTCTACCTACGTATCATCAACTCAAAATGACATCCAAAGTGCAGGGACAATTCATGCACAAGGAAGGTGTTTTTGGCAGTTTAAACTTTAATTTAACGACAACAACAAAAAAAGGTTTTCATGTATTGTAGTTTAATCATAACTGTTGAGCAATTGCTAGCAGCTACAAACCTGCCTCTGTGTACATCAGATCAGCTGCACAGCGTTGAACTAAAGGTCACAGTCATTTTGTCCCCTGCCATTCTGACAGTAGGAGTTATTGTCATAAAGAAGTTGCCACAAGGGGGAACATATTCAGATTACATGTTCCCTTTTATTGTTTTGAAAATGCTATTTCCCGACAACAAAACCAACTAATGAAACTACTGCTGGGGATGGGCAAAATGAAGCCTCATTAACCAGCAAAGCCAATCACGACTCTACAGTGGCCTCTGCTGGTGATGTCTCAGTATTTCTCCACAGTGGCTCAACAAAACATCCTGATCTGACATGGTTTCTAATAAAGTTTGTTCTAATAAAGCTTGTGTAAGTGTATGCAGGTGTATGTTACGAATTAATTTGTGTAAATAAAATTAAATAAAGCCATGGAAGCTATGCATTAATCAGATTTCAAGGTTTTTATTCAAACATATTTTTTTTTCAGCAGTGGAGGGGTGCAAGCGGTTTCTTTTTTTGTTTAATACCTCCCACTGGTTGCAGGTATGCACAGAAACCTTTTTTACAGTTTGTATAAATGAGGAAAAATAAGTGAAAAATAACTGACCTCTCTTTCCATTAGAGAAGTGGGTCTGCGGTGCGGGGAATAAACCGGTCTTGCAAATATTTTCCCACTTCATCTGTGGCATCTGCAGTTATGCTGTGGGTGGTGGTTTTGTTTTTTACTTTTTGGTCAAATAGAGACCAAAGACTGTCTTCTGCTGTGGAGGATGATGATGATGGAGGTGATGATGCTGCTGCCAGTGAGATTTGAGGTTCAAAAAAAATTATGAAATTAAAGTGTTCACAAATGTTGACAAAATATGACCTATAAAGATTTTTTAATTCGCACCAGGTGTTGCTACAGGCTGCATTACTGTAGCACACTCCAAGGCCAGCTGTTTTTCGGCTTCCTGTGCTGGGTTACAAAAACCCAGGCTTTTAAAACGCAGTGTTGCCAGTGCATGTGGCCTGTATGTCTCATACTGGCCACGTCTTTGCTGCAGGCCATCCTTCAATAGTGTGTCTGTTCATCAGTACAAATATTCAGATACAGTTGTTGTAATAATTATTGTAGTTGCTCACCCAACTGCAAAGTTGATTGTTGTTTTGTTTGTTTCAAATGATTCTGCAGCGTTCTATACAGCAGGATCACTTTTGAGGCCAAGACGTGAGCCCTCTAGTGAAACTTGTTCGAAACAGCAGTGTTTCATGAACCACTTGAGTGACGTCATGCGTTTCATGAGACATTTAAGTCACATGACCAGTGTTTTAGCTCACGTTTTGGAACACTGCTTTGAAGCAGTGTCGAAAAGCGTGTTTCAAAACTGCCATCACGAACTACTGCACATCGCACCAGGTTTGTCAGGTTGCTGTGTACAGTTTTGTATTATTTTTTTGTATACTTATGGAGAACTGTCATGTGGGAGCGTGGATGAGTGGTGGGCAGAGCATTGTGCAGAATCTTACAACTAACCCTAAGGAGGGTTTTGAATAGGGCCTAGGAGTGATAGCTAATAATAATAATAATATAATATAACAATAAATAATATTATAATGAATGAATGAATGAATGAATGAATGAATGAATTATAATTAATTAATTAATTAATTCACTATAATTCATTATATCCCATCTTTAAATTCATATTCACAGATTCAAAACTACAATGTCAGTATGGGCTCTATAGCAAACCCAACTCAGATTTTTTTCTAATGTGTTTTATGATTCTAGATATGTGCAGAATGGATTGTTAAGGTTTACTAACTTTGAGTATTTATAAAATCAAACTTGGATATTCTATGAGTTTTGCACATGCATGTTTATTGCATCATCTCCTTTAGCCTTGACTTTTCCATAAATTGCTTCCTGACATTATGACCCCCGTTCTCATTAGAACGACTCTGCATGTGGTCTTAGCAGTTTGAGCTCAGTGGTGATTCCTCTGTGTGGGAGGCCACAGGAGGAGCTGAGGGAATTGTTTTAAACAGGCTGTGGCAGAGCTACTGGCAGTGTCGAAATGCTTTAAGCTCCTATCTTACACAAAATGGACATGTGATGTGATTAAGCCATGTTATAATATATATGTTACTACCTCCTCAAAAACAGACCTGGAGTTGTGTTTTGTTTCATTCACACACCTTTTATTATTAGTCTGTCTTCATCTCCAAAGCTGAAAATGTTCTGTTGTGCCTTGTGATGTCATGTAGTGGCAGTTTTCAATTTAACAGCTCCTTTCACCTTTGTTCAGTAGAGATTGGCAATTGCAGGGTTGAACAGTGTTTTCAGTTTGAGAGAACTCAGCCTAAATAGGCAGAGTTTGTATGTTTAAAAATATGAAAATGAAACAAAGCACAACTCAAGATGATGAGAACACAGATCTGAAAAGTGTAATATGAGCCTTTTAAAAAAATCACAGAAAAAAAATTGTTTTGTGAAGTTTTGTTTGCAAATATTGCACAAAAAGTTAATAAATTGTGTAGATACAGTAGATAGAACTTTATTAATCCCAAAGGAAATTCATTGTGATGATCAGCTGCTTCACACATACATTAAAACCATTCATACAATAAAATATATGATGCAATATTAAAATAGATAAAACATAAATATATCATACTTAAAATCCAAAGTTTCATAGTGCTTTAGTGCCCTCTCCCCCTCCCCTCCACAGAATTATAAAGTCTGATGGCACGAGGGACAAATGACTTTCTCAGTCAAGTTAGGTTTGTATGTACAGACCTTTATTTACTTCATAACCGGAGCAGCGTCGCTGCTGTGACGTGTCTGCTCAGCTCATATAAACTGATTTCGGTGCTGTCTTCATATTTGGAGCAATAGGATGACAGAACCTTCTGCAGTCTGACTTCTTCAGAACTGTATCCAAGGTGTGAGAAAGTTGGTATACGCCCTCATTGGGATTCACAGTAAAGTACTGTAAGAGGGAAAACCATCTCATAGATTTGGACAATGCTAAGGTCAGGCACAGAGAGCAGTAAGTACCACCGTTGGATCAGGGAGGTCTTTGTGATCTGCTCCCACTAGACTGTAAATGGGGATGAAGGGGCCGACCAACTTTCTCACACCTTGGATACAGTTCTGAAGAAGATGGTGCTTTCATCCTACTGCTTCAAGGATGAAGACTAGGGATGAAACGATATGGTTTCCCCACGGTTCAATATGTATTGATACATAGGTCATGGTATCGATTCGATTTCGATATGTTTTTCAGATGCAAAAAAAAAAAAGCTCATCTAATTTTTTCTGCTAATGAGTATAATATAACACTATGATGTTAATGAAACAATACATACTTTGCATACATTACAGTACAACTACTGTACAGTTACAGTGTTTTAGTTCATTTGGTTCAGTGATTTACAGCTCAGAATTTTTATTTAAGTACAGAGCTTTCTCAGGCTATTTTATAGTTTATAATATCGCCAGTCTACTATTAATATAGAGTAATAGGGGAGAAACATCAGATTTTTCCTTCTTTGATGATGATTTGATGATGTCTTTTCCTCCTGAGTCCTCTCACTGGGTTCACAGGCCTGTGTCCCTCCAGCAGTGACAGACAGTAGCTCCTCCTTCTGCCCTCCTGCCCCTGGACACTAAAACTAGGGGTGTGCGATCTGACCATATTAAATCGTGAAGAATAAGAACGTGTAGATGATCTGCCAGCGATCGTAGAGATCGCCTTGGGCACATTCTATAACTTGCAGTTCTATACACATCGATGGCCAAGCACCACCGACTGATTCCACCTCTTTTTTTGTTTATTTTTTCAATGTGATTCTGACATTCTCGCTGACACGCAAAGAAAGAGAGAGAGAGAGAGAGAGTACACATACATGTCAGAGGAGCTCCACTTATAAAATACCTGCACAATTTGCTCTCAGGACCTGACTCTGTGCCCAGGCCAGGCCAGAAACCGTTCCTCCCACACCTCCGAGGACGGGACCATGAGCAAAGCAGATGTCCACAAAGTGCGACATGGCGGCGGTGTTTGAGCCCCAGTTGGGCCATCAACTCATTACACTCATTACAGCTCACACAGACAGGGAAGAGGAGGAGAGACACATCACACAAGCACTCAAACAATGTCAATATCCCAACTGGGCCATCAACAAAGGCAGACAACAAGTTCTCAATAAAACCAATAAACTCCGGAAGAAAACACAGCAAACCAATAGAGGACAGCAGGAACACCAAAACACAGTCACACTACCGTACGTCAGAGGAATCACAGAACCCATTCAGAGAGCCATGAAAAAACACAACATAAGCACAGCAGTCAAACCACACACAAAACTCCGCCAACAGTTAGTACACCCCAAAGATAAAATACCACCAGAACAAAAATGCAACGCCATCTACGAAATCCAGTAAATCTTACATAGGGGAAACAGGCCGGGCATTTCACATCCGAAAAAAGGAACACCAAAAAGAATGCGATAAAGAAACAGCAGGGAGACTCACCAGGACACAAAGAGACAAAGCAGAACAGGAAAACCTAAAATCCACCATATCAGACCACTGCAAAAGAAATAACCACATTATGGATCGGGACGGGGCTCGGGTCATTGGATCGGAGAACAACAAGTTCAAACGCTGGATCAGGGAGGCCATTGAGATCAGGAAACAAGGCACTGACAGCATCAACCATGATGACGGCGCGTTCCTCCTTTCACACACCTGGGACACCCTCCTCCAGAGACCACCGGGCGACAGGAGGCGTGGTCAGTCTGGGCGACCTGCAGGTCCCATCAGGCTGACCAGGCCTACAGGAAGTAACAACAGCTGATATATGACACGTCACCACCAACACCGGTGACAGGTCTGAAGACGGCTCGCAGCAGCAGCCGAAACATGTCAACAAGGTACAAATACACTTGGCTACATTGTCTTAGAAAGGAACCTAAGAAGTTAAAGACAACATGAATATTTTTGGCGCAAGATAGACGGAAAATTAATGCAAAGAAGAATACGCTACTTTTTATTTAGCAGATATAACACGCACGACAAATTACTAACTGGTAATTATTTTCAAATCCTCGCCCCTTCATCATGAAAAGCACGAAGGAGTTTGTATGATGCAAGTTTTAAGTTGAAGGCATCGATCTTGCTCCAGGAAGGAAACCGCTGTAGAGCCCTGAACCCGCGGGACCCACGGGACCAACACAAAACAGTGCGGCGTGGGACATATTCTGAAAGCTTATTGCAGGCGGGAGCGTGACTGCACGATGCGGGAGCGAGACTGAAGAATGTAGGAGCAGGCAGGAGTGGGACTGAAAATTCTGTCCCGTGCAGACCTCTACCGTGCTGCTGCACGTAAGCTCAGGTCAATGGTTTCAGCAAAGATGATTAAAGTGACTTGTGGTTTCACTGCACAGGAGAAATTAACTTAATCAATTACCGGTTCTTTTCTGTTTTTGACCTCGTTTTAATCAGCACAGTTGCTGCCGTGTTAAAAGGCACTGTTCAGAAAGAATCTGTTCAGGTACATAAATGTACATTTACAGTACAAAATCGTGCTGTATATGCAGTAAATATCATTTTTTAACATGGATATCAGCGGCTTATAGCCCGGTTGCGGCTTGTATAACTTTTTTTTTTCTGAAACAGCTCCACTCCCAGAGGGAGCGGAAGAGACACTGGTGAACAGCAGTGAACTGATTTGTCTGTGTAAAACATGAGGTTATGGGACAGAGATGAAGGAGAGGGAGCAGTTAGAATAAGAGGACAGAGGCTCAGGGCTCCATACTTCCCCCAGCATCTAACTCCTAGAGCAGCCTGACTTCAGCTGTGGAGTTAACCCTGCTCCTCTAACCTGGCCATAAGCTTTCTCATAGAAGAATGTTTTAAGCTTAACCTTAAATGTAGAGACTGTGTCTGCCTCTCTGACATGAGGTGGAAGCTGATTCCAGAAAACAGGAGATTGGTAACTAAAAGTTCTACCTCCCATTGTAAGTTTATTAAATCTGGGGACACTCGTAGCCCTGCATTATGTGAGTGCAGTGTCTGTTTGGTTTGTAAGGTGCTGTCAGGTCAGTAATATAGGATGGGGCTGTCCCATTTACAGCTTTATAGGTGAGAAGAAGGATTTTAAACTTAATTCTAAACTCGACCGGGAGCCAATGAAGTGAAGCTAACACCGGAGTAATGTGTTCTCTACTATTTGTTCCTGTTAATAATCTTGCTGCGGCATTTTGAACAAGCTGAATGCTTTTTAGTAGCTTTTAGGGCAGGCTGCAGCAGAGAGTTACAGTCTAATCTTGATGAAATAAATGCATGGACAAGCTTTTCCGCATCATTTTTGGATAAGATATTTCTAACTTTGGTGATGCTGCGGAGGTGGAAGATGCTGTTTTACAGACTTGGTTTATATGGGCTTTAAATGATAAGTCTTGGTCAAATATAACCCCCAGGTTCCTCACGGTGGAGCTCGAGGTCACACTGATGCCATCCAGGGAAACTATCTGATCTGACAGAGCCTCTCTCAGGTTTTTGGGGCCAAGTATAATAACCTCTGTTTTTTCAGGGTTTAGAAGGAGATAGTTAACTGTCATCCAGGTCTTTATGTCTCTGACACAGGCATTGAGCTTTTCCACATGGTCACTGTGACCAGGTTTTATTGATAAGTACAGCTGTGTGTCATCTGCATAACAGTGAAAATTAATGCTATGCTTTCTGATTACAATATAATTCACTCATAAATAAATGGGATTAGAAACAACATCAGCAACTGAGTCTTTTGGGCCTTCGCATGCATAGTGGGAAGTCAATAAAGGTAAGGTCAACCCAAAAAAACATGCACTGTAGGTGTGAAAGCGGTGGAGTGTTGGTGGTAGTTTACTATCGTCGGGTCTGGAGTGAATGAACATTGCTCTGTTAATAATGCTCTGTAATGTGTCTTTGTGGACATGTGTCTGTGAAAAAGCACTATAGCTGTTGTTGTAAGGCAACCTTGGGTGTCCAGAAAGGCGCCAAATAAATAAAATGCATTATTATTATAGTAAGTGTAAGGCTGCTTATAAAGCTGTTTTATAACATTTCCAGACACTAATGAGTGAGCCAGGCAGAGCATTTTGTTTGTTAGACTCATGGCTGTTGTAAGATGGGTTAAAGTGGTGTTAAGCTTCTTCACTGTGCAAATTGGCATTTTATGTGAAAGTTAAGAACTTTCCCCCATCACTACGCTTGTTTGTTACCTTAACAGGCTCACTGCCACAGCGAGATCTCCAGCTAGGCAACACTGATCTGTGCCGTTTTTCTTCTCTAGCAATGGACTTTAGCTTCAAACATGCCAAAGTTCTCCTTGAATATCTTCTATCAATGTAACATAAAGAGTGAGTGAAAGATAAAACCCTCCTCTGTTAGAATATTTCAGCTGTAAATCCCCATGAGGCTGTTTTCTAGCTGCATCCGAAAAGGTTGTTGCGATAACTGTTTCCCTTTGGGACCAAAATAAATCACAACACAGAGGGACATGTGTATCGAACACATACTGTATATATCAAATTGTGAGAACAGTATCAAACGATTTGATATTACATCAAATATCATTGCATCCCTAATGAACATAATCAAAATCAGTTTAAATAAGCTGAGCAGATAGATTACAGCAGCATCCTGAAACACTAAAGAGGAAGGCAGCAAAGGCAGCCCAAACTGTGAAGGTATTAACTGAATATAGGGCGAAAGAATCGTTTTAATTTTATTTCACTGAAATAGTATTTTATTAATTTTTGTTTTCAGTAAGACGGAATCAGCAGGCAGAATGTGAGAGAAACATTTATTGAGTCCTAGTTTGTTGTAGCTCATTTCTGCAGCGGTTCAGTTCGGTTGTATTCATGCACCACAGAGATAAAGTAGCTCAGTGCGGCCATTGGTCCAAGTCCAATCAGAGCAGTGTTGTAAATCTAGGCACTTACAGCGAGCCCTGCCCAGGTCTTTTTACTCCTGTTTCAAAGTGTGTGTGATGGTTCCAGCCAGAAACCGTTCATAATTTAACACCGTGATTTATATTTTTGTAAAGTTGGTCCTTTGAGATGAAACTAAGCTGATGTGTATTGTCTGACGGCCACGTTCTAATATGGTTGTAGCCGTTTGCATAATATACAGTTTGAAGGTTTGAGAGGAAGGGTTATGCTGTATTTCTATGACTATAAAGTATCACCATTTTATGGCTCCGATTCTAGTTGCCCTTTTTGTGAATGCATTTCATACCATATTCTGTCAGGCCAAATTTAGCACGATGTCAGAAAGGAGTAAAGTAGATGGCATCCAAAGTAGTCCTGACCAAGACGAAAAAGAAGAGGGATGGTGATGGTTCCAAGGCCACGCACTGCCCACTACTCCTGAGATGCCCCAGTGACATTGAAGAATGGGTCAAATGCAGACACCGTTGTTTTCTTCTCATTAGAAATGGTAGCTCAACTACAATAGATAAAAAGTACAATGAAATACAGATTGTCTGTGAACGGCAGGCACCATCTCTTTAGTTTTGCTCAGTAGGGAACCAGATGTCTTTAGTGTTCCAGGCGAAAACTCTGCTAAACACATCGTAAAGAGCAACAACACCAGTGTTGCATCGCAGCACGAGTCATTGAAACAAGACAAAACAAAAAAAACAGTGACTGTAGCAGGATTCATCATATGAACATTTAAAAGAGCTCTATGACGAGGTCGGTGAGGAAGGGAATAACCTCATATTTATGTGCAAACTTTGCCCACTGGCTTTCAAAAAGAAAATCCACACTACAGTCACAGCAACAGCAAACTTAAAATGACACATCAAACTGAAGGACCCAGCTAGCCTTTCAAGGTATAAGAAACCAAAAGACAGTCCAGACTGATCCTCTACCCAAATCCCATTGACTGCGTACAGTAGCGGCTCCATTGTCATTGCTCAGCCTCAGCTGGACAACCTTGTGCTGCAGTATATTGTAGGTGACCTGCAGTCTTTGACTAAAGTGGAAAGTCCAGCCTAGGATAAGGATTCAAAATTTGATATGCAGATGAAATCTAACACATAGTTTCATTTTTTTTAACTAATAAAATAATTGCCGTCTGTGGTTCTATATGGGCTTTGGCAATGATATTGAAAAATAATAGCTCACAGCAACTTAGTGAAAAAAAAATCAAATTGAATTGAATTGAACTGCCTGGCAAGTAGTCAGTAATTCAGGAGACAATGGAGGAGCTGACACCCATCCTGAGCAGCTTCTCATTCGTCACAAAGGGCTGGACTGTATTAAAATTGCACTTTCTGTTGCATTTTTTATATGAAAAGCGCTCTATAAATAAAGTTTGATTGACTGATTGAAAGTAACTGGAGAAATGAAAAACAATATCCTCACACAGCCCTTAAGATTATCCCGGTCTCACTTTACCCAATGAAGGTCACAGTGCCATGACAATAAACCACAAATTGGACTTCTTTTATATTGTGTGATCAACCCAAATAGGAATTATTATCAGTAAAATCTGTATTTGTGCTTTTGAATCCCCACCCAAATGTGGCTCCTGCTCTAGTATCCTGTTTGGCGGTCTGTCTGCTGTGTCCTCTCTGCCCTTTATATCCGGTTATCGAACATCCCACTGCCCTGGATCTTACACAAGGCCATTATGGCGTCGTGTCAACTGGCTCTTGCTCCCCTGCCTATCATCTTACCCTCTGTGCTATTAATATCCCACAAGCCTCGGCTGGATTTCCCGTTAGCATCCTGGCTAATCCTGATCCAGAGAAATGTGTTCATTGAGCTGGTTGATGCCACAGTGTGTTTGTTGTCGCAGTGGGAAAGAGGGAGTCAGTACAGTAATGGGTTTACAGGGTGGTTCAGTTAGGACAGGACAGGGATGGACTGGGGTTAGAGTGGGACTGATGAGCTAAAGGACAGAGAGACAGGTCTCCTACAGTAGGACAGTGACCACCTCATGAATCACATTCCCAAAACAGATAGTAATTCCATAATGTCAGCAACTTGAAATAATTTATGGATCTGAGCTAGAAGTGGTGGATGGGCTAAAATAAAAAAAAATAAAAAATCAGTTCAAGTATTGAAAATCAGAAACCAATCAATACTAAATCTAGTATTGAAACTATATATCCTTTTGAGCAGGTATCAGTAATAAAAAAGTCCTATTCACAGGACAGAAATGACCCTGAATAGATTTAGAATGATCTTGATCTTGAGCTGAATCAGAACACGTATAAGAGCACGTAGACTAGTATACAGTACACCCATGGAATGCTATAAAACATACCTGGACCACTGAGCGATTAGACAGATATGAGGCCACATGGTAATATAAAGAAAGTAGTATTTAATGTGGAATATAATTCTATTGTGTCAAGAAAGAAGGTCTTTATTATCATTGTGGTATTGGAATCAGTATCGAGTGTATTCCTTAGTATCGGAACTGAGTTTGAATCCTGTGAATGTGACTTTTTTTTCCATACTTGCTCAAATGAGTATCTAGTTTCAATACTAGTTTTAATATCGATTAGTATTTGATTTTCAATACTTTTGACAAACCTACCTTTAGGTGCTACTTGTGGATGTCAGTATGCTTAATAATCTCGAGTACAAACCGTGTGACCCCACCTTTAATCTGAGCCTCAAATCCTTATGAAAAGAAAAGGGGAGATACACACACTCCTGTTAAGGGACCTACTGTAGCCTGAGTATTTCGAGCCCATTTGTAGCCACGCAACACTCCAGCCGGCTGAGCATATTTTATACAAGATCTGACATGAGCTGTCCTCACTTAGCCTCCTCCCTGCTGTCCATTCTTGCCTGTATAAAGGCCGTATAAAGAGAGTACACTACACATGCTAAATATTGAGCCCCAAAATGTACAGTTCCATCTCTCATTTCTCAATGTATTTGTGTAAAAATTAAGACACATTAAACTCATGATTAACTTTCAGATCTTCATGTAACTCCCTCACTAACTCCTCCTTTCTGCTGTTGTCCCATATAAATCCTTGATATTGATGATTAGTTGACACATTTTAGTCACCTAAGACACCAGCGAAATTCTGCCTATAAGCGCCAATATTTTTTTCACTTTTCTTATTCCTCTGCTGTTACAGCCCTCTAACAAGCCCTAATGAAGCACTTGTGTTCCTTGTCCAGCAGATGGCGTGCTGTTTGTTATTATGTAGTGCGTGCTTTCTGGGGGTCAACATTACTCATGTGCTACACGCTCACACCCTAAAGCTGAAACACAGGAGGAGACAGGAGGCATGAGAGGCACAGAGAGCAGAAGAGCTCCGTGAAGTGTGTGGAATATTTGTTAGATTAGGGGTCCGACCGATATGGATTTTGTTGTGGCCGATATGATACCGATAAAATGGGAGTTGGAGCTGCCGATATAATTGCCTATATATTTGTGATGTAAAAAATCACTGTAAATGTTCATTTGTCTATGAAATTTAGGTTTGGCTCTATCGGATTTTCAGTTGGGTTTATTTAAGCGACATTCATTGTTCTTCTGCCTCTTTACATCATATTTAAAGACAGTAGTTCGGTCTAATGGTATTTTTGTATGATATTCTAACCAGTAAAGAAAGTGCTGTAAGTAAACTACCACTATTAGCTTTTAGCGGTAAATACGTGTGCGCTGCCGTAATTAATGATCTGCTAAATGTCGATAATTCACACTTCTATTCACAGCTCATTTACATATCAGTGCGTGTTCAGTAACATATATATGCCCACTAGAGTCACTTTACAGTCGCTAACAGAAGAGAAAACAGCCTGTTTATGTGTGTGAACTACAGCAGCTAATCGCTAACCAATGAGAAAGAACCAAAACGAGCTTCAAACCGACACATTTCAACACTCGGCCTCACACAGGCTCCTCTCAGATCACAAGTCTGCACTAAATAATGTCCTTTTAATCCAGACTCAAACTGATCGTCCGTAAAAAGAATCTAATCTCAGTGTTGCGCACACATAGATTGTGTGCACATGGATTTATGGATACAAGTGTAAATAAATGCACCTGATGATGCGTTCAGGGGCAGGATGGACACAGACAAATGACTCCTCAGATAAATACTGATGCAGAGCCACAGATCAGGACATTTATCTGTCTGTAAACTGGATGAAAGGGGCAGAAGACAGAGAGTCTGAGCTTTAGGTAAACAAGGTAAAACATGTCCATGTGGAATATCGGCCCATATTTTTCCAAGCGCCTATATCGCCCGATAATATCGGACAACCGATATATCAGTCGGGGCCTAATTAGGGGTACATTTCACTTCCATAAAAAAAAAACAAAAAAAATAGATGTCAACTGGGTAATGAGCTATTGACAATTCAAATGAATATGTTCTCAAATACCACTTTTGACACCACGTTTGTTTGAAAGTGTTTTTGTCCTTTTGGCACTGGCTGTAGTGTGAAGTGTGACAGATTTAAAACAGGAATTCTGAGAGGTTTAATGATCCATGATTTGGAATGCTCACTAGGGATGGGCATTCGATTAAATTAAGATTAAGATTCGATTTTCGATTAATCATTAACATTTTATATTAAAATTATCATAATTATTACTATTCCTGATCTGCATAAATAAATTCAACTTGACAACATATAAACCACACCCACTACAGAGCCACATCAGCATGTGTGAGATTAGAATATAAAACTGCATGGCAAATTAGCCATGCAGTTTTAAGTTTCTTTTTTATGCAAATTAGCTATGCATTTTTTAAGTTTTGTTTCTGTAAAACATGAACAAATGTGCACAAAGCTGCATTAAACGCATTAGTACTCAGTGTATATGTAGATCGGTGTAATTCAGTACTGCTGTCATTTTGGGTGGAGTAACCAAAGAACTCCAACTGCTACATATTGGTATCAACAGTTTGTTCAAAGTTAAATTGTGAGTGTTGGATGACAGAAGAACACAGATTCACCAATTCATTTTGCCAAAATAAGGCAGAACACCATCATAAGTTTTGGATATGCTAAAAACAGTCCATTTAATGTTGATGGGTGTTATAATTCTTTGGTATAACATGACAAAGATGGCACCAAATATATATTTTTCCCATTTTTCAACCTTAATATCTTCTAGATCATTCATCACAGAGGGCGCAGTTTTAAAATACAAAGTACACAGCATGTGTGGGAGGGTGTATGTTCAATATCAGACTTCTGTCTTTGAAATTGGACTTTCCACAGTCCTTCAAAGATGCCCTCAGATTTGAAGAGTAGAATTTTCAAGCAAATTCAAACCCCCAGAAATCTGTGATAAACCAAAAGCACAGGTGTAAAAGTCCATATTTTACAAGTATCGTATTTTCTGGAGTATAAGTCGAAAAAAATGCACAGTGAAAAAGAAAAAACATACTGGACTATATGTCGCATTTTTGGGGGGAAATTTATTCGATAAAACCAAATACCAGGAATAAGCAGTTCATCTTGAAAGGCAAGTTATAGTAATAACAATAGAACAGAGAAGAACAGGCTGAACATGTGTCTGTGTGTTCACATATAACAGCAGAAACAACAGAACAAACTCTCCATCTCATTCCAAATCACTAAATCCATTGAATTCTTCATCCTCGATGTCACTTCTGAGTAACTCGAGCTAAATCCAGCTTTTAGCCCGCGATTAGCTTTTTTGTTTTCTTCATTGCAGTTCGATTATCCTCCTCCAGTCATACACATGTTTCCCGCTCACTACAGACTTTCTTTCTGCTGCTCGATTAACGTTTTCAGCTGCATATTTCACTTCTTGGAACAGGACAGCATCTCTTTCTACAGGAGACATGTGCAGTAGAGCAAGAAATGACAGTGGTGCAGGAGTAAGAGCGTGAGGTGGAGCAGGTACTGGCACACAAGCCTAGAGCGCCCTCTCGTGGCTCAGTCTGAAAATAACCAACATGTGAAATTCTGGTGTATATTTTATATATAAGTTGCACCTGAGCATGTCGCAGGACCACCCAAACCATGAAAAGACTTGTATTCCGAAAAATATGGTACATTTGCCAAATTTTAACCCTTAAAGTGTGAACCTGCTAAAATTTTTTCAGTCAAATCTGAGATGGTCGAGCAGGGGCATTCAGAGGTTTGGCGTGGAATGACCCAATAAGAACTCTGCAAATGTGTTGATGAAATCTAGAATCGATTGAACATGAATGAAAAAGCTTCAACACTTTAGATAAAGTAAATGAGCCTAAAAACAACCGTCACAAAATCTCACCAATGTCAACTGTCACCCAACTGACGCGTTGCTCAGTTAAGACTGTAACTTTCTAGGAAGTTGTGTTTATTACAGAGGTGAGACTCACATTACCTGACCTATTGCTGTCATTAAGCTCATTCCATACACATTACCAAATCTAAAATCTAATGTAGTTCTACAAAAAGATGTACGCTATCCAGTTGCCTGATGTCTGAAAAGTTCTGAAGCGGGGTACGCAGTAAAACGGGATGATTCTTCCAAAGAAGTGGGTTAAATCTGAGAAACTTTTGTTTTTTTTTTTTAATCTCACTGCAGAAGCGCTGAGGCTTCACTTTGGTGCTGAGTTTGTGACTTTAGAGTGAACCATTGCAGCTTTATGATGAATTATCCAAGACGTTACCCAGTTGACAACATTTTTTTGGACCATCATATATTTAAGTGATGGGCACAAAGGCTTAAAACATTAAAATAAGTCTTTTCTAACATTTAGGATGTTATATAAGACAAAATATTCTACTCATATCTGGATTTTGGGGCTCATAATTGAGGTGAAACTTTGAAATTAGAAAAGCAGACAAGGAAAAAAGGCTCTCTACAGCGAATTGATTAATTCTGCAATAATCAGTAATGTCATCAGGTTACCAAATTTAGTCCAAACTGATGGACCGATGTAAAACTATAATTTCTTCCAGGAAATAACTGTACAATTTATACAGTCAGTGGACATGAAATGGACCCCTAATTATAGAATCACCCATGTATTGGCATCTATGTATAGTGTGTACAACATACTTACTTGTATATTGTTTCCGTTTATTAGCCATCATTAGATCAGCCCATATTCTTTCTATGGGGACAGTAACGAGGTTGAGAGTGCAGTGGACTGTTTGTTTCACACTCAGAATATCTCCTCATGGCTCCTCAAGTCTCCTGTGTGTGTCTAACGAGCACTCCGCTCAAATGTCCAGTATATGTCCAGGGAATGAGCTGGACAATGACAATATGCCTGTGGCCACAGACTCTGATCTCATAATTTAATTTAAGCAGTGGACAGCATATCTACATGAGGAGCTGCAGCGCCCCCCTGTGATTACTCACAAGAAGGACGTGCTTTATTGTACTCTTTATGGGTTTCAGAGTGATACTGAGGCCATTGCCTCACTTCAGTTTGTTAGCACTAATCTAAGCAGGAAACCGCTCTGGGACTTTAGCTTGTCTTCACTTCCCATTCTGCAGTGTGCTCATTGCGTACTCGTGTTGGCTAACCCAGTAGAGGACGCTGAGAGTGGGGGACAGTGACATGGCTATATGTGACTGCAGACATGTGGAGAATGCTGTTTCGGACCCGAACTCAGGTACCAGAGGAAAGTGGTGTTCATTGAGTAGTTTTTGTGTGGTCTTAGAGGTTAGGGATGGATCTGTCCAGGACTTGTCTGGACTTGACTTAGTGCAGTATTTTGGGATAAGGAGGAGGGGTTTCCGTTTCACTGGTGGGATGCTGAGCCCACGTGAAGGTACAGGAAGTCAGATATAGAAGAATTATACTCGCTAACGTTAGAACCTTCATGTAGTATTTGAGAACGTGTTGTATTTTTGTCAGATTGTGTCACATTCTTATTAAAAGTGACTTGTTGACATAGCAGCTTCTGCAGAAATAGGCTAGTGCTAGTGGTAGTAGTAGTAGGGCTAGTAGTAGAGAACAGTAGGCTTTTTGTAGTTGTAGTGGGAGTAGGAGTTGTAATAAGCTTGTCATACAATCGTAGTGGTTGTAGTAATGTGGTCACCGATAACCTAAGCATCTGGTTGTACATTTATAGTAGTATTATGTGTAGTAGTAACTTGTCCACAGTTGCCCCCAGCTCACAGTAGTACTAGCACCTGGCTGTACAGAACAGGAAGGACATTTGTCACAAAAGAGGAAGTGATGCGATATGAGAAAGAGTGGTTTCCTGTCAGCAGTGTGGGTTTAGCATCAGCTGTCCTGCTCCTCCACTGTCATAGGCCATACTTTTACCATCAGATCTTTGACTGAATGTGCTAACTTCCTCATTCACCTTAACTGCCCACAGAACCAGACTCACATCACCTGGATAGAGAAGGACTTTGCCAAAGTTAGTGCCCAGGTAAGAGGTCAGACCCCTTCTAAACTGCAAAATAAATGACAAATTGCATAGTCAAAATAAATTACTTGAATGCAGAATTATAATTGTTTGAGCAGTCATGACTAGAATGACTTTATTTGTTTAAAGAGGAATTATATGACTTCAATGTAATATTAACTGTTAACATATAATATATTTTAATCACCATGTACCATTTATTATTTTGATGCTGTATTCACTTAAAACAACACATGAACATGTTTTATACACTTCCCTCCCAAGTCACTCCCCCTTCAGAGCGCAGTCACAACACCATCAGTGCGCATCTGGCTAATGAAACTACTGCACATCACAGGAGGCTTGTCAATTTGTTGTGTACAGTTTTGTATCATGTTTTTGTATATGAATTAAGAATTGTCATGTGAGAGCATGAATGTATAGAATGTTACAGTAAGAAGGGTTCAAATAGGGCCCAGGCGAGAATGCTAAAATACTCACACATGCAGGGATGACGTCTAAAACCTCTTCAGGCGTGTTTTTGATGAGGAAATATAACATGGTAAAAGGCTTAAAAATATATATTACAGTCATCTCTGAAGAGATGCCATTGCTTCATCTGATGTCATTAAACTAGTATTTATTCATTCAATTAGTGCTAAAAACATGCAGTCTTACTGTGAGTATGTTCACTTCTCTGCATATCTGACTTGTTTCTTGGCCTTATGACAATACCTGAAGATAACTTATCCTCCACTTTGAAAAGATACACCTTTATTAAACCTAGACTGTTTTGTGTATTCAGATGTATTGTTCCTATAGACAACTTTATCTCTCCATGGAACAAGATATGCTATTACTATTGTGCTGAGGCAAACTAATCAAATATCCTAAACTAATAAGCAATTTTAACAAAATTATATAAAGCTTGAATTTTTGTGTACCACAGTCTCCATTCTGTTCACACCGTCATAATCTGTATCATAAAACTACAGCTGTGCTAAGAAGTGAAAAATGATAAAACTACTCCCAGAAGTACATATTCAGTGTTTCAAAATAAGAATAGAAATCTCTCACCACTAACAGCATTTCTCCTAAACTAACTGTAACAGGGCCTTTCTAAAGGCTCCACATGTATCAAACTGATTAGATTTGTTTTTATAACTTAAGTAGATCATTTAAATGATTTTATATTCTTTGCATAATATTCTCTATTCTTCCATTAAAAAGGGAGTATTCCCTTTTTAATATGTTTTGTATAAATAAGTGAATAAACTCTTCATAGATGTAAACCACTAAAGTGCTTCATTCTCCTGTTTATTAAAGGGCCCATATTATGTTGTTTACTGATCTGTTATAATGTTTCCTCATAAAAAAGCCAGAGTTGCATTTTGTTTTATGAACACATTTAGCACACAGATCCTTCATTATGAATTAGTTCTTTAAAAAGGTAAAAGGAAGCTGTTAACTTAAAGTATCACCTTATGATATCACATGGTTGAACAGAGCATTTTGAGCTTTGGAGATGTAGCCAGACTAAAGCTCTACTCAAATATGTGTGAATGAAACAAAACACAATCCCAGATCTGTTTGTGAGGAGGTAACGGCGTTAGAACATGGCTTAAAACTCACAATAACCAATGTTATGTAATAAAGGATCTTTTAATTGTAGCTCAGATTTTCTTGTAGTATTGCCAGTTTTAGAACAGGTTTTTTGGGGGTTTATTATGGTTATTGGGTCAGTAGCATCATTTCCTTTTTAGTAGCATCATTTCAGTATTATCATTTACCATCAGTTTTCTAGACCAATATATCGTACTTGAAAATGTGTTATGGTGACAGGCCTAGGATGGACCTCCCAGTGTTTTTGTTTGGGTTGTGTTTGCCTCTCTCTCTCTCACCACAGCAGAGCTGTGAGAGTGAGGCTTCCTTCCTGCCTCGAAGTTTCACCTCCAGTTTACCACCAGAACGCACAAAGACAGCAGCAACATAGAGGAGAGGGACAAACCGAACTATAACCATGGAATATACTGCTTTTGACCAGTATCTCAGCATGTCGCGCAGGCATGGTTGAGCCGGATTAACAGCTGGTGGTTGTGGTGGAGTGAGTGTGGCGATGGCGTGGTGCAGGTAGTGTGGCGTCGTGGCCAGGTAGCAGTGAGATCATGCAAGTCTCGCACTGATGGACAAGGACAAGAGGAGGTTCAACCTGAGCCGCCTCCTGGCCCAATACCTGTCCAAAAAGACCCAGGCTCAGTGTCCCAGGGAGACCAGTCTGCTGTGTGCACCAGCCAAATCCTGGACGGTAGGGCTATGAATGTAGCTAAACTCTGAAGCTCGAGTAGGAAGTCAGTCGGAAGCATTTGCAACCTTTAAACAAGTATAAAATCCATGTTGAACTTTATCATTTTTGTGAAAGATTGGGACCACAAATTAGTCATTCAAAGATGCATTATGTAACTTAACTTAAGCCACCTGCCTGTCTTCAGGAGATGAAACTGCTTTGTCTGGAGTATTACACTGTACAGCATTAAACCTATATTACTATTCAGATTTTTATTGCTCAAACATTGTTATTGTGAGCATGATCACCTCTCCTCAGGTTTGACATGTACGTTGCTCTGGTAACAACCTGCTGGTCGTCCTGGAGATGGACAGGTTTAATGCTATACTGTGAAACATTCCAAGCAAAGCATTAATCTCATTGAAGAAAGGGCAGATGGCAAGCCCACTACCTTATTTATTTATTTATTTTTATATTTGATTTGATATTGATAAAGTAAGTTCTAGCAACTTAGCTAAGCACTTTAATCTCACAGCAATAGGATTCCAGGTTTGAGTCCTGGGCCGCCCGCATCGTTTTTGCATGGGCTTTTTCCAGACGGTCCAGTTTTCCCCAAAGGTAAAATTGTAGTTTAGGATCAGGTTGCCCCAGTGACATTGAAGGATGGGTCAAATGCAGGGGACACATTCCCCTATGGGGACAATAAAGTGTACCTTAAAAGCCACACAGTTGTGTGCAGCAGCTGGTTTCCTGTTGACAGAATACCGAACACCAACTGTATTATTTTTTGTATGTTGAATAATTTCTGAGTAGGTGCATTTTCATCTTTTTCACGTTTTGCCTTGTTTTTTTATATAAAAAAATTAATAAAATCATATTACTTGCCTTATTCCCAGGTCATCATCTGCTAAACAGCTTGTTTACTAAGACTGTTTGTTTAGTCACTGGTGTCCTAGTAGAACAAAATTAGTTGACTAAAATATTTTTATTAGTTGTAGAATAGACATTAGAGATGGCTGAAACTGAGAAGTGTGAATTTTGCCTTTTTCTTATGCCACACTGACTTAGAGTCAACTAAGTGATAATCAGGGAAAGTCTTTATTCAACAAAAAATTTATTTGAAACCAAAAAATTAAATAAATTGCTAAATGTATTCAACTCATAAAAAATCTCAAGTTAGCTAAAATGTCTGAGTTTTTTTCCTTTCACTGCGCATAAGAATGCATTTAATGAAATAAATAAATAAAATGAAATATAGTGTAAATGATAGACCTGTCCAAACTGCTGAAAGGATCCGTATAATGGATTCAGTTCTACTTTGGTCTTATTTTGGTGTTTGTTCACTGTTTCCTAGGGATGAACTCTGTGTCGAGTATTGACTCAATAGCTTCTCGTACTCGTACTTGTACTCATTAATGTGCTGTCAGGCCTTGATGTTAGATGACTGACTTTGCAGATTAGGCATATCATATAGAAATGTTTGTGTCTCTAACCCTGGGCCTGGCCTCGTACCATGTGCTCATGGGTGTGTTTGCATGTTTTGATATCGCTGAGTTTGGGTGGAGGAGGTTGACAGTGTTTGGACCTCCACCCTTCAGTGTGGAGTGACAGTGTGAGGAGAAGTTGTGTTTAAAACTGTTGTGTCAGGGCTGTTTGTGGTTAGTAGCATTTAAAGAAAATACTTTTTGATCCATTTGCAAATTGCACCCCTTTCTAGTAATGATGTTCTTGTGTTGCACTGAGGAAAGCAGATAAGTCCATCTCCAAAAATCTGATTGTCATGAAAAAGTTTTATATTTTTTGTCAATAATTTCAGAAAGTCAAACCCATATACATTGAACTAATATAAATTATAAACACAACACTTTTGTTTTTTTCTCCCATTTTTTGTGAGCTGGACTCAAAAATCCCCAACTTTCTTTTTCTTTTTTTTTTTTACATACACAAAAGGCCATTTCTCTCCAATATTGTTCACAAATCTGTCTAAATCTGTGTTAGTGAGCAAATGCTCACTAACCACATGGGGTGGATTATCCTTTGTCCAGATAATCCTCACAGGTATGACATATCATGATGCTGATTAGACAGCAGGATTATTGTACAGATGTGCCTTAGACTGGCCACAATAAAAGGACACTGAAATGTGCAGCTTTGCTTTATTGGGGGGCAATATTGGTGTGACCACCAATATTGCTTTATTGGTGGTGTGACCACCATTTGCCTCACGCAGTGCAACACATCTCCTTTGCATAGAGTTGATCAGGTTGTTGATCCGAGCATCCCAAACATGCTCAGTGGGTGACATGTCCGGTGAGTTTGTTGGCCATGCAAGAACTGGGATGTTTTCAGCTTCCAGGAATTGTGAACAAATCCTTGCAACATGGGGCCATGCATTATCACGCTGCAACATAAGGGGACGGTCGCGGATGAATGGCACAACAATGGGCCTCAGGGTCTCGTCACCGTATCTGTGCATTCAAAATGCCGTCAATAAAATGCACCCGTGTTTGTTCCCCATAACATACACCTGCCCCGACCATAGACCCATCACCACCATGGGCCACTCGATCCACAACACTGACATCATCAAACCGCTCACCCACACGACGCCACATGCACTGTCTGCCAACTGCCCTGAACAGTGAAAACTGGGACATCCATGAAGAGAACACCTCTCCAATGTGCTAGACGCCATCTAATGTGAGCATTTGGCCACTCAAGTCGGTTACGACAAACTGTAGATCGAGACCCTGATGAGGACGACGCACATGCAGATGAGCTTCCCTGAAATGGTTTCTGACAGTTTGTGCAGAAATTCTTCGGTTATGTAAACTGATTGTTGCAGCAGCTGTCCGGGTGGCTGGACTCAGAGGATCTTGGAGGTGAAGATGCTGGATGTGGAGGTCATGGCAATGGCATATCAATTACACGCTCCCTCAAAACTTGCCTTGTCCTTTTCTTGTGGCCAGCCTAAGGCACATCTGTGCAATAATCATGCTGTCTAATCAGTATCTTGATATGCCAAACCTGTGAGGTGGGATGGATTATCTGGACAAAGGAGAAATGCTCACTAACAGATTTAAACAGATTTGTGAACAATATTGGAGGGAAATGTCCTTTTGTGTATGTCGAAAAAGTTTTAGATCTTTGAGTCCAGCTCACGAAAAATGGGAGCAAAAACAAAAGTGTTGCGTTTATATTTGTGTTCAGTGTATGATAGACTTGTGACACATAGAGTGAAATATTTCAGGAGTTAATTTCTTGAATTTATATGATAATGGATAATGGATACTGAAAACCCAAAATTCTGTTACAATATTACATGAGATGAATTAGAATATTTATTTTAAACAGAAATGTCAGGCTTCTGAAAAGCAACTTTCAGGTCATCTGCTTTGTTGGTGTCTCTCATCTTCCTCTAGACAATACCCCAGAGGTTCTCTATGGCAGACAGCTCCAACTTGGAAGCTACCAGTAGTTCTCCACCCCCTTCCAATTAGTTTTACCTTTGTACATACACTAATACACTAACTACATTAGTGACTGCTAAAACTAGTAGCTTTCTGGCTTTTTTTTGTAAAGGAAGCTCACCAGAGGAAAAAGGTTGGCCTGCGCTATGGGGTTCAGGTCAGGTGAGTTTGCATGCCAGTCAAGCACAGTAACACCATGGTCAGTAAGCCACTTTTTGGCACCTTTGGCTGTGTGGGAAGGTGTCAGGTCCTGCTGGAAAATGAAATCAGCATCTCCATAAAGCTTGTCAGCAGAAGGAAGCATGATGTGCTCTAAAATGTCCTGGTAGATTTTTGCTTTCTTCAGAAAGTGGTCTTCACAGTGGCTCAACAGGAGCAGATGACATGGCAGCCCAAATCATCACTGACAGTTGAAAACTTAACACTAAACTTCAAGCAACATGGACTCTGTGCTGCTCCACTCTTCCTCCAGACATTGGGCACCTTGATTTCCAAAAGACCCCAGACGCCTGTGGCAGGGCATACAGTCAGTCACTGACTACAGGCCTACACCCCTGCCATGTGAGGACAACACAGACTTCCTCAACTCACTAAACACCATCTTCAACCGGGTTGAAGAAAACAACACCACTACACCAACAAAAGCCCCTCTCAGCTCAGGAAATACACTTAAACTGGACTCTGCAGATGTACGGAGGGCCGTACTCAGGGTGAACCCCAGGAAAGCTGCAGGCCAGGACAATGTACCCGGACGTGTGCTCAGAGACTGTGCTGACTCACTCACAGATGTCCTCACAGACATCTTCAACATCTGAGCCAAGCCATCATGCCAGCATGTTTCAAAGCCACCACCATCATACCACTACCAAAGAAACCTCCAGCCACCTCAGTGAACAACTACAGACTCATAGCACTCACTCCCATCATGATGAAGTGCTTTGAAAGGTTGGTCAAGGCCCATATAACTTCCAATCTCCCCACTGCACTTGACTCATACGAGTTTGCATACGGTCCCAAGCATTCCACCAATGATGCTATAGTAAAAGCATTACACCTATGCCTGGCTCATCTGGAAACCAAAAAAGGTTATGTACATATGCTGTTCGCTGACTTCAGCTCCGCCTTCAACACAGTCATCCCCCAACACCTGATAAACAAACTCAGTGCAGTCGGCACTAGCACTTCATTATGCAATTGGTTACTGGACTTTCTGACTGACAGACCACAGACAGTAAGAGTTGGACAAAACTCCTCAGAGACCGTCATCTCAAACACCAGGGTTCCACAGAGATGTGTGTTGCGCCCCCTGCTGTTCACACTGATGATGCACGACTGTTGTGCCAGATTCACTTCAAACCACATCATCAAGTTTGCAGATGACACTACAGTGGTGGGCCTCATCAATGACAATGACAACTCAGACTAAAGAGAGGACGTCCACCAACTCAACTGGTGTGAAATGAACAATCTTCAACTCAATGTCAGCAAAACAAAAGGAATAACAGCGAACTTAAGAAGGAAACATGTGTCACACACCCCACTCACAATCAATGGCAGTGCTGTGGAGTCTGGGAAAAGCACCAAGTTCCTGGAGGTGCAGATCACTAATGACCTTACATGAACTAACAACACCTCCATCCTGGTGAAGAAAGCACAGCAACGCCTACACTTCTTCTGCAGGATGAGGAGAGCTGACCTTCTACAGGGGGCGGCTGAGAGCATCCTCATCAGCAGCCTCTCAGTTTAGTACGGCAACTGTTCGGCTGCGGACAAGAAGGCCTTACAGAGGGTGGTGAGGACCGCGGAAAATATCACCGAATCACAGAAGGTGACATCAATCAGCCATTCAGGACTTATACACATCAATATCATCAAGGACACAACCCACCCAGCACACAATCTGTTCTCCCCTCTCCTACCATATGGAAAACATTATCGCAGAAGCAGTTCAGTTCTATTACCTCTGCAACAGCTTCTTCCCACAGGCCATCAGGCTAATCAACACACTCGAGATAATCCCATGAACATGCTTTTAACTGCACATTGGAGTTTTTGGTGAAATCACAATTTCGATCCCCCTGTGTAATTTTTGTTACATGGTGGAAATGACAATAAAGTTCACTTTGACTTTGACTTTGATATGCAAAATGTGCTGTCATCTGAAAAGAGCCACTGAGAAACAGTCCAGTTATTTGCCTCCGTAGCCCAGATAAGACTCTTCTGACATCATCATGTCCCATGTAGGTTTTTTCTGTGCAGAGTGGCTCTTGATGTGCTGACTCCAGCCTCAGTCCACTCCTTATGAAGCAACCCAAATTCTTGAATAGATTTTCCTCTCAAGTCTGTGGTCATCCCTTTTGCTGGTGCACCTTTTCCTACCACACTTTTTCTTCCACTCAAGCACTTGGATACAGCACCCTGAACAATTAGCTTCTTATGACCCTTTGTGGCCTTAACCATGGTTGTGTAGCCCACTGACCCAAACTAAGAGACCATTTAAAGGTTCATTAAACCTTTGCAGATGTTTTCAGTTAATTAGGTGATTATGGTATGACACTGTGACTAACGAAATCTTCAGCTTTTTCACAATATTCCTATTTTCCGAGACACTGAATTTTGGGTTTTCATTGTCTGTAAGCCATAATCATCAAAATGTCAAGGATAAAAGGCTAACAATAAAAGGCTTGAAAGATTCACTGACTTACTGAAATGAGTGAAAAGATAGTGAACTTTTTCATGATATTGCAATTTTATTTAGATGGACTAGTAATTACAGACTAAATGTGTGAAAAATCTGTTCAAATCAAGTTTATTGCCTAGGAAAAGTAGTTTTTTTCTCATCCCATTGGAAATATACAATATTCTAGTACATAAGAAAATATCTGGTCTAAATAAAATGCATGATGTTTTGTTCTTTGTGCTTTCAGGATGATGGAGAGATTAAGGAGATCAACATCACACATGTGGTGAAGGAGGGCTCAGAGAAGGCAGATGCCTCACAATTTGAGCTGCTCAAGGTCCTGGGGCAGGGTTCCTTCGGAAAGGTACTAAGCACTTCATCTTTTCCAACGTTTCCCATTTTACAAATGTGCAATTATCTGAAAATGTACACTATCAGTTTTGGGTTGCTGCCTTTTACATTTTGGATACATAATTAAAAATATATGTGACGCAAGACACATGTAATTATGTAGTAAAGAAAAAAACAGTTAGATAACTGATTTTTTTTTTTATATATAATTTTATATTTAAATAGCTAAAATGCTTAGACGTGCATGGATAACATCTCCAGGCATGTTCATGTTGATGAAGGAACAACTTTATAACATGGTAAAAAACTTCAAAAAATCAATTTTACATATAATACTTTGATCTTATTTTGATGGATGACGATGTTGTCATTGCAGGTGTTTTTGGTTCGGAAGGTGACTCCTCCTGATGCTAACCACCTCTATGCCATGAAGGTCCTGAAGAAGGCCACGCTCAAAGGTACAAAACCCAGATGTACAGGAGCTCCATGGAGGCAGTCCAGGGGCTTCATTTATAAAGGACTTAGGAGTTGTCCTAAGCTAGTGTGGACTCCTAGTGGCTGCCAGAGGCGTGCGCCACACAAATTCCACATGTAGAAAACCCTCTGCATGCTCCACCATCATCTGTGCTTTACAGAGCCCATCTGCAGCTAGAATCTGTGCACGTGAACTCACATCATGCCCTCTCCACACCTCCACCTCACCATAAAAGGAGCAAAGTGACTTGTGAATGAGATTTCCCTAAACATGAGCCGATAATCAGTGGGTTTGACCGAGACACGGGGGACAGAGGGAGGGGGACGCTCCACGCCGTCACGTCAAAGGCCTGAACAAGGTTTTACAAAGAAATACAAAACTAAAAGTGACAACAACTCATCTCAACTTAATTTAATAATATTTCACAATATTTAGGCAGTGCTTCTTTGCGGAATTGTTTTATCGGTATATTTTAAAGTATGCCTATGATGTGTGTGTGTCTGGCCCTGTTTCTGCACATATACTAGTAGATACATGCACGCGGTGATCTGAATGGTCAAAGGAGGGGTCAATGAACATGTGCGAGAGATTCACATGCCGTCCCCGGGAGAGCCTATAAAAGTCCACACCAAAACATCAAAGATCTGCTCACCTCTGTGGGTTTTATCTTTGTGAGTGTGCGGGGCTGGGTCAGGCTGGGTACAGACATTATTATGTTCTTTATACAGACAGAGAGCATGTTCTTATTTGCAAGAGCTCCCCTTTACACAAAAATGCAAGGAGTGTCTGAGTTTGGGTCAGGTTCAGGCAGTAGGCTTCGTGTCATGTGCAGACTCAGACTGCTTAAAGCCAAATGTAAAATGTTGGAGCTGCATTTAATTCCAGTGCTTCATTAAGATAAGATAAAATAGGACTTTATTGATCTCGCAGTGGAGAAATTGAACAGTCATAGTGGCTCCAGGACAGTTTAGTGCAAAAAAGGAAAAATGTGTGATGCAATTAAGATAAACAATAATAATAAAAATAGAAATAATAATAAAAATAATATAAAGTGAATAAGTCCATCCATCCATCCATCTTCTCCCGCTTAATCCGGCTGGGTCGCGGGGGCAGTTTGCTGCCCAATACTCATAGCACCTGACCCCCCCTATGAACCCCTCTGCAGGTGGTGAGCCCACAGGAGGGAAAGTGAATAAGTATATGTACAAAATTTACAAATTTACATTAAACCAAAGCCTGGCTCCTGTGCTCTGTCTGAGGAAAGAGTATTCTCTCAGGTCCAGTCATTATTTGATCCTCTCTGTGTTGGGTCATATCTACAGACTGTGACCTATAGAAGTCTGTGGTCACAGTGTGGTCTGCAGGAGACCCGGCACTGCACCGAAAAGGTGCACACACTTTTCACATCTGTAATACAGAATCATTTGTGGAATAAACAGCCTTTCTCCGTGTTTTGGCTAACCTCATAAATCTGAATGTAATTATTTTATATATGTGGATTCTCTGATGATTTGCAGATCGAACACATCCTCAAACTCTCTTCTTTTTTGCTCCTTTCCACAAGTGTTGCTTTTTCCCAGTGTTTCCAGACTTTGCTTAGAACTTACAGTAGGGTCCAAGCTGCCGTAGAGATAAGCAAAGCTTAGGAGTTTCATAAACCCCATAAATGGTGAAAGAGCACCTACACAGTGATTTGTGCATAAATGAGCTTTATAAATGAGGCCCCTGTTCTTTAATTCTCTATAATTTTAGGATTTGTGATGTCATCAGTGCCTTTGAGAATTTGCATGAGCTGCATATTCAAACTGCAACTACTGTATCAATGTGTTTTAGTCAGAAGAACATTAAAAAAATCACCTAAACATTCATGTGTCCAGTTGTTAAACTAAGCAGAACATTCAAAACAAACCTACTGTACAATCATAGACTGTATATATAAATGGATGCCTAACATGTTTCCATGCTTCTAGCTCTTACTGACTCTGACTCCCATTGACTTAAATTGGAATATTGTGGCCCCTCTCTCTGTAACTGCTGCTGTGAGCCTCATCATTTTGGTCTTAAAATGTTTTTTTGCTATTTTGTCCATCCCAAAAAATTCCTGTTCATAATATAGAGCTTGGCTCCAAATTCATCCCTGTAACCATGAGCATCGCACACTTTATCTGAGTAGTGCCGAACACTGGGTGGTGTCACACTTACGTTTTTATACAGTCTATGGTACCAATATGAGCAGACTGAGCATCTAAAAACCGATGGATTATTGTTTTATGAGAAGGACATTCAGAACATGCTCCTACTGTACTGTCCCTGTGTTCTAGTAAGAGACCGAGTACGGACCAAGATGGAGAGGGACATCCTGGCTGACGTCAACCACCCTTTTGTGGTCAAATTGCACTATGGTGTGTCACTCTTTAAAATATATGGATTTATCTAATGGTGTCATATGTTTTGTAGTTTTAATTCTGACTCATTGTACTTTTAGCTTTTCAGACTGAAGGAAAGTTGTACTTGATCCTGGACTTTCTCAGAGGAGGAGACCTCTTCACAAGACTCTCCAAAGAGGTGTGTCACCCTCTCTTTAATGATTAGAATAGAATTAAGTGTATTATTTATTTACTTACTTACTTATTTATTCATTCATTCATTTATTTATTTATTTTATTGACTACTGTCTGAGTGAACAACTGAGATATGCATACTCAAACTAGTGACTGATGACGGCAGTATTAAAGACTTAAGTGTTTAGGCTGTCACCAGGGATGGTATATGGTATATGGTGTAAAGTGTTATGTAGTGTCATTGTGAGAAAATAATCATTGTGAATAATTGTACAGCATTACCAAAGATCTTATAATATAATATTTCTTTTCATTCAGATGTCACTGATATTTTAGTATGCGACCTGCTTTATGAAATCCAACTTTCCGAATGATGTAAAATGAAGGTGACATTATTGGGCAGATAAAAAGCGCCCTACATTCATTAGACATCCAGTCTCCTAACAGCACTGGAGCTTATCGAACCAGTGGACCACTGGTTTACCTTTAAGAGGGATTTAAACGTCCTATTGTTGTTTCATTGTTGGTAATACTTGGTTTCTTATTCATTATCTCTATATTGGTGTCTCTTTGGGCACATGTCGATGTGGTGCCTTGTCTTTGTGTTAACGCATGCGACCCCCTGTCCCAAGACAGTTCATCTAATATTACTACTACTAATTACTTCTGACTGTTGTTGTGTGGTGCAGGTGATGTTCACAGAGGAGGATGTGAAGTTCTACCTGGCAGAGCTGGCTTTGGGGCTGGACCACCTGCACAGCCTGGGCATCATCTACAGGGACCTCAAACCAGAGAAGTATGTAGCACAGAATTCTTCTTAAATCTTAAAATAATAAATATGATGGAAAAAAGTTTGCTTCCACAATATTATTTCAATGTATGTAAATGTCCTTTTCAGCACGAAGTTATAGCACTTTCTTTATTATCGTCTGGTGTTGTAATGGTGTATAAAGACAATCCTAAGATTTTTTTTCAGTATTTTTACCTGCTTTAGCATTAAACAGAAACTAGTATCTAGTTTTGATACTAGTCTAAGTTAAAAAATAAATACATAAAAAAAAAAATCGACCCTCCAATATATTGTTCTGTTTCTAAACCTCTACAAGTGCAAACATCCAAATCTCCACCTGGGCTGATCTCAGTAAATGCTGAGCTTTGACTCTCCAAACCAGCTCCTTTCTCCATTTCTCCAAACACAGAATTTTGTGTCTGTTCACCTCCTCAAAATTACAAAGGTGATATCTGCAATTTTTCACTTTTCATGCTGGGAGATGCAGCATTTTATACAACAGCGACGGAACCCTGGCTAACCATGCATTTTAAACAGATGTAGCATAAAATGAACAAAAGTGGGTTTTCAACATGTGATGAAATAAATTAAAATAAAATTAAACTTTATTATTGTCTCACAAGGAAATGATTGTGCAGCAGTGTCAGACATACAGTAGACATACAAACAATTCAATAATACACTAAACCACAGCTTAAGGAAGGAAGTCCAAGCGATCGGAGTTCTCGGACGCCGAGTGGTCAGGTCATTATTTGGGCCTTGTAAATCACCCTTCTGTTATAGGCATCCTGCAGCTGGGACTCCTGTAAGCCTACAATTTTACCTGCCACTTTGCCCAACCGAACCAGACGATTTCTGCAAGACTTTGACAGGACACTGAACTAACAGACAATATAAAATGCAAGAATAGATTCAATAAAACTCTGATAAAAAAGGGTCATAAGAACATTACTGATGTTATTGATTCTCTTTCTTTAAATGCTGCTTTTATTGTGATACTGTACCTTAATTTAATTAAAAAACTGGGGCTTCATCCAGCCAGAAGCCAGGCATCTGAACCAGTAGCCGCTAAACTCTCCACCTTATATAGTGGACATATTTTCCAACAATACATATTCATACTTGTGCTGGTTTGATTTCAGTTTAATCTTCGGTCCTGTCTAGTCCTGTTCCAGTCCAGATTTAGTCCCATTTTTATCATATGTGCCAGATAGGGTATCTAAGGGACAAGCAGTATTTGGGCACTGCCATCAACTTTGGAGCCACTATTGCTAAATTAGAACCATTACAATGGCCTGGCTCTAGGGTTGTCCAGGATATCAAGAATCAGATACTAATCGATACAAAACTAGTACAAAAACTACACTTTCATTTGAGCATTTTCATTTTGTATCAGTATTTAAAGTCACATTCAGGAGACAGAAATGAATCTTTCCTGAATAGCTTTAGAATGATCTTGAGCTGTAATAGAGTATAAGAGCACATAGACTAGTATAAACCCATGGACCACTGAGGATTCCACAGATATAAGGCCACATGTGAAAATAAAAGAAGGTACTATTCCTTAATATTAAAATTGAGATTGAAATTTAGTATCGTGACAACACCCTAATTATTTTAGGCATTTTAGGCACTTAAAGGTGTACTTGGGGGAAAAAAAAAATCACCTACTTTTGATTTAGATTTATTAATCTAAAATAGAATTATTCTTGTACCTGATACATTAATACTGATAATTTTTAAACCCAAATTCTGTTTTCTGTTTCTCGCAGCATTTTGTTGGATGAGGAGGGTCATATTAAACTCACAGGTATGTCCTTTTCGTGTATGACCTCTGCAGGAGCCTAACCCCCTGGGCCTACCTGCTTTATCTTATTGTGACCCAGAATCATGAACTATATTCAGAAACATTAACTCTGAGCCTGCTGCACTGCACTGACCGAACCTGATGGCCAGATTTTGAGACTCAGTTCAACTGGGAAAGAAAACCATGTTACATTAAGTGCTTTTATTTGTTTTCTTATACAGTTCTGTGCAAAAGATGTAGGCAGATGTGAAAAAATGCTGTAAACAAAGAACGCTTTCAAAAATATAAATAATGATTGTATGTTTTTATCAATTTACAAAATGCAAAGTGAGTGAACAAAAGAAAAAGCCAAAGTCCTTCAGAACTCTCTTGAGCGTAAAGAGTCAGTTGTGTTGGTGCTGGTCTGGCCCCACAGGCCCTGACCTCAACATCAGGGAGTGAGTCTGATTCATGAAGAGACAGAAGGATGTGAGGAAACTCCATCCACACAAGATCTGAGCTTAGTTCTTCTACATGTTTGGAACAGCGACCAGCCCAGGTCCCTCACAAACTGTCTGTAAGTAAAACCTAGAAGAACTGATGCTCTTCTGAAGGCAAAGGGTGGTCACAAAAATATTGATTTGATTTAGATTTCTCTTTTGTTCATTCACGGCATTTGGTGATTGGTGAAAATAAATCCATCCATCTTCTCCCACTTAATCCAGCTGGGTCGTGGGATGAGTTTGCTGCCCAGTCCTCATCGCACCTGACCCCCCCTCATGACCCCCTCTGTGAGTGGAGCCCACAGGAGGGTGGACGTCATGGTCCTTGATGTTCGTTCATAGGATGCAGCATGTTTTGGGTTGATGGGGGAAACTGGAGTACCCGGAGGAAATGATGAAAATAAATGATGATGATGATGATGATAAATCATTTTTGAAGCATTCCTAGTTTACAGCATTTTTTCCACACCTAAAACTTTTGCACAGTGCTGTAAACAGGGCCTATATTGCGCTATTTTCTGATCTTTATAATGTTGTTTCCTCATTAAAAACATACCCCGAGTTATGTTTGGCTTCATTCACATGTTCTCTGAAACGGAAAACACACTTGTGATGTCATCTGGTAATACAAGTGTTCCACTGTGTTTTTAAACATCTTACACCTTCACGGGCATCATTTGGATCATTTTGACTCTGCAATTGCCAATCTCTACTGAACTAAAGGTAAAAGGAAACCGTTAACTTGAAATCTACCACTCCATGACCTCACAAGATAGAACAGAGCATTTTGATCTTTGGAGATGCAGACAGACTTATAATACAAACACTGCAATCATCATACTTAAACATGTGTATGTGAATGAAACAAAACACAACTCCTGGTGTGTTTTGTGATGCAATAACATTGTAACATGAATAAAAACTCAGAAGAGTTCCTTTTCAGTTAGTTTTGTAATCTAGGACCTTTAAAGGGTTAAAGGGAACAGGATTACGATTGCAACAACACATCATCAGTAGGGTAAAACTAACCTATGAACTAACATCAAGGACCATGTTGTCCACCCTCCTGTGGGTTCACCACCTGCAGAGGGGTTCTTAGGGAAGGTCAGGTGCTATGAGTATTGGGCAGCAAACTGCCCCCGCGACCCAGCCGGATTAAGCGGGAGAAGATGGATGGATGGACCTTTAAAGGGGAACTCCGGCACGTTTGAAGCTAATGTCCATTGTTAGAGGTTACAACCTCTGATCTGTGCAGACCAGTGTTGTCTAGGCAGAGATCTTGCTGTGATAGTGCGCCTGTCAAGCCAACAAACTAGGGTAGTAGGGCAAGTTCTTAACTTCCACGTAAATCGCCCATTTCCAGACACTAATGAGTGAATGAGTGTTTTGTTTGTTAGACTCGTGGCTGTTGTCAGATGGGTTAAAGTGGTGTTAAGCTTCTTCAGTCTGAAGCAAATTGGCGTTTTACATGGAAGTTAAGAACTTGCCCCCATCACTACACTAGTTTGTTGCCTTGACAGGCAAATAGATCTTAGGTTTAAGTTGAAAAGTAGGTCCTGGGCAATGTATAACTCTAAGCCAATGTTGATATGAATAACAGAATGCTGTATTTGCCCAGATTTTGGCCTGTGTAAAGAGGCGATAGACCATGAGAAGAAAGCGTACTCTTTCTGTGGAACTGTGGAGTACATGGCTCCAGAAGTAGTCAACCGACAGGGACACACCCACAGCGCCGACTGGTGGTCATTCGGTGTGCTTATGGTAAGCATAACCTATTTATTGTAACGGTGTCAATATGTGTGTGTTTTTGTCCTTGTTTTGTTTTTTATCAAAAAATGTTTTTGTTTAGTTTTTCCTTAAAATGTTTATTATTCCATTTTTGTCCAGTTTTAATGCAACAAAATGTACCTGGACTTCCTTACACATTCCAAGTATCTCTACTTTTTTCCCCTACTGGTCATTTTCCTTTTATTTTTATTAAATGACAAAATATCCAGTAATTATTTTAATCTATTAATCATTTAGTTTTGGTTCATATTCATCTGCAAAATATTATGCAACTAAAACCCAAACAAAAATGTGTTATTCAACCAAATGAAATGTGGATGAATGACTAGCTTACATGACTCTGTTGTTCAGTTTGAGATGCTGACTGGGGCTCTACCGTTCCAAGGGAAAGACCGCAAAGAAACCATGAGCATGATTTTAAAGTGAGTATCTTTTTCCTGTTCAAATATGCTATGCAAAAATACATTCACCTTCCAGGCCTCTCCAGCTCTTCCTTGAGCCCCTGGTATTCCCGACATTGCCATCACTCGGTATTGCAATGTCACCACCACGGCTTTGTTCTCTCGCTTATCCAGCACCACTGTCTGATATATATAGATATATACACATACACACACACACACACACACACACACACATACACATACACACACACACACACACATACACACATACACACACACACACACACACACACATACACACATACATACACACACACACACACAGTGATGGTACGCCACTATTGTAGCCACAGCTGCCCTGGGGAGAAGAAGCGAGGCTCCAATCTGCGCCATCAGCCACTCCAACCACCACCATCACTCATGCACCACACCACTTTCATACTAGACAATGGGGATGAAGTGTCTTGCCTAAGGACACAACAACAGTTTTTGTGACTGGCGCCCCCTGTGACATCTGGAATTCCCAGTGGTCTCCCATCCAAGTACTGACCAGGCCCGGTCCTGCTTAGCTTCCGAGATCTGACGAGATCAAGCTTTGACAAGCCGGTATGGCCATTATTGCATTAATTTGGCCAATCATCGACAGAGGGCGTAATGACCAGTTTCTAATATTGTTTTTATCTTTTCAATAATTTCTGAAAAGTTGAGCATTATAAATTGTTTCAAATCTTTGGGGATTCTCAAACCAAGATAGGTAAAGTGGGTGGAGATGATTTTTAAAGGAAGGGAGTTAAAACATGATGACCTAAAATGATTATTTGACAAGGGCATGAATTCACTTTTCTCCCAATTGACTGTGTATCCGGAAAGCATGCTAAACATTTGATTTTTAAATCCTGATGACTGTGTAGTGTAGCTCATTGAAAGCCCCCCTCTACCTGACCCTGCTGACATAGTGTGTAATGTGTGCGCTCAGGGCTCGTCTGGGGATGCCTCAGTTCCTAAGTGCAGAGGCCCAGTCTCTGCTCCGAGCTCTGTTCAAGAGGAACCCTGCCAACCGCCTGGGTATGTGCCCCACCCTGCCACACTTTGCCTGCTGCTGCCCTGCAACATGACAACTCTTAATGGCCGATCCTGGTTTACAGAAATCTTCAATGTTTAATATACCTGAATCAACATACTTTTGATATGCAAATACTTTATAATTAAAGACCCATATGCTATTTTCTGACCTATGTTATAATGTTTCCTCAAAAACTGTAGTTGTCTTTTGTTTCATTTATACTTGTTTAACTCACAAATCCTCCATATTTTGGTTGACTTCTTATCTCAAGTGCAAAAGACTGTCAGATGGTAATACAGGAAGTGCTCCACTGTGTTCTGAAACGGTTCTATGAATCCCGGATGACTGCCAGAGGCGGTGCTTCAAGCACTGGATGATCATTCTTGTGCATGCGCAGGTCGAGAATTTAATAACAACAAAGTCACCTTTTACCTCCGGTGGCTCAGGTGAGTCTATATCATCACATTGACACCGGAAGCTCAGTCCCCAAAACCTTCTTGCGAAAGCACGAGGATTCCAAGGGCCCGGGCACTCTGGTGGTCATCCGGGATTCATAGAACCACAGTTACAGTCGTAACTCTCGTTCTATGTCATCCCTACTGACTGCCAGAGGCGGTGCTTCAAGCACTGGATGATGAATACCAGCAAGGTCACAAGGGGATCCTCACTTAAGAAGAAACCATACCTTACTGTGATGTAGAGGAGTGTTGCTGGAGAACCCCCTCCAGTGGATGTGATGTGTACGTTCACCCGGTAGAACCTTGCAAAGGTGTTGAGTGAGGTCCAAGAGGCTGCCGAACAGATGACATCGAGCGACATGCCATTGACAGCTGCCCATGATGTTGAGAGGCCCCTTGTGGTGTGACACCGCACCCCAGATGGCAGCGACTTCCCCTGCAAAGCATAGGCCTTCTTTATGACCCCCACGATCCAATGTACAAGGCGGTGTTTTGACAGAGCACGACCTCTGCGCAAGCCAGCAAAACAGGCAAACATGCTATCCAACTTCCGCACAGAAACTGTGGAGTGGACATATGCCTCGAGTGCACGAACGAGACACAGTGATTCAGCAGGTGTTCCGACCTCAAAGCGGGAAAGCTGTAGTGGCAGCTTATGCTGTGTAGATGTGGGCACCTTTGGGACAAAAGCTGCATTAGGCCAAAGAGAAACCCCAAAACCATCAGGATGCCAGTGGCAACGGACAGAGCATGTAGCTCACTCACCTGTTTAGCGGAAGCCATGGCCAGTTTTCATCGAGAGCCACTTTAGGTCAATCTGTGCAAGTGGCTCAAATGCAGGGGACCGCAGGGCCTGGAGTACAAGGGAAAGATCCCATGTCGGGACAACAGGGCGGTTGGATGGACGCAAGCGGCAGGCACCCTTCAGAAACACTGAAACGTCCCGGTTATGACCAACAGTAGTACCACTTCACCCTGCATGCCAGCAGTTAATGGCAGCAACATATACCTTCAGAGTAGATGGAATACGCCCCTGATTCAGCACACCTTGTAGGAAGGCAAGAACCATAGAAACAGGGCAGTGAATCCGGTCCTACCCCCTGTCCCGACACCACGTGTCGAAGAGCTTCCACTTGCAAGAATACAACCTGCGTGTAGATGGGGCATGCACATTGGTCATTGTGTCCCCTATTTCTCCAGTATATTCTGAGAAGGCTAGACCGGGCCTTGCAGGAGCCAGACCCAAAGTTTCAGACGACTGGGGTCGGGATGCAGAATCTGAACCCCCAGTTGTGACAGGAGATCCCTCCTGGAGGGACAGGGGATCCCCTGTGGCGAACATGGAATGGAGATGGCCGTGCATCCCACGGTGCGTCCTCACCGGCTTTGGCGTTGGGGCCCGGGTGGTGCTAACCTCGGCAACCTGAAGTGGCTAAGTCGAGCTGCCTCAGTGCTGGAGGATTCCCCATCTTTAAAATGTGGCCTTTTTAACGCCAGATCTGTGGCGAATAAGACTTCATTCTTCAGGATTACATCGTCACACATCATTTGGATATGTTGTTTCTCACGGAAACCTGGATTAAAGCCGGTGAGTCCAGTTCGTTTTCCGAACTTGTCCCCCCCGCTGCACGTTCATTAATGCTCCAAGAATAACTGGTCGTGGTGGAGGTCTTGCAACTATTTTGAAAAATCGCCTATGTTTTATGCCGCTGTCTGAGTTGCGCTTCTCTTCGTTTGAGCTAAGCTGCTTCACACTACAGACAAGAAATCCTGTGTTGTGCACGGTGATTTACCGCCCCCCAAATATAAAGACTTTCTTAAGGATTTCTCGGATTTTATTGCCTCTGTTTTAACGGACTATGACAGACTTTTAATTGTTGGTGATTTTAACTTGTCTATTTATTGTCCTTCAAAGCCCCTTGTGATGGAGTTCTTAGAATTGCTTGATGGTTTTAATTTGGAGCAGCATGTAACTGGTGCTACGCACACACCGTAATGCACTGAATCTTGTATTATCTTACCATTTGCACATCGACAATGTATCCATATGTGATGCAGTTGTCTCTGATCACAGTTTGATTGTGTTTAGCTGTACTCTAAATGACTCCGTGAATGCGCCACAGCCTGTGCGCTGCTGCCGCTCTTTCAAGCCTGACACAATAGCTCGGTTTTCGTCTGTTTTTTCCACAATGAACAATGACAGCGCCCCTGCAATACTGGACACAGAGGAATTAATGTATACATTTAAAGTCACGTCGTGCCGTGCTCTGGACAGTGTGGCTCCACGTAAAGCCGTGCGCCCTAGAGTCAAACTCGAACTGAATGTCAAACTGGCTGAATGACATTACGGCCGAAGCTAGGTGCATGTGTAGAAGGGCGGAGCGTAAATGGAAACAAGATGGGCTCCATGTTTCCTATCAAATTCTTCAAGATAGCTGGCACAATTATCAGAAAATTGTAAAATGTGAGAAAACTAAATATCTTTCTAACCTGGTGTCAAGAAACTTAAAAATTCCTAGAGCTCTTTTTAAAACCATTGGGGATGTTCTTAACCCCATCCAATCCACTGTTGTAGAGTCCTCATCTGAGGTTTGTGAAAAATGTCTTAATTTCTTTACTGAAAAAGTTGCTCACATTAGGGCCAATATTGTGACTACTTCTGTTTATTCTTGTCCAAACATGGTTTGCTCTAACATGTTATTGCACTTTGAGCCTGTATCCATGGACTGTATTTCAAATGTGGTCAGGAAGCTTAAGCCTTCATCTTGCCCAACTGACCCTATCCCTCCACATCTCTATAAGGAAGCTTGGACAACTGTTGGCTGCAGTGTTTTAAAAATCATGTCCGATGAGGGGCTTGTCTATGAAGCCCTGCCAACTGCTGTCTTGTCCGGCTGGCCTGAGCCGTACGCCCCAAGGCTTCCAGGGCAGCTGAGCCAAACAACTCCCCAGGAAGAACCGGTACACTCCTCAAGGTTCGCCGACTGGCCTCCAATAGAGGAGACTGTGCTAAACAAACCTGGCGCCGAGCCTGAACTAATGTCGACAGTAGCCGCCCCAGTTCCCGGGACATGAAGGCAAAAGCTTGCAAGGACGTATTGAGGAGTCCTTGCATAGGCTAATCCACAGGAACAGCCTCCAGTGAAGTAGACAGGCCAAGTAGCAGATGGGACATAGAGTTCCCAGTACGACCCATACAAGCTCCCACATCATATGCTTTACAGAGCAGGTCGTCCGTAACTCGACATTGTGGCCGCAGACACCGGGCATTCGTCCTCAGTGTCTCCTCCGGGCGAGGAATAAGTGAGGCGATGGCCGGCTCAACCGCCGGCATGTGACCCAGACCAAACTTGTGCGGATCCTGCATTGCCTGGCCATCTGAAGTAGGCTTTGAAAATGCCTTGGTGTCTGTCCAACAGGCATGAAGTTCCTTCACATATTCCGCTGAAGGAGGAACTGCAAACTGGGAAGCAGTAGACTGCCGGCGAAAGAAGTCACTGGAGGGAGCTGTCTCAGCCAGTGGCACATCCAGTTTTAAACGGGCGAGAGCTGTGCGTATCGCTGCATTGACAGACTCATCGCTCCCAGCCTGAGAACAGGCAGAGTGCAGAGACCCCGAGTCTGAGACTTTAGAACTCAGGTCATCACATCCCATTTGAAAATGGGTGTCTGAAGCCGCCACAGACATGGCATCGTCACATACAGAGGCCGCATCATGCCTTTGTTGGGGACCCCCCTATACGGCTGGTATCTGCCTGAAGGTCCTGAATTAAGGTCCGCATTTAAGCCAATTCAGATCTCAATGTATCTACCTTAGCAGACAACTTCCCCTGAGCCCCCTTCTTGGGCTTCTTACGGGGAACACATTCCTCCTCAGTAGAATGCTGCTTAAGAGGCTGGCCAGATGGTAAAAGGTCCGACGGTCCCGCAGATATCCAGGTGGAGGCTCAAATACAGCTAAACGAGCCATACGCACAGACCGGGGCAAAGTACTGTAGTCACCACAGGCCTCATCGGTGAGAGCCTCCCGCAGATGTCCCTCCCCTAGACAGGTGGGACATAGGTCATGTCCATCATCCGGCTGTAGCGGAGCCAAACAGGACCGGCAACATAAGGACTCGAGCATTGTGGCGGCGAACCGCAGCCCAATTTAAGCTCAAAGTCCAGTAGTGTATACGCTAAAGTCGTGTCGAGCAGAAATAGCGACTCAGCATAAACCAGCGTGTACCAATGAATGTGCGGTCGGGTCGAGCAGGGAGCGCCTCTAGTGACCCGCAAACAACGCCGTATTTTGTGTGTGTAATGAAGTAGAGTCAGGTCGAGCAGGGAACGCCACTAGTGACCCACTTAACACTGATAAAATGACACTAAACAATAATAATCACTAAGAATAAACCGAACACTGTTATTCAGTGACCGTGGCAGTCTCATTAAGTAGCAAAGAGCCAAATAGCTAACAACAAAGTGACGGAAACTAGCCGAATGCGGCGAAGTCGGAAGAAATAATGAATAAGACTTAAATGGAAAACAAAACACAAGCCAAAGCAGCTATGTTAAAACAGCAACGTAAATCTACCAAGCGTGTAGCTGCGGCGAAACTAAAGCAAACAGTCTACCAGCCTACCTCCAGAATGGAACCAGTAGGCCGATCCGCGGCTTGTGCAGCCCCAGGAGGGCGAGTAAGCTCGCAGCACCGACTGCAGACCAGTCACGGGGCTACAGGCAACAAGCAGTGCAAACAAAATAGTGGGAATAGCAAAAGTACTTGCAGCACGTCCACCACACAACCTGCGTGCGAGCAGTTGAAAAGGGACTGAGCTTCTGGTGTCACGTGATGATATAGACTCACCTGAGCCACCGGAGGTCAAAGGTGACTTTGTTGATATTAAATTCTCGACCTGCGCATGCACAAGGATGAGCATCCAGTGCTTGAAGCACCGCCTCTGGCGGTCAGTAGGGATGAAATAGAACTCCATACACCTTCATTAGAATCATTAGGATAATTTGCAACCCTGGAATTGCCAGTCTACTGAACAAGAGGTAAAGGGCTGTTAACTTGAAAAACTACCACTACATGACATCACAAGATGGAACAGAACATTTTGAACTTTGGAGCTGTAGACAGACTAATTATAAAGGGTTAATCAGACATGTGTAAATGAAACAAAACACAACTCCAGGTATTTTTGTGAAGAGGTAACGACATTCTTTAATGGCTTAAAGCCAAGAATTAATTTTGTGTAATATTTAACTACCAAAATGTACAGGTCTAGCCTCTCTTGTGCAACAAATGATGACACAGTATAGATATAGATGAATAGATTGATTTTTCCTTTTTAACTAGCATTCCATTATTGAAGGTTCTGGATCAGACGGGGCAGAGGGGATAAAGCGCCATGGCTTCTTCTCGACCATCGACTGGAATGTAAGAATCTTCATACGGCAGTTTCAGAGGGACTTGCTGAATTCATGCAGTAATATTATTGTGAAATCAGTGCTTAGTTGTGTTATTGCTATATCCATCCATCCATCTTCTCCCGCTTAATCCAGCTGGGTCGCGGGGGCAGTGTGCTGCCCAATCCTCATAGCACCTGACCCCCATGAACTCCTCTGCAGGTGGTGAACCCACAGGAGGGTGGACAACATGGTCCTTGATGTTAGTTCATGTTATTGCTATACAAATGTCATATTTCCTCAACTTACTTTTAAATAGTATATTGACCACTGAATTTGTTGTTTTCATTACTTCATGGGTGTCATGTGGCTTGTTCTTTTATAGACATCATTTTAAGGACTTTTGACCATAGAACATTTGTTTTGAAATGTAAATTACAGGGGACATAGCCTGCTAAATCAGCTTTAATGAGCCTTTAACCATGTTGTGAGGTTCCATCATCATTAGCCTACAGAAAGTTGTATTTTGGTTGATGCTTAAGTAAGCCTGTATTGTCCTGTATCCAAGGCTGTGCTCAGAGTGCTCAGAAAATCCCGTTTTTCACCTACCAGAAATTCAGAGTTTTGACGATACATTGAGGGTTCAGAAATGTCATGTAGATGTTTTTTCATCATTTAAAAACGCATAAATGAAAATGTGTTTGATTCACTGATTCTAATTTGCTGCTCTTGTGCAGAAATTGTTCCGGCGAGAAGTGAAGCCTCCGTTCAGACCGGCCGTGGCACGCCCAGATGACACCTTCTACTTTGACTCAGAGTTTACCTCACGGACCCCCAAAGGTGAGAATCCACTTCTCCACTAGGTTTTGTAGCTTGTAGTTTAGACCTCTGCAGGGTTTAGTCCAGGTTTGGGTTTGTAAGATTTTTGTTGCAAATTTCACAAACAAAGGCCTATCTTTGCCCCCAGTTACCTGGTAAATATGTCTGAATCAAATATGGCTTTTACTGATAATAATTGTAATGCTGATTTAACATGCAGATTGATTGCACTGGCAACTCTAGTTAAGTGTGACTTGAGAATGCAGGCTGCATACCCGACATTTGAGACCTGATCTTATCAAAGGTTAGATTACTTTCCCTCCGAGGTTAGACTGATCTTTGTTGGTTCTTAGCACGGCCTCCCGACTTGTCCTCTTATGGAAGTGGGCGTTGCTGGCCAAACCTGCACAGTTTTGGGAACAAATGTTTTGGGTACTATTTTACCAAAGATTCAACTATGGAGTAATTAAGAGTCTCATGCATTTCAAGAAAGGATTTGTAAAGGTCTAAACTATAGGGTTCAGGTATCTTTCCATCAAAGGTAATGAGTTATTGTGCATGTTTCCCTGCAGACTCCCCTGGGGTGCCCCCCAGTGCTGGAGCCCACCAGCTCTTCAGAGGCTTCAGTTTTGTGGCATCGAGCTTGTTAGAGGAGGAGGGCTTTGCACAGCCAGTGCAGCCCACTCCCCACCCAGTCGTCCAGGTAAGATGATCTTGAATGATGGGTTAGATGGTATTTCTTTATAAACCACAGAATTAAAGGTGCTGTACCTGACAGAAAAACAGAACTAGTTCATTTTAAAAAGTTTGCAGAGGTACAACGTTATTCCTCACTTATCTCTATGCATCCTGAATAATCACCGTAATCAGTGTTGGGCACGTTACTTACTTACAGTTACTAGTTACTTCTCCCAAAAAGTAATTGCGTTAGTAACTGAGTTACCACACTATAAAAGTAACTACTGGTTGTTACCAGGGAAAGTAAGTGTTCATTTATATAGCGCTTTTCACAGACATATGTCACAAAGACGCTTTACAGAGCATTCTTCATTCACTCCAGACCTGGTGGTGGTAAACTACTGGTGTAGCCACAGCTGCCCTGGGACAGACTGACGGAGGCGCGGCTGCCAGGCCAACTTAAAATGTTCGTATGAACCCGCTCTACATGATCCTGATTTCAAAAAAATTATTTTCATAACATAGAGCCTTGCTCCAGATTCGCTCCTGTAACCGTGAGCATCATGAGCCTCATATGAGCGGAGCTGAACTCTGTGGGTGACGTCACGTCCACTTCTTTATACGGTCTGTGAGTTAGACACACATCTCACAGCAAATGAGTTGCTTCAGTAACACACAATCACGGCGTGTTGGTAACGGTAACGGCAACGGTGTTATAACGATAGAAAAAGTAATTAGTTAGATTACCCATTACTGAAAAAAGAAGTTAGTAAGGGCATTTATTTTTAAGGCCGTTATTCCCATCACTAACTGTGATGAGTGGAGCACCTTTCACATCTCAGAGGTCAGGGCGGACTTTTGCTTGACTTTTGACAAACAACAAGTAGCATGTTAATGCACCCTTTATTATTATTGGACAAGAAAATGGTCTGTAATTAGATATACAGTACCCAGTGGGTATATTTTGACCTTAAGAGCTGCTGATATGATATATCTGTACAAGACATACAAGGGACAAGACATATATGGATGAATTAATAGCTATAAAGATAAATGTAGTAGTCTTTTAGAAGCTTGCTAGATCAAATCTTGCTCAATGTGCAAGGTGGTATCAGTATCAGCCTTGTGAGCGTGGGGCTGGCTCGTGAGGAGCAGGCAGAAGTGTGGAGGACTGGAAGCTTTTCTGACTGACTGGAGCTGTCACTGGATATGTTACCTTGCACACCAAAAATCTGGTCATCTGATGGAGTTATCCACTTACTGAAATGTCATGTAAACGGTTGTGTCTGACGTGAGTAATCATATTTCTTTGATGAGGAAAATTATATCAAAAAGGCCAAACTAATGTGACAAAGACAAAAATAAAAGAAAAAAATGTTAGATTGAAAGATTTAAAATGAATTGTACTTGTCTTCCAAATACAACCGTTAACTCAGTCAACTTAAAAAATCCACCAGTTCACTGACACGTGTCACCAGGTATTTTTGATGGGATTTTACTCACACATCAAAATCAGATCTACTTATTGGGTTATCTCAATAATCTAGTGGTCTGACTGTAAAATTGGCCATGCAAATGTCCATTGATTTATGATAGTGCCACAGAAAATAGCTTGTCCAAACTGAACCTTTCTGCACTATTTTATAGGACGTCTAGGTTCAGACTCAACGATTCTGATTTGGACACACTCTTAGTTACAACTCTCCAGTCCTTGGCACTGCTGCTCTATATACAAGCTTTTATAAACATAAACATACATGTCAATGTAAACATAAAATATGATTTTTGCTTAAAGACCTCGACTACAAAATTGACTTTTTAGAGCATAGTTTAAAGCCATTAGAGATCCAGTGATACAACTGCAGTAGGTTCTGTGTCTCTGACTCTGCTTGGGCTTGTGTACTTGCAGCAGCTCCATGGGAAGAACCTCCTATTCAGTGACGGCTACATCCTGAAGGAGGACATCGGGATGGGCTCCTTCTCTGTCTGCAAGCGCTGTATTCACAAAGCCACCAATACGGAATATGCAGTCAAGGTATGTTGTTCACACAAGGTCTAGAACCAAATGTCTCCTGTGTAATTAACCGCCACTTGCCAATGTGTGAATCAAAATAAAAGCTGTAGGATATCACCACAGCCAGATGCACTCATTTCAGCTTAATGCTTCATTTCTTGCTTGGCAGAAGGGTCCCACTGAAGAGAAGACGTATTACTCCCTAAAAGCACTGTTGTGATCCATTCATTAGCCTACAGCAGTAGCATGCCGCCTGTGTAGAACTGGGACTGGGCAGGACAGAGCTAGCACGCTGAATCACAGTAGGTCAGGGGCCTGTTCCAGAAAGTGGGTTATGTGAAAACTCTGAGTTAGTTCACCCTGAGATGAGGGAAAGTCTGGGTTTTCTGTTCCAGAAAGCGACGTAACTGAAACACTGAGTCAGTCACCGCGGTAACAGACTCTGTGAACTTAACCTGCTCGGGGCAGGTTTTCTTGAAATAACTTTTCGCTCCTCTCGCATGAAAATCGCTTTGAGACAACATGGCTTGTCCATTCCTCCCAAACCCGATTGACACTGAAGCACAAATTATTAGAAACGCTTTGCGCCACAAGAGAATCTTTGGCCCCAGACTGGATATTCTCTTTTCCAGATGAATATATTTTGAGCGCTGCCGCTTTTTGTCAAACGGTATAATTTATCTTAAAGCCTCCTCCGGCCTCACATTACAAACTTCACACACCGCGGACGTGCGCTCACTTCCCTTCAAATTTTGTGCATAGTGCTACGTTTTTATGCCAACGGAAGTTTTCTTTATAATATTGGCGACGCAGAGCAACTATGGCAAGGCCACAGTGCAGAGCGGTGAGGACAGTTCCCCTGGTGCTGAAACGCCTGCTGCCGGTGATGGTGGTGGAGGCACTTGTGTCCATGGGGGTGCTGGGCTCAGAAGAGCTTCCCCCAGGGCCTTCAGCCACTGGCCGTTTAGCGTTTTGGCTGAGGGACTCGGGCTGCAGTTTCCTCCATGCGCCTTTCTCTCCTTTGCTGCTGCAGCGGTGTTTGATTTATGACGGAAAATATCTTCTTTCTCCCCGTATGCCTCCATGAGGCCCTCGAGCTCAAACGGGCTGAAGTAACTCGATCTCTTTTTGACCGTTGTCATGGTGACACTCATGGTTTCGGGGATCCATTAACTATGGCTTTTTATAGTAGTCGTGCACGTGCGTAACTCGAGGTGAACCTACTCAGAGTTGATTTACCTCATTCATATCAACGGTTCTGGAACCAGAAACTCAGAGTTTTCCGTCTCAGAGTAAGTTAACTCTAAGTTCAGGGATAGACTCAGAGTTTGTTTAATCTGCTTTCTGGAACAGCGCCCAGGTGTGTGATAATGTTTATGAAGACTTGATTTCAGATCGCCCCCACCCTGTGCCCCCAAGACGTATTTCAGTGCTGTAATGTAAAATAATGGACAGAAGCAACATAATATCACATTTTCTCAGAACTTCAGGCTCTTCTATAGGCCTCGGTTAAGCCATAGCAAACTCAAACACGTGACTCAAATAAAGTCTTATGAGCACGTTTAAGATGATAAAAATGTCTATGCAGATACACATTCAATTTTAAACAAAATATTAAACATAAAGCCTAATACAAAATAATGACTTTACAATTTTTTTTTATCTAGGTCAAGTTAGGGAGTGTGGTGCACTTTTGCCCTCTGTTGACCAGCTGCCATTGTTTAGCGTTAATAACACTATGAAATATATATTTTATTTATTATTATTATTTGTGTCATGTGCTTCTACATACCGTCAGGATGATCTAGCATTATCATACATTCTTGTGTGATCAAAATGGAGGTGGTATTAAAGTAGTTCATAATAATCTGTTTTCCAGATGATTGATAAAACGGCCACAGACCCTTCAGAAGAGATTGAAATCCTGCTCAGATATGGACAACATCCAAACATCATCACACTCAAGGATGTAAGTGCCCCTGCCTCTGCACACGTGCTCATGGGGCATACAATGGGTTCAGACCGAGTTTAGACTAATATCCATATCAGTACTCTTCCTGGTTTACTCCTGGGTTAGTCCTCCTGGTTTACTCCTGGGTTAGTGTTCCTGGTTTACTCTTGGGTTAGTGTTCCTGGTTTACTCTTGGGTTAGTCCTCCTGGTTTACTCCTGGGTTAGTCCTCCTGGTTTACTCCTGGGTTAGTGTTCCTGGTTTACTCCTGGGTTAGTCTTCCTGGTCTATAGTCCTGGTGCAGTGGGTGAGTCCTGGTTGTACAGTCCAGGGTTAGTCCTCCTGGTTTACTCCTGAGTTGTTGTGTTGTGGTATTATCTGACCCTCTATAGTCGGGTGCAGTGGGTGAGTTGTTGTACTCCTGGGTTAGTGTTCCTGGTTTACTCTTTGGTTAGTGTTCCTGGTTTACTTCTGGGTTAGTCCTCCTGGTTTACTCCTGGGTTAGTGTTCCTGGTTTACTCCTGGGTTAGTCTTCCTGGTTTACTCCTGGATTAGTCCTCCTGGTTTACTCCAGGGTTAGTCTTCCTGGTTTACTCCTGGGTTAGTCCTCCTGGTTTACTCCTGGGTTAGTGTTCCTGGTTTACTCCTGGGTTAGTCTTCCTGGTTTACTCCTGGGTTAGTCCTCCTGGTTTACTCCTGGGTTAGTGTTCCTGGTTTACTCTTGGGTTAGTGTTCCTGGTTTACTCTTGGGTTAGTGTTCCTGGTTTACTCTTGGGTTAGTCCTCCTGGTTTACTCCTGGGTTAGTCCTCCTGGTTTACTCCTGGGTTAGTGTTCCTGGTTTACTCTTGGGTTAGTGTTCCTGGTTTACTCTTGGGTTAGTCCTCCTGGTTTACTCCTGGGTTAGTCCTCCTGGTTTACTCCTGGGTTAGTGTTCCTGGTTTACTCCTGGGTTAGTCTTCCTGGTTTACTCCTGGGTTAGTCCTCCTGGTTTACTCCAGGGTTAGTCCTCCTGGTTTACTCCTGGGTTAGTGTTCCTGGTTTACTCCTGGGTTAGTCTTCCTGGTTTACTCCTGGGTTAGTGTTCCTGGTTTACTCTTGGGTTAGTGTTCCTGGTTTACTTCTGGGTTAGTCCTCCTGGTTTACTCCTGGGTTAGTGTTCCTGGTTTACTCCTGGGTTAGTCTTCCTGGTTTACTCCTGGATTAGTCCTCCTGGTTTACTCCAGGGTTAGTCTTCCTGGTTTACTCCTGGGTTAGTCCTCCTGGTTTACTCCTGGGTTAGTGTTCCTGGTTTACTCCTGGGTTAGTCTTCCTGGTTTACTCCTGGGTTAGTCCTCCTGGTTTACTCCTGGGTTAGTGTTCCTGGTTTACTCTTGGGTTAGTGTTCCTGGTTTACTCTTGGGTTAGTGTTCCTGGTTTACTCTTGGGTTAGTCCTCCTGGTTTACTCCTGGGTTAGTCCTCCTGGTTTACTCCTGGGTTAGTCCTCCTGGTTTACTCCTGGGTTAGTGTTCCTGGTTTACTCCTGGGTTAGTCTTCCTGGTTTACTCCTGGGTTAGTCCTCCTGGTTTACTCCAGGGTTAGTCCTCCTGGTTTACTCCTGGGTTAGTGTTCCTGGTTTACTCCTGGGTTAGTCTTCCTGGTTTACTCCTGGGTTAGTGTTCCTGGTTTACTCTTGGGTTAGTGTTCCTGGTTTACTTCTGGGTTAGTCCTCCTGGTTTACTCCTGGGTTAGTGTTCCTGGTTTACTCCTGGGTTAGTCTTCCTGGTTTACTCCTGGATTAGTCCTCCTGGTTTACTCCAGGGTTAGTCTTCCTGGTTTACTCCTGGGTTAGTCCTCCTGGTTTACTCCTGGGTTAGTGTTCCTGGTTTACTCCTGGGTTAGTCTTCCTGGTTTACTCCTGGGTTAGTCCTCCTGGTTTACTCCTGGGTTAGTGTTCCTGGTTTACTCTTGGTTTAGTGTTCCTAATTTACTCCTGGGTTAGTGTTCCTGGTTTACTCCTGGGTTAGTCCTCCTGGTTTACTCCTGGATTAGTCCTCCTGGTTTACTCCTGGATTAGTCCTCCTGGTTTACTCCAGGGTTAGTCCTCCTGGTTTACTCCTGGGTTAGTGTTCCTGGTTTACTCTTGGTTTAGTGTTCCTGGTTTACTCCTGGGTTAGTGTTCCTGGTTTACTCCTGGGTTAGTCCTCCTGGTTTACTCTTGGGTTAGTCCTCCTGGTTTACTCCTGGGTTAGTGTTCCTGGTTTACTCCTGGGTTAGTCCTCCTGGTTTACTCCTGGGTTAGTCTTCCTGGTTTACTCCTGGGTTAGTGTTCCTGGTTTACTCTTGGTTTAGTGTTCCTGGTTTACTCCTGGGTTAGTGTTCCTGGTTTACTCTTGGGTTAGTCCTCCTGGTTTACTCTTGGGTTAGTCCTCCTGGTTTACTCCTGGGTTAGTGTTCCTGGTTTACTCCTGGGTTAGTCCTCCTGGTTTACTCCTGGGTTAGTGTTCCTGGTTTACTCCTGGGTTAGTGTTCCTGGTTTACTCCTGGGTTAGTCCTCCTGGTTTACTCCTGGGTTAGTGTTCCTGGTTTACTCCTGGGTTAGTGTTCCTGGTTTACTCTTGGGTTAGTGTTCCTGGTTTACTCTTGGGTTAGTCCTCCTGGTTTACTCCTGGGTTAGTCCTCCTGGTTTACTCTTGGGTTAGTGTTCCTGGTTTACTCCTGGGTTAGTCCTCCTGGTTTACTCCTGGGTTAGTGTTCCTGGTTTACTCCTGGGTTAGTGTTCCTGGTTTACTCCTGGGTTAGTGTTCCTGGTTTACTCTTGGGTTAGTGTTCCTGGTTTACTCCTGGGTTAGTCCTCCTGGTTTACTCCTGGGTTAGTGTTCCTGGTTTACTCCTGGGTTAGTGTTCCTGGTTTACTCCTGGGTTAGTGTTCCTGGTTTACTCCTGGGTTAGTGTTCCTGGTTTACTCTTGGGTTAGTCCTCCTGGTTTACTCTTGGGTTAGTGTTCCTGGTTTACTCCTGGGTTAGTGTTCCTGGTTTACTTTTGGGTTAGTCCTCCTGGTTTACTCTTGGGTTAGTCCTCCTGGTTTACTCCTGGGTTAGTGTTCCTGGTTTACTCTTGGGTTAGTGTTCCTGGTTTACTCCTGGGTTAGTGTTCCTGGTTTACTCTTGGGTTAGTCCTCCTGGTTTACTCTTGGGTTAGTGTTCCTGGTTTACTCCTGGGTTAGTGTTCCTGGTTTACTTTTGGGTTAGTCCTCCTGGTTTACTCTTGGGTTAGTCCTCCTGGTTTACTCCTGGGTTAGTGTTCCTGGTTTACTCCTGGGTTAGTCCTCCTGGTTTACTCCTGGGTTAGTGTTCCTGGTTTACTCCTGGGTTAGTGTTCCTGGTTTACTCTTGGGTTAGTGTTCCTGGTTTACTCTTGGGTTAGTCCTCCTGGTTTACTCCTGGGTTAGTCCTCCTGGTTTACTCCTGGGTTAGTCCTCCTGGTTTACTCTTGGGTTAGTGTTCCTGGTTTACTCCTGGGTTAGTCCTCCTGGTTTACTCCTGGGTTAGTGTTCCTGGTTTACTCCTGGGTTAGTGTTCCTGGTTTACTCTTGGGTTAGTGTTCCTGGTTTACTCTTGGGTTAGTCCTCCTGGTTTACTCCTGGGTTAGTCCTCCTGGTTTACTCTTGGGTTAGTGTTCCTGGTTTACTCTTGGGTTAGTCCTCCTGGTTTACTCCTGGGTTAGTGTTCCTGGTTTACTCCTGGGTTAGTCTTCCTGGTTTACTCTTGGGTTAGTCTTCCTGGTTTACTCCTGGGTTAGTCCTCCTGGTTTACTCTTGGGTTAGTGTTCCTGGTTTACTCTTGGGTTAGTCCTCCTGGTTTACTCCTGGGTTAGTGTTCCTGGTTTACTCCTGGGTTAGTCTTCCTGGTTTACTCTTGGGTTAGTCTTCCTGGTTTACTCCTGGGTTAGTGTTCCTGGTTTACTCCTGGGTTAGTCCTCCTGGTTTACTCCAGGGTTAGTCCTCCTGGTTTACTCCTGGGTTAGTCCTCCTGGTTTACTCCTGGGTTAGTCTTCCTGGTTTACTCTTGGGTTAGTCTTCCTGGTTTACTCTTGGGTTAGTCCTCCTGGTTTACTCCTGGGTTTGTGTTCCTGGTTTACTCCTGGGTTAGTCTTCCTGGTTTACTCCTGGGTTAGTCCTCCTGGTTTACTCCTGGGTTAGTCCTCCTGGTTTACTCTTGGGTTAGTCTTCCTGGTTTACTCCTGGGTTAGTCCTCCTGGTTTACTCCTGGGTTAGTGTTCCTGGTTTACTCTTGGGTTAGTGTTCCTGGTTTACTCCTGGGTTACTGTTCCTGGTTTACTCTTGGGTTAGTCCTCCTGGTTTACTCTTGGGTTAGTCTTCCTGGTTTACTCCTGGGTTAGTCCTCCTGGTTTACTCTTGGGTTAGTGTTCCTGGTTTACTCCTGGGTTAGTCCTCCTGGTTTACTCCTGGGTTACTGTTCCTGGTTTACTCCTGGGTTAGTGTTCCTGGTTTACTCTTGGGTTAGTGTTCCTGGTTTACTCTTGGGTTAGTCCTCCTGGTTTACTCTTGGGTTAGTCTTCCTGGTTTACTCCTGGGTTAGTCCTCCTGGTTTACTCTTGGGTTAGTCTTCCTGGTTTACTCTTGGGTTAGTCCTCCTGGTTTACTCTTGGGTTAGTCTTCCTGGTTTACTCTTGGGTTAGTGTTCCTGGTTTACTCTTGGGTTAGTCCTCCTGGTTTACTCCTGGGTTAGTCTTCCTGGTTTACTCCTGGGTTAGTGTTCCTTGTTTACTCTTGGGTTAGTCCTCCTGGTTTACTCTTGGGTTAGTCCTCCTGGTTTACTCCTGGGTTAGTGTTCCTGGTTTACTCCTGGGTTAGTCCTCCTGGTTTACTCCTGGGTTAGTCTTCCTGGTTTACTCCTGGGTTAGTGTTCCTTGTTTACTCTTGGGTTAGTCCTCCTGGTTTACTCTTGGGTTAGTCCTCCTGGTTTACTCCTGGGTTAGTGTTCCTGGTTTACTCCTGGGTTAGTGTTCCTGGTTTACTCTTGGGTTAGTGTTCCTGGTTTACTCTTGGGTTAGTCCTCCTGGTTTACTCCTGGGTTAGTCCTCCTGGTTTACTCTTGGGTTAGTCTTCCTGGTTTACTCTTGGGTTAGTCTTCCTGGTTTACTCCTGGGTTAGTCCTCCTGGTTTACTCCTGGGTTAGTGTTCCTGGTTTACTCCTGGGTTAGTCCTCCTGGTTTACTCCTGGGTTAGTGTTCCTGGTTTACTCCTGGGTTAGTGTTCCTGGTTTACTCTTGGGTTAGTGTTCCTGGTTTACTCTTGGGTTAGTCCTCCTGGTTTACTCCTGGGTTAGTCCTCCTGGTTTACTCTTGGGTTAGTCTTCCTGGTTTACTCTTGGGTTAGTCTTCCTGGTTTACTCCTGGGTTAGTCCTCCTGGTTTACTCTTGGGTTAGTCCTCCTGGTTTACTCCTGGGTTAGTCCTCCTGGTTTACTCCTGGGTTAGTCCTCCTGGTTTACTCCTGGGTTAGTCTTCCTGGTTTACTCCTGGGTTAGTCCTCCTGGTTTACTCCTGGGTTAGTCCTCCTGGTTTACTCTTGGGTTAGTCCTCCTGGTTTACTCCTGGGTTAGTCCTCCTGGTTTACTCTTGGGTTAGTCCTCCTGGTTTACTCTTGGGTTAGTCTTCCTGGTTTACTCCTGGGTTAGTCCTCCTGGTTTACTCTTGGGTTAGTCCTCCTGGTTTACTCTTGGGTTAGTCTTCCTGGTTTACTCCTGGGTTAGTCCTCCTGGTTTACTCTTGGGTTAGTCCTCCTGGTTTACTCCTGGGTTAGTCCTCCTGGTTTACTCTTGGGTTAGTCCTCCTGGTTTACTCCTGGGTTAGTGTTCCTGGTTTACTCCTGGGTTAGTCCTCCTGGTTTACTCTTGGGTTAGTCCTCCTGGTTTACTCTTGGGTTAGTCTTCCTGGTTTACTCCTGGGTTAGTGTTCCTGGTTTACTCTTGGGTTAGTCCTCCTGGTTTACTCCTGGGTTAGTGTTCCTGGTTTACTCTTGGGTTAGTCCTCCTGGTTTACTCCTGGGTTAGTGTTCCTGGTTTACTCTTGGGTTAGTCCTCCTGGTTTACTCTTGGGTTAGTCCTCCTGGTTTACTCCTGGGTTAGTGTTCCTGGTTTACTCTTGGGTTAGTCCTCCTGGTTTACTCTTGGGTTAGTCCTCCTGGTTTACTCCTGGGTTAGTGTTCCTGGTTTACTCCTGGGTTAGTCCTCCTGGTTTACTCTTGGGTTAGTGTTCCTGGTTTACTCCTGGGTTAGTCCTCCTGGTTTACTCCTGGGTTAGTGTTCCTGGTTTACTCCTGGGTTAGTCCTCCTGGTTTACTCCTGGGTTAGTGTTCCTGGTTTACTCCTGGGTTAGTCCTCCTGGTTTACTCCTGGGTTAGTGTTCCTGGTTTACTCTTGGGTTAGTCCTCCTGGTTTACTCTTGGGTTAGTCCTCCTGGTTTACTCCTGGGTTAGTCCTCCTGGTTTACTCCTGGGTTAGTCCTCCTGGTTTACTCTTGGGTTAGTCCTCCTGGTTTACTCTTGGGTTAGTCTTCCTGGTTTACTCCTGGGTTAGTCCTCCTGGTTTACTCTTGGGTTAGTCTTCCTGGTTTACTCCTGGGTTAGTCCTCCTGGTTTACTCTTGGGTTAGTCCTCCTGGTTTACTCCTGGGTTAGTCCTCCTGGTTTACTCTTGGGTTAGTCTTCCTGGTTTACTCCTGGGTTAGTCCTCCTGGTTTACTCTTGGGTTAGTCCTCCTGGTTTACTCTTGGGTTAGTCCTCCTGGTTTACTCTTGGGTTAGTCTTCCTGGTTTACTCCTGGGTTAGTCCTCCTGGTTTACTCTTGGGTTAGTCTTCCTGGTTTACTCCTGGGTTAGTCCTCCTGGTTTACTCTTGGGTTAGTCCTCCTGGTTTACTCTTGGGTTAGTCTTCCTGGTTTACTCCTGGGTTAGTCCTCCTGGTTTACTCTTGGGTTAGTCTTCCTGGTTTACTCTTGGGTTAACCTGGGTTTATTCTGGTTTAGTCCTCACTTTATTGTATTGTTCCTCAGGTGTATAACAGGAAGCCGGTGTTATTGGTGACAGAGCTGATGAGAGGAGGGCAGCTGTTCATTCCTAGTTTAGTCTTGGATTGTTATGTTGTGTTTATCCTATTTTAGTCCTGTTTTAGCCCTCACTTTATTGTATTGTTCCTCAGGTGTACGATAACGGGAAGCAGGTGTTTTTGGTGACTGAGTTGATGAGAGGAGGGGAACTGCTGGATCGGATTCTCAAACAGAAATATTTTTCTGAGCGAGAGGCCAGCGCCGTCCTTCACACCATCACCAAGACTGTGGAGTATCTGCACTCTCAGGGGGTACGTTTTTCTCATTATGACTTTACTTGGTTGAATTGTTTGAGTGGTCATTATTTATCATTGCTTTACATCAGTCAAGGGGCAGTTTGTGGCAAAAAAAAAAAAACTTGTACTAAAATACTGACAGTAGTGCTGACTTCTACAACAATCCTTCTGTCATCAACACAGAAAATTCCAACCAAAATACACAAACATATTATACTCAAGAAAGGTATTTTTCTCACAGTTTAAAATTTGATTTAGCAAAATAGAGGTATTGTCATTTATTGAATTTGTATTAATTTGGCCATAACATTATAGTTGCTCATTTATGGTTATGGAATTACTCTATGCATGTCATATCTGCTGACCATGTATTTTATCCATTCATCCATCTTCTCCCGCTAAATCCCCCCCCATGAACCCCATGTATTTTATTTTAATTAATTTGTTTTCAGTGGTAGTGTATGTTAATAAAGAGTATTAAAGTAAATGTTCCTGAATTAGCTAAAAGGCTAGTTTCCATTAGTAGTTTCCCTGACAGTTTTAGACTCTCTGAAAGTTCATATCTTCTGAAAAGGCACTGTGAAAAATGTGTATTATAAAGTCCTTGTTTCTGCTGTGTTCTGTTCAGGTGGTGCACAGGGACCTGAAGCCCAGTAACATCCTGTACGTGGACGAGTCTGGTAACCCTGAGTCCATCCGGATCTGTGACTTTGGCTTCGCTAAACAGCTGCGAGCTAACAACGGACTGCTCATGACGCCATGCTACACCGCCAACTTTGTTGCCCCTGAGGTCAGCTGCTTTTATGCTTCCAAGTGCAATACTCGCTCAAATTGGTCGGCTGGGGAGTGAGTGGTGTGGGTATTACGTGGGAATTTGGTCATGTCACTCAGCACAAGTTTTATTCATTTTGATAATGATAAATAATAATTATCATAACAATACTGCATTAGTATTATAAAACATTTTTTCCAGACGCTCAAAGTCACAAATTACAAGCTTGTGCATTATTTATACACTGTGGCACCTGGAATTCCCAGCAATTTCTCATCCAAGGACTAACCAGGCCCAGTCCTGCTTAGCTTCTGAGATCTGATGAGAAAAAGCTTTAACTAGTAGGTTTTGGCCATTAAACTGTTGTCTGTTCAGTTGGCCTGGATTCAATTGGGTCTCAGTTGGTAAGAGCGTTTGTCCATTGATCCGAAGGTTGGTGGTTCGAATCCCGCTCTCGACATAAAACATCATTGCTTGAGTGGTCAGATACACCTACCCACAGGTTGCTGGTGCGATTCTTGTTCCCACAGATAAATGCTGTTGTGGTGTCATTGGGCAAGACACTTAATCCACCTCGGCCTTAGTGTCTGCGTACACTGGTGTATGAATGTGTGTGTGAATGGGTGAGTGGTTCCTTGCTGTAAAGTGCTTTGAGTGCCTTGACAGTGGAAAAATGTGACCATTTACCATTGCAATTCCTATAGCTACCATTTCATTTCCTATATTGAAACCTTTCTGCATGGCGACAAAGTGTGAAGATAAAAGCACTTTTTACATGTCATTTGGGATTGTCTAGTCACAATGTGATTAGACATGTCATTACTTTTCCACAAGAAAGGCCATAAAGTGCATATGCCATTCATATTTGAGTAATCTTTATTGTCCTGTATTTAAGACGCCATTACTCCTATATTCACTTACACACCCACGGCTCTAAACTGGAAAACGGTGAACGCGTGAAAACTTAACAGCGTCCATAGCAAATCTGGCACAAAATGAAAAAATCCACTGCTCACTACCATCAACAGTAAGAGTGTGTGTAAGTGTATGTGACTTGTTAGGATTTGAGCACTCTGCTGTTTGATTGACAGGTGCTGAAGAGGCAGGGCTATGACGAGGGCTGTGACATCTGGAGCCTGGGTGTGCTCCTCTACACCATGTTGGCTGGGTGAGTGCCTTCTGCTCACAACTGTTCACATAACATTTTGAATATAGTTGCTTTCAGATTTTCAGTTGACATCAAAGGACTAATAGTCCTGTCAAGCTAATTACTTTACTGACAGCATGTTAGCCATAGACTCATTGTTGATACCAGCTACTAAAATGCCATTGTCAGTTTTTCCCTAGTGCAGCTATATTGCATAAGCGGCTCTTGAGGTCAGAATAAGTCAGCTGTGTGGTGGAAAGCATTTTATTCTCCAGTAATCAGGAAGCATACTAGTTGTTAGCTATTTTTATAGACAGAACTCCACTCTGATCTCAGAGATGTGAAAAGCATAATACTTTTTATTGCTCACCCATCCTTACCTTACAGCTTCACTCCATTTGCCAATGGCCCTGAGGACACTCCCAATGAAATCCTGAACAGAATAGGCAACGGCCACTTTAGTCTGATCGGAGGCAACTGGGACAGTGTTTCTGACGCAGCCAAGGTACTGCCACCGTCTTTTGTTTTGTTGTTTTGTTGTTGTCTTATTTAGACACCGCCCAGCTTTTCATCAATGCCAAGAATTATAAAAAGTGAGATTTACACAAAACATGTCCATATATTTTTGTTAGGGATAGTCTGATATGTTTTTAGGCCCGAGCCCCTACAAGGCGTAGGGCCTGTTGCCTTCGCCCAGGCATTCATCGTTGTCAACTGTATTACAAAGTGCTAAATTTCGTCCCTCGATCACCCCCTGCGTGAACACCAGTATCCTAGCAACCACATGCATATTTGTTCATAAACCAGTGACCCCACAGTGAGGTGGGGAATCTTGAGAGCTTTCAAAAAATGTATAATATGCGTTTCCTATGTTAACGACATATTGTTTTTGCTAAAATTTTTTTTAATATTTCCTTATTAGGCCCGAGCCCCTACAGGGCGTAGTTAGGCCTGAGCCCCTACAGGGCGTAGTTAGGCCTGAGCCCCTACAGGGCGTAGTTAGGCCTGAGCCCCTACAGGGCGTAGTTAGGCCTGAGCCCCTACAGGGCGTAGTTAGGCCTGAGCCCCTAGGGCCTATTGCTTTCGCCTATTGGCTTCGCCCAGGTATTTATCGTTATCAACTGTCTACCTCGATCACTCTCTGCGTGAACAGCAGTATCCTAGCAACCCATGCCGAAGGCATGGGACATGCATATTTGTTCTTGCTAACAAGTCATCGTCAACATTGAGTGAATGGGCGAAGCCCATTCACTCAATGTTGACAAAAGTAGCGCGAAGCGCCTCCTGTCCCCAAAACACACTCCTGAACTCAAGCTGTATCCAAGGCATATTTATAGCTGCTAAAATTAATGGAAATCAGTGGGAGTCAATAGCTGAAAAACTAATGAAACATAAAAAAGTGCAAAAGTCAAAATACATTGCGCCTATGGGAGACGTTCCGACGTAAAGTTTGTCATACAGTCACGAAATTTGGTACAGACATTCCTCATGTGAAGATAGAAAAAAAATATTATTATGGCCACGCCCCCTGACAAAGCAGAAGGCAGCCATCTTGGATTGAAATTTAAAACATGCTGACTCGGCATTTTCGCTCACGTCGCTTTGAACGAACTCCTCTGAAGGCGCTTCGCCCACAGGGGTGAAAATCGCCGTACATCATCTAGAGAAGTGGGGCATCAAACGATAGCTGAATTTTTTAAATAACTGTCACGGTTTACGTGCGGCGAAGCTGCAAAATTTGTTCAGCTTTTTTGCAATTTTCAAATGTCAAAATTTCCTCCCGTTCGGCCATACAAAGTCTGATTGTCCTCAAATTTGAATCACTTGTAAAACTTTTGTGCCAAAGCCGACTAATTGTGACACAAGCAAAAAGGGTGTCATAGCGCCCCCTGCAGGACACAATAAAATTTTGCATGGATGGTCAAAATTTTACTTTTTCTAAAATGTACCACATTTGTACAAAATTACTTTGGGCCATCTCAATCAAAAAAGCCAATGTAAACCATATAGTATTTTTAATCTAGTTTCCATGGTGATGCGCGAAAGCTCCAGTGTTATCCTAATGGGAAAGATCAGATAAATTCCGATTCATGAAAAATATTTTACTTTCACAGAATATTCTCATATTTGGCTCAATGACTCTTCATGTCATCCCGATAAAAAAAAGTCAAAGACAACCATATGGTATATTTTTGTAACTTGTTTCGAACTACATGCTCTTGGTCGGTTGCATCTGTAACAAAGAAAATTTCCCCTCGGGGATGAATAAAAGTAATTCTGATTCTGATTCTGATATTTCACTGGGTTGCCATGGCGATGCACCAAAGCCTCCATGTTATCCTAATGGGAAAATTTCTACAATTTCTTACATTTCAAAGTGATATAACGGCTTAATAGTTTTATTGAAGAACGTGAAATTTAGCACAGTGATTCTTCAAGTCAGCCCGAACAAAAAAAGTCTGGGAGGCCAAAGTTGTATTTTGCACGGTGTTGCCATGGCGATGTCCCAAAGTGCCCATATTCGTCAATGTTAACACATCAGGATCTCCAGTGTGTGTGGACTTTATGTGTTTACTGACAAGTTCAGCCCAAAGCCACAAACACACAGAGACAAGAGGCTCATCAGCGCCACCCGGGGGAGCGTCGGGTTGGCCGAGTGCGACGCACGGCCCGCGAGGGCCATTCGATGCCGCTTGCAGCTTTAATTTGTTTTTGTTTTTTTAATACAAATATGTGGCGGCACGGTGGCTGAGTGGCAACACTCAGGCCTCACAGCAAGAAGGTTGCGGGTTTGATCCCCGGTGTGTGTGGAGTTTGCATGTTCTCCCCGTGTCTGGATGGCTTTCCTCCGGGTACTCCGGTTTCCCCCATCAACCTAAAACATGCAGCACCTGAACTAACATCAAGGACCATGTTGTCCACCTTCCTGTGGGCTCACCACCTGCAGAGGGGTTCATAGGGGGGGTCAGGTGCTATGAGGATTGGGCAGCAAACTGCCCCCGCGACCCAGCTGAATTAAGCGGGAGATGATGGATGGATGGATAAAACAAATCTGTAAAATCTGTCTTGCTGTTGTAGCCAATTACAGATATTTGCCAATCCCAACATTAAGGTTTTAAAAATAATAATACAGACCAAATTTGTGTATGTATCCATCCGTCTTCCTCCTCTTTGTCCGGCTGGGTCATGGGGGTCATAGCACCTGACTCCCCTATGAGTGACTCCACTCTGTGAGTGGAGCGCACAGGAGGGTGGACGTCATGGTTCTTGATGTTAGTTCAAAGTTGAAAATGGCACAAAGAGAGAAAAAAATCAGATATCGTCCCTAGTTTTCCTCGCAAAAACTCTGGTCTTTTTGGGTGTAGTGGCTTTTAGGGTGGTATTCTGTTGGTACTTATCGCTGTTCCAGTTTGTGTTATATCAGAGTATTACTTTATTGATCCTGAAGTTCCTGCAGCAACACTTGTACACTAAAAATGAGATCCGATTTGTGAAGCAGCAGGAGTTAAGCAGCAGGAGGCTCCCGCAGTGCATCATGGCTCCTGGTGCTTACAGCATATGGGACGCCTTACGATCAGAGACCTGCAGGGCCTCATCTGTCTACATGTGCTCTCCCAGGACCTGGTGTCAAAGATGCTCCACGTGGACCCCCACCAGAGGTTGACTGCCAAGCAGGTACTGAGACACCCCTGGATTATCCACCGTGACAAGCTGCCCAACAGCCAGCTGCCTCACCAGGACCCTTCTCTGGTCAAGGTAATCACCACACACTCAAAATGAGTATCTATTAGAAGGAACAGTTCAGACAAAGCCATGTCATGCTTTTATATTTATATTTTATCTCACAATAATTATTAAAGTTTCTTAGAGTTTAGGGGATGGAGGGACGTCTGCTGAGTCATTCGCTGTGACTTTTTTTTTTTTTGTTCAGGGAACTGGTTATGGTTAAAGAGCCTATATTAATATTTAGGCTGTGTTCTTATATCGACCTGAAAACACTTTGTTGTGATGATCTGGTAACAGAAGAAGTGCTTCAGTGTGTTTTTAACTCTATACACATTCTGTAGAAGAATTTGGAATTGCCCATATCTACAGAACTAAAGGTAAAAGGAGCTGTTAACTTGAAAACTAGCACTACATGACATCACAAGTTGCAACAGAGCATTTTGAGCTTTGAAGATGTAGGCAGACTACTCTTAAAGATAATATAATAGTCTCCAACGTGCGTGAATGAGACTTCAGAAACTAAGCAGTGCCACAACTACCAGTGGGGAGTGAATTTCAGTATCTTTTTTTATTTTTAAGGTTAGGATTTGGCTTAAGTTAAGTTTGGGAACAGGATTTTGTTAAGGTGAGGGAAATGGTTAAGGTTAGGAAAATATTTTGGGGTCGAAGTAGCTTTAATAACAAATGTGTCACCTTCTAGCCTACTAGCTAGTTTTTCTTAACTTACACCATAAAAATGAAACATAAAACATTTTAGGCCTATTCATAGCAACAGAAGCTAACATGTTTAGTGGCAACCAGACCTAAGTGACAGCTGAACTCCCCGACTATGAAGCACTAATTAAAGATTATCTGGACATTCCCCATTTAAAAGATACATTTTTAACCCCACCTACAATCTTTTGGATGTGCTGGCTTTGCGCAGCGGTCAGATTCGACCATCATCAACACAAGATCTTGGTGAAAAAGCAATGCAACACTTGATAGAACTAAATCTTGTGCCATTGCAGAAGCTTATCGAAACAATACCACAGCGAATGCATTCATTTATCACCAAGATCTGGCAGTGATGATGATGGTTGAGTCTGACCTCTGCACAAAGTCTTCTCCAACACATCCCAAAGATTCTCAATGGAGTTAAGGTCTGGATTCTGTGGTGGCCAATCCATGTGAAAATGATGTCCCATGCTCCCTGAACCACTCTTTCACAATTTGATTAATTGATGGCACCTCACACTAGCTTTTAAGATTTTTCCATCTTTACCAATTTTTAAATGTTCAAAAAAAAGGGCGCACCAGAGACACAAGGAGAATCTTATGACATTTTAAATCTCCAATAGCAAAGACTGCTGTGGGATACGTCTGTGGACTGTAGGCTACAAAGGTGTGAGCGCACCTCGTGTCAGCCGTTTCCTGTCTATAGCAAAACCACTCACTTTGAGTCTTAAGGTTCAAAAGATCAGAGCTCTGCACTTCTAGTTTAGATGCAAAACAATACTGTGCTATTATTATTTGTGAAATGTGGTGCAATACCTCAGATACATAATTTTAATGCACAAAAGGCTGGCTTCCACAGGAAGTACAGTCACTATCGATAATCTGCAGCTTCACCTCGATCCGTGCGCTGTGTGGATGTAAACAGAATCATGTGAGGAATCTCACCTTTTTACTTTTAAAGAACACCTCAAACTGGATTAATAGCATGGTTTTATAAACATGTCAGCACCCCTGTGAACTAACACCAAGGACCATGACGTCCACCCTCCCCCTCACAGAGTGGTTCATAGGGGAATCAGGTGCGCAGAGGACTGGGCGGCGCATAGCTGCCCCCGCGACCCAGCCGGATAAAGCGGAAGAAGATGGACGGGTCCAATACATCACCCGACCCCAAACCCACCCCGCCCCAGGACCTGTGCATTTTCAGTTTTTTGACCCTCTAAGTCCTCACCCCCTCTTCAGAACTATATCACAACACAGTCAGCGTGCATCACGCTAATGAAGCTACCAAACATTGCACTGGGTTCGTTAAGTTGTTGTATACAGTTCTGTATCATGTTTTTGTATATTTCTGGATAGTTGTTGTGTGGGAGCATGGGTGATGCAGGCCTGTGGGCTGATAGAAAACAAAAAAAAGGATTTTGTATAATACCCCTTCTCAACAATCTCTGGCTGTCTCCTTGTGTCCAGGGAGCCATGGCAGCCACATACTCAGCCCTGAAGAACTCCCAGCCCACCCCGGAGCTCAAGCCCATCCAGAGCTCCTTTCTGGCCCAGCGGCGTGTCAAGAAGTTGCCCTCCACCTCCCTGTAGAGACTGTCCTCCAGCGGGCTCACTGTGAGGGGGTGGGGGTAGGGGGGCGCACCCCCATTACCAGCCAAGGAACCTGTGGCCCCAGCCCCCTCTGACACTTCCCGCCCCCTCCCACTCCCTCCCTGGTCCTGGAGGTCCGCGGGAGGCCACGGGAGATGTCGAAATCTGAATGTATTTGTGCGGTGGGTGCATGGGCCACAGCATCACTCGTGGACACAGCCATGTTTTGTCGTTTGTGACTATTGTTGTGGTCGCTGGATTTGTGCCGGTGGCTTCCTGCACGCTCATCTGTCTGCCTGTCTCTTTTGGTCTCTTTCTTCTTCTCGTAAAGCTGATCAATCTTTGGATTTTCAGAACTTGCTGTCCCATGTGACAGCACAGCTCAGAGTTCCACCACAATGGCAAAGTATAAGAGAGATTTTAGTATTTTTCAATTCTGGTGATGCATGGTCTTGATAAATAGTTGATTGATTGATTGATTAATAGTTGAGAGGTTTTTGCTTTCAAATGGCTTTTCTTTGGATGAAAATTTCCTCTATCAAATAGATTACATTTTTGTCTAAAACCTTTCACTGTGTAGAATGTTGACTTTAATTTCATATGCATACAAAATTAACCTATTTTGACAGGTAAATCACAATGCAAACATGATTAAAAATAAATTTATAAATATGCAAAAACAGTATAACTAATTTGAGTAAATTTTCCATTGGATGTTTTCATATATAAAATTATGCAAGAAAAGGCTTTAACTGTATTTTGAAAAGATGATATTTATATAAAGAGAAAATGTGTTGGAACCCTGACTGAGGTCACTGGTCACTGACACTGTTCCACCTGCTGTTTTTCTTATGAATTTGACAGGGAAATCCTTCTGCCATAACTGCCTCTTGAAGTGGCTGGTTCTCCTTCTCTATTCTGAATGTGTCGATGGCTTCTGCATCTGTCGGTCTGTGTGAACTCTGCATGAACTTTGGCTTGTTTTAAACGCTGGCAGCCATTTTCTGTTTGTTCTTTCTACAAACTTAAGTAAAATGTTCTGGTGGCTTTATGTAGAAAATACTCACTCCAGGAGAGAGGTGGGTTATACATCCTCAATACTGCATATTCTGTTTGCCGTTTCAGTAGTAGCCACAGCTGCCATGGGGCTGAATACTGGAGGCATGCACAGCACACTCAGATGACCGATGTCTATTTTTAAATTTTTTTTTAGATAAGCCTTCGTCAGATAATTTCTTTCCTGTTTGGACTACAGTACAGTACAGTATCACTACTGTACTGTGCTGCAAAGCAAGAAATAAATGAAATAATAAGATATCTAAAAAAAAGAAAGTTTTGAACATTGGCCATCTGAGAGTGCTTTGCATTTTTTCACTTTCAAGTGCATTTGAACTTGCAAGAACTTTGGTGTGCATTTTCTGTTTCATTTGATATAAATCTGTGCCTCTGACTTCCTATAATCATCCGCTCACTCATACACCTGATACATACTTAAAAAGTTGATGGGTGAAGCATCTTGTTCAATTGTACAAAAGTATGCATTATTATAAGCTGGAAACATCTTCCAGATTAGCACACTTTAGCACATAAGGCCCTATATTATGCTATTTTCTGATCTATGTTATAATGTTGTTTCCTCAACACAAACATACTTGGATTTGTGTTTTGTTTTATTTTCCTGTTTAACACACACATCTTGCATATTTGGGCTTGGCTCAAACTGTAAATGTTCTTCCTGTATGTAAATGCAGATTGCATACATTCCTGTATGTAAATGCAGAGTAATCCAGGGTTATTCAAACATGTGTGAAGGGAACATAACATAACTCCGGGTATGTTTTTGAGAAGGTAATGCCATTATTATAACATGGCTAAAAGCTCACATGAGTCAGTTTTTCCAAATATCGCTCTTTGTGGCTATGGCCCATCCCTCCCCATGTCCAGACCTGTATCTCCTGCCTCTCTCTGAATGCTGTCGAGCTCTGTGTTACGCTTTTGTTCTGCTCGTCGTTTAGTTTGTCCCAAATGTGGTGATTTGAAAAAGGACAAAGTCTGATGCACATGTCCACCAGTATTTTTTTGTGAATTGTGATTTCTATTATTCTAAATATAATGTGTTCATACAGTTGTGTTCTGCCAGCACATGGCCAGTTTGGAAAAGTAGACAAGGGCAAAAGTCAGTTTGTATTATTTACAGTGTTAATGTCATATCTGTGGACAGCCTCTATTTTTATGTTTATGTTCTGCCGAATCACTTCTCTTCCAATTATCTGTATTACTAAAAGTTATTTTTGCTATTTTAGGCTCTTTCTGACCAGAGAATATCAAGAAATGAGGGAAGGAAGACATTCAGTAAAACATAATTTAAATATTCTGTATAATTTGGTAAATGTTATTGCAGCTTCTACTTGTTTGTCCATTCATGTCCCACCGAACCGTAGAACTCAATGAGTACAATTGTTTTCACATTTCAGAGACCATTGTATTAGCTGTACTTTTTTATGATCGCAGCAGTCTCTAATTACATTCAGTCATAATTAGTACATTTCTTACCTTGTTAATGTAACACTTTGGGGGAAATGGGACACAGTCTAAAACAGGTTGTTACCAAAAACATCTGAACTGAAGATAAGTATCAAATTATAAATAAGTACTTGAATGAAGTAGTATTTCTCTAGATTTAAGTAGAATTTGACTTGTCCTGAAACAAGAGTTGGAACAAGAATTATTCTGGCTATGCAGAAAGGCCAGTTCATGTAACACATGCAAAAGGTTTTCATGCAATCCGATGGATCCACATCACATGTCAAATTAAAATGTCTGTTTTGAATAGTCAGAATGTTCAAAAGCATTATGCAGTATTTAACACTTCTCGTGGAGGGTCCATTGCCATGTTGTCTCCATAGAAAATTCATGACTTTGTCTGGAATGTTCCATAGTTTTTGGGGGAGAAATACCTTCAAAATCTGCTTTACTATGACATCTCTTGACTGATACTACGTCTGCATGTTATTGGAGGTAGTTCAGTTTAATGCCATTCTGTGGAATATTCTAGGCAAAGCAATAATCTGTCCATGGAGACCAGCAGGTGGAAGAACCTACAGCACTAAGGTTCAATCATTCCTTATTTTAGCCTTAAAGGTATACTTCCTACCAGCCCTATGAGCCTGTGCCCTCGTGCTCTTGCCTGCTTTTCCAAACTCTACTGCTCCTCTACTGTAGCTTGGACACCTCTGAAGTGCTACACTGTCCCTGAACTCTGGGTGTGACCCTCCTGGTTTGTGTTTTTCTTTGTGCGCTTGAAGATCCTCTGGAACATATCAGCTGTAGGTGTGGAGCCTCTGAGGGTAGGTCTGTCCCTGCAGTGTGCCTAGGCCCACACTAGGGGGCAGAGTGGCCACATGTTAGCCTCAGGGCAGAATTACTTACTAAACTTAATGCTAAATTGGGATTTGTATAAGACAATGTCAATATCCAAAATGATGCCAGCATGGAGACTTTAAAACTGAGTATTTTTTATCAGTAATTAATTTTAACTAATCATGGAAAAATAATCTGACATAACTTGCCTGATGGCATCACCTGCTTGTCTCCTGAGTTTAATTCCATAATGTGGAACATTCCAGGCAAACCTATAACAGCTCCACGGAGACAGCCCTCCACCAGAACTTACATAGTGTATCATTATTGTCTCTTTGGCTCCCTCTCGCTCTGAGGCTAAGCACATGTCGGCCTTTAGTTCAGAATACAAAGCCTAAGATGAGCTGCTTACCTCATCAGGATGGAACCTGCTGTAACTCCTTTTGTTTAGTGGCAAAAGTCTTTTCTGAATTGATGCTAAGATGTTATTGTATGATAAAGATGAAGATTTTTATATTGGACAAATATTAAAAAAGAATAGTTGCTACAACAACAAACTGTCTTTGTGTGTTATTTAAGAGAATTCTGATTCTGTCTCTATCTGGTGTCCTACATCAGTCTGTGCCGACTGTTCCTGCCACTCTAAATAAGGCCATGTTCTAATGAGTGCCTCAACTTCTCGCTCCATCACTTTCATGTGGAGTGATGTTCACCTAGAGTACTCTGAGACAGTGGACATGACAAGTCTCACCCACAAACCCTGTGTTGTCATGAAGACATCACAATAGACTGGTCATCACCATGGACATCACATAACAATGGTCCCCATCAAAGGCCCCTGCCTGTTTCACAATAATATATTTCACTACAGCATTATGATTCACTAAGGTGATGGGTACACTAAATCTGCACAGAGGCCTTTTTGTTTCCTCCTATGGGCTCACCACTCGCCGAGGGGTTCATAGGGGTCAGGAGCAGAGAGGACTGGGCGGCGAACAGCTGCCCCCGCCACCCAGCCAGATAAAGCGAGAGAAGATGGATGGATGTTTGCTTGAGTGTTATTTATGAATTTGCATCTTCTTTATGAATCACTACAATTCCATCCATCTTCTTCCGCTTATCCGGGGCCGGGTCGCGGGGGCAGCAGTCTAAGCAGGGGCTCCCAAGCTGCCTACGGACCCCGAGGTGTTCCCAGGCCGAGAGACATAGTCCCTCCAGCGTGTCCTGGGTCTTCCCCGGGGCCTCCATCCAGTGGGACATGCCCGGAACACCTCCCGAGGGAGGCGTCCAGGAAGCATCAGAACAGATGCCCAAGCCACCTCAACTGCTCCTCTCGACGTGGAGGAGCAGCGGCTCTACTCCAAGCTCCTCCCATGTGACTGATCTCCTCACCCTATCTCTAAGGGAGCGCCCGGCCACTCTGCAGAGGAAACTCATTTCGACCGCTTGTATCCGCGATCTCTTCCTTTCAATCATTAGCCACAGCTCATGACCACAGGGGAGGAACGTAGACTGATGCACAAATCTTCACCACCACGATCCGATACAGCGACCGCATCACTACCGCCGCTGCACTGATCTGCCTGTCAATCTCACGCTCCATCCTCCCCTCACTGTGAACAAGACCCTGAGACATGCACCCCGAAATGCACTTCAGGAATCAATGTTTTGTTTTTTGTCCACAACATGACACACTGTCTTTATCATGGACGAAAAGCATCATGGTGTGTTACAATTCTGTTACCATTTCCTCCATTTTGTGGCACAAAAGGCATTTTGTTCACGGAATAAGCTCTGTAATACTTGGCACCCCATATTATTCCTTTTTCGATACTGATCCTGGGGGATGTTCCATATAACATTTTGACAGAGCTATGACAGTCTTTGTATTTTATCATAAATTGGTGACTGACAATATCAAATACCTTATAGAAATCTACAAATAAAACAAGCCTGACCTCTCTTATATATATTAATTATAGTCCATCAGGTCTAAGATGAGTCTCACATTATTTGATACTTCTGTCTGTCATAAAACCTGACTGTTCTTCACCAGTGGGTGACTGCAGACGGAAACTAGCTATCCAGCTATAATCTGGTGCAGAACATCTCTGTTTTTTTTAAACTTAATGTATCTGTACATTGTCCCTTCAAATAAAGACTAAACTAAACTAAACTAAACTAGTGACTCCCTCCAGTCCTGACTAAGCCTCTTGGCACAGATTGATGCAAATATTTTGGCTTCCTTGTTTAACAGGGTGACTGGCCTCCAATTTTCTAGATTTATTTTACCCTTTTTGGGTTTAGGGATTAATTTAATAAAGCCTCGTCTCAGTAATGTTGGCAAATGACCTTCTGTAATAGCTTCTTCAAAAACCTGGATGAAAAATGGAGCTCAAGATCCTTTAAAATGTAGAATTCACTGGTCAGGCCATCGTTACCAGATTTGTTGTCTTGCAATGTTTCTACAGCTCTTATCACATCAGACACTTTTTTTTTCTTTTAATCACACATATTTAAATTTTCACCAGTTGTGTTCAGGTTTTGTTTCACATTATGGCAATACAAATCCATTTTATTTTCATCAAACATTTCCCTGGTGTACAATTCACTGGCCACAGTTTGCGATTAACTTATCTTCATAAACATTATCACTGATTTTAAGTTTATAAGGACATTTCAAAGTTTCTTTTTTTACAATTTAAAAAAGTATTTAGCAAAGTTTTCTACTTGCGCTAGCCTTTTTTTTTTTTAGATCAAATAAAAGCACTTTTTGCGTTTTCCTCATACATTGATCTAAAGCGGTCTGGCATACTTCAGGTTCTGTTTGCTCATCCTTAATTAAGATTTCTTTTTGAATCAATTCTGTAATTTTGGTAACAATTCAGTTCAATGCAGTTCATTTTCCTGTTTTTCTTTAGACATTTTTTTGCTAAATAAATTAACCAACTTCCTTATTTCAGATTTCATCATTTCATAAGACTTCCCATAAATGTGTCATAGCAGTTATTGTCCAGGATTTTTCAAAAAGTTGTTTGTTTTTGGAAGTTACCATTATTAATTTTCAGTCATCTGTATTATATCTTGGCCCTTTGGATGAGATATTTCAAGAGTAATTTCTTTGTGGTGCAAGAATGCTGTTGGTGTCATTTCTGTTTCCACATTATCAATATTATTTGCTGAGCCAGAAGTCTAATCATGACTGTAAGGACATATCTTTGTTGCTCCATGTGTGCATTTTGTTGCATAGGTTCATCTGACTTATACCTATACCGATCCACCCTGTAATCCTCACCCCAAATGATTTTGGCTGAAGGAAATTTTGATAACCAACAACTTATTTTAGTTTCAATAGCTGAGAATAACAAAACATGTGTTGTTTTATACTTGGCTGCATAGACATTGATCAAAATTAATTGTACCTGATCAATAGCAATAATTAACCTCACCCCGCATCCCTCATCGTCTGCAAGATGTTTAACTACCTGTCTCCAAAGTTCCCTTTTGCGCCCTCTAAATTTTCCTTTACAAAATAAGTTTTGAGTAAATCACTTGTTACACCCAGAGGAGACAGGGTTTACATTGAATCACATGGTGTTACACACTGATTCGTGTAGGGTGTTTCTCAAGTACCAGAATCCTTCCTCCAAAGACCACTTCTCCAGAGTCATCTCCAGCAGAGCCAAGTGTCCTGCTCACAGCTCCCGGAGCACACCAAGAACAGGCTCCAGTGACACTACACAGTGTCACGTGACCAGATCAAACACAATAAAAATCAGTTTTAAAAGACATCATTGCTTCTACAAATATAAAGTGTTAAGGTGTTTTTATATGTCCACATGCATTAAAACATGTGAAAAGGCTGAGTGAATCTGATTAAATAATTTAGGCTGATAATTAGCAGTGTGTCTTGGACACTCGGGTGAAGAGAGGGGCAGAGCTGTAGAGCACCACCTGGTGGTGAGTTGGGTCCGCTGGCGGAGGAGGAAGCCGGAAAGACCTGGCAGGCCCAAGCGTATCGTGAGGGTCTGTTGGGAACGTCTGGCGGAACCTTCTGTCAGTGCGGCCTTCAACTCACACCTCCGGGAGCTTCTCCCGGATCCCGGGGGAGGCTGGGGACATGGAGCCCGAGTGGGCTTCGTTCTCGACCTCCATTGTCGACGCGGCTGCTCGTAGCTGTGGCCGTAAGGTCTGTGGTGCCTGTCGCGGCGGCAATCCCCGAACCAGGTGGTGGACACCGGAAGTAAGGGATGCCATCAAGCTGAAGAAGGAGTCCTACCGGGCCTTACTGGCCCGGTGGACTCCTGAGGCAGCTGACGGGTACCGGCGGGCCAAGCGTGCTGCAGCCCGGGCGGTTGCAGAGGCAAAAACTTGGGTCTGGGAGGAGTTCGGGGAGGCCATGGAGGAGGACTATCGGACGGCCCCAAGGAAATTCTGGCAAACCGTCCGGCGCCTCAGGAGGGGGAAGCGGCCCTTCACCAACACTGTTTACAGTGCGGGGGGAGAGCTGCTGACCTCGACTGGGGATGTTGTCGGGCGGTGGAAGGAATACTTTGGGGATCTCCTCAATCCCACCGTCACGTCCTCCGAAGAGGAGGCCGAGGCTGGGGACCCAGAGGCGGACTCATCCATCACCCTGGCTGAAGTCACTGAGGTGGTCGGAAAGCTCCTCGGTGACAAGGCTCCGGGGGTGGATGAGATCCGTCCTGAGTACCTTAAGTCTCTGGGTGTTGTGGGTCTTGGCTGACACGCCTCTGCAACATCGCGTGGCGGTCGGGAACAGTACCTCTGGACTGGCAGACCGGGGTGGTGGTCCCGCTGTATAAGAAGGGGGACCGGAGGGTGTGTTCCAACTACAGGGGAATCACACTTAGCCTGAGCTCGAGGTCCTCATGGAGGCTACGGGGAGAAGATATTTTCCGTCGTAAATCAAACACCTGCAGCAGCAAAGGAGAGAGAGGAGCATGGAGGAAACTGCGGCCCAATGCGTAAGTTTGAACTGTTCAGTTGAGTTCACATTCAACTGTAAGATAATCGCTTATTTGCCGAGTTGAATAGGAATAAAATCTGAGTTTCGTTTCAGTGCAATCCAACAGGGGAGAGAAGAACTTGGAAGCAATGAAAAATGAAATATAAAAATATAAGGCATGTTTTTTTTTAAATGCCTTAGGTTGTTAAAGTAAATGTAAATTCAGTGGCTACTTCAAATAATTATGCAAATTATTAACAAAATGCTGTTTTGACATGCCCTTCCACTTAAAACCTCACTTAGGAAATGAAAACTTTGTTTAGCCGATACATTTATAGTTTAATAGGCTGCATTTCAAATGTGACTGTGCACATGAGCACTCAATAAAATACTATTTGAGAAAAAAGATAACGTTTGAGTTCTGCTCAGCCAACAGAAAGAAGGCAGAGGCCAAAAAAACAGCTTCCACCCACTTGGACCGAGGCTGAGGTGAAGCCCTCAGCCAAAACGCTAAACAGCCAGTGGCTGAAGGCCCTGGGGGAAGCTCTTCTGAGCCCAGCACCCCCATGGACACAAGAGCCTCCACCACCATCACCGGCAACAGGAGTTTCAGCACCAGGGGAACTGTCCTCACCGCTCTGCACTGTTGCCTTGCCATAGTTGCTCTGCGTCGCCAATATTCTAAAGAAAACTTCTGTCGGCATAAAAACGTAGCACTATGCACAAAATTTGAAGGGAAGTGAGCGCACGTCCGCGGTGTGTGAAGTTTGTAATGTGAGGCCGGAGGAGGCTTTAAGATAAATTATACCGTTTGATGAAAAGCGGCAGCGCTCAAACAGATATTCATCTGGAAAAGAGAGAATATCCAGCCTGGGGCGAAAGATTCTCTTGTGGCGCAAAGCGTTTCTAATAATTTGTGCTTCAGTGTCAATTGGGTTTGGGAGGAATGGACAAGCCATGTTGTCTCAAAGTGATTTTCATGTGAGAGGAGCGAAAAAACTCTGAGTTATTTCAAGAAAACCTGCCCCCGAGCAGGTTAAGTTCACAGAGTCTGTTACCGCGGTGACTGACTCAGTGTTTCAGTTACGGCGCTTTGTGGAACAGAAAACCCAGACTTTCCCTCATCTCAGGGTTAACTAACTCAGAGTTTTCACATAACCCACTTTCTGGAACAGGCCCCTGGTGTGATTATAATGTAAACATGTTTTGTTCTGAAAGTGAATAAAGGTAGGCTAATACAGTACACATACAAAGGGTCTTCCTCTACATTTTTACAACTTGGCCCACCAGAGGGAATTCTGTAATACATCAAAAAAGAGAAACACAAATATCACTTTGGATCATTTCGGGTCACAGTGTTTAACACAAGTACTGTATTTACTTAGAGAGGGTCTTTATGTCCATTTTCTTATTAGCCATAGTATATTCTGAAACAGAGATGAAAAACATTATTTAACTCATAGGAAATACTTTACCACAGTATAACTGGAGTGATTTGTTTTAGTACGAGCCTGAACATGAGCATAAGACACATTTCACTGCTGGATATTATATAACACTCATAAAAGAAGTGGACTAAGTGAGTGTGACATCACCCATAGCGTTTAGCGCCGCTCAAATGAGGCTCGCGATGCTAACGGCTACAGGGGTGAATTTGGAGCCAGGCTCTATGTTATGAATAGGGGTTTTTTTTTGGTGGAGAAAATAGCGGAAAAAAATTCAGAATCATGTAGAGCAGGTTCACATGAACATTTTAAGACCAAAATGACGAGGCCACAGCAACAGGTACAGAGAGAGGAGCGATCAGATCTCAATATAAGTCAGTGGGAAAAAGGGAAAGAAGGAGCCGGTAGAGCCTCCTGGAGCACTTCCTGTTTGGCACACGGCGGCTAACGGGATAGCTTAGTCCACTTATATATACGGTCTATGATAACACTTTGACTCCATATACTTTTACCACAACATTTAAAATATAATCAATTTATGACGGTGGTCATGGTCAGTATGAATGCAGTTGTACTGTGTGCCTCTGGCATGCACCGACTGTTTTCATCTCCTGACAATGAAAACTATATATTTTAAATCAATCAATCAATGAGTCTGTCTGTCTGTCTATCTATCTATACACAGCGGATCAGCAGTACCTTCGCCATGGATCTGCTGTGAATACTTTTTGCTATCTGCGTTGCAGGCTACACTGCCACCTTGTGTAGCCTAGTGGTCACGCAAATTGTGCATGTCAGGAAAGATGGAAACATGGCAGTCAAAGGTCTCTGACAAAATGTATCAGTCACGAAATGCATTTTGTGAATCACCAAATCACAAAATGCATCTTGTGATTGACGAAATGCATTTTGTGATTGACGAAATGCATTTTGTGATTGACGAAATGCATTTTGTGATTGACGAAATGGATTTTGGGAATCATTGTTTTGTTTTTTTGCCCATGAAATGAAAATCTTTATCATTTTGTGGACACAGTGGCAATTGATGTGTGCATTCCAAGGGCATCATGCAATTCAATTCAATTTTATTTCCCAGAGCCGAGAATCACAACAAGAGTTTCCCCAATGTTCTTCACAGTGAATAAACATGGAAACATCATCTGACACAGACATCAGCAAACACATTGTCCCATCCTCAGTCTCTCAGTGAACACACGATCCTTGGTGCCAGAGAGTAAAAAACCCACCGGCAGGTGCAGTATGGGAAAATTCTCTCCAGACACTGTTGCCAACCAACTGTCGCCATGCGGCACCTTCAGACCTGAGAGCTCTGAGGAACCAGTCACTTTATAAAGAGCAGAGGTTCAGACGGACAGGCAGATGTGTAGGGACTGGACATCATGGTGTTTTACAATTCTGTATTTTCTCTATTTTGTGGCATGAAAGGCTTTTTGTTCATGAAATAAGTCCTTTGACACTTGGCGCCCCTTATGGATGTGTCCACATAATCCTTCCTTTGTATTTTATTCAAGGTGCAGTCTGTAACTTTCTGGAGGTGGCACATCACCTACATACAATGCAAATACAAATATCCATACTTCAGAACATGGAGACAGATAAGTGTAATGCCATTCTGAAGAATACAGTATTACAATAGGAACAACATCTTCATGGAAAAGAGCAGAAGGAGACAAAATAGACCAAATACAACCAAAATTTCTTTAGTTCTTTTTTGCATAGATCTACCTGTACCCATTTCACCAGTGACTTTAGGCCTACCAGTGTTCTCTCACTACAGTGTCTGTAAAGGCCTACCTGTGTCTGTGGGTTTTATGCGTAGGCCGATCTGTATGGCCCAGAACAATGTCTGCAGGCCTGCCTGTGTCTGTGGGTTTTATGCGTAGGCCGATCTGTATGGCCCAGAACAATGTCTGCAGGCCTGCCTGTGTCTGTGGGTTTTATCTGCAGGCCTGCCTGTGTCTGTGGGTTTTATCTGCAGGCCTGCCTGTGTCTGTGGGTTTTATCTGCAGGCCTGCCTGTACATTTCATTGCAGTGTCTGTATAGACTGGATTGCGAGCAGAAATGTCTTGATTTCTGAAAAGATGACTGCCTCTGAAACCTTTTCTACCTCAGACCTGAACGAATGAGGGATTAAGTGAGTGTGCCCTTTATTACACCGCATTGTACATTTATTGGCATTGATTATTAAACATTATTTATTAAAACAAAACAAATGAAGAAAACAGGAGATGGAGCCAGGTCAGGCCCAGAGCTGTGAGAAAACCCACTATGGCTGTTAACGACTCTGCTAATATGACCCCACACTGAGTGCCATAGGCCTCGCTAACAACAGAAACTGTACACAAGTGTCACAACAGAAGAGTGTACTGTAGGCCTACCCAGTTCACTGAGTTAGGACAAATACCCTAAGAAGAAAAAATTGCCAAGGAATGTTGGGATAAAATATATTAATCTGTCACAGTCAAAGTCTGTGGCTGAGGGATGTTTTTAGTTTCGGCTCTGCCTGATTTTGACCACGTCAAACGGTCCATAAATTATTGAATAATTTTAAATAGAAATGCGTAAACCACTAAAAGGTTTTATTACTGTATCCTTTCTCTCTTTCTCTCTTTTTCTCTCTCTTTCTCTCTCTCTCTCTCGCGCTCTCTCTCTGTCTCTCTCATTCTCTCTCTTTCTCTCTCTCTCTTTCTCTCTCTTTCTTTCTCTCTCTCTTTCTCTCTCTC